>CM060950.1:330515993-330620993 GCA_030765055.1 Mantis religiosa
ACGTGCTCAAGACTACAGTTTGGGAATCACTGATATAAATAAATCCTTACGCTATTAGTAATTGGCCCCAATGTTTTTCTTATATTTTTTGTCAGCCCCTATATATGTAAAGAAAATGACGTACAAATTACGTACTGTGTCACATTTGGGTTTAAAATGTCATTAACTGCAAAGAATATTGCCAAAACAATTAGTTTGCGATCATAGAACTTAATATTAGACCCATGGGAAATCAAGCCATTAAAGTCTCAGACCCTGACAGCTAAATATATATAGAAAAAAGAAAGAAGAGAAAAGCCGAAATGGGTCCTTTCTGCAGTGGTAACACTGCTTTATTGCTGACAATGGCGGGCAAAGATAGCCGCGCCGCGAGCGAGCGATACCTGCCGGCCGGCCAACTACTCGTGAGGCGTGTATTGCGGGTGTCTCTAACATGACGGCGTTTTTAAAACAGAACACAACTATAAAGGCAGGCAGAGTAGAGCCAAGGTCTCTCAGTTGAGAGTGACGAGGCGAGTAGAGTGCTTCGTACAGAGTAACGTGGATCCTTCGCAGCGGAGCTATACCACGCGTGATTGTTTTGTTTCGATGACAGCCCACATTTCTGGTCCCGGCGCCGGAAAGCAAATAAAAAACAATACACTGTCACCAAAATCAAGCGAATAACGCTAATATCTCTGATTATTTAGTGACCGGATTTGACACTGATAAAGTTATGCGTAAGACAGAAGTGTTGTGTTTTCATGTGTTAGTTATTTAGGTCCGTTTTATATATACCTTACTGTAAAATTAACTCCTTTAGACCCTTCGGTTTAGTGATCCATTTGTTGGTACTATTGAGTAAATCATTGTCATTTTAACAGATCACAATGGAAGAAGTTAAAAAAGAAGGTTCATCAAAGCATTTACTATATTTGCTGGTGATCGTGTGTTTGCTGAACCAGTTGTGTGAATCTGCAAATTCTACCGGTGAGTTACAACTTTATCTCCCTAGAATTGTAGTCATGTTGAGGTACTGTCATTATGAAGTCGTTGACATTTTTAGTCGACTATTTTCAGGTACGTTTTGGGCTACTCTGCTGTTACAGTTAACGTCCCATCTCTTCTTTTGGCGTGTTTATTATTGTTGTTAAATTCAATAATAAAAGTGCTACGACGTTGTATAACAAAAATAACTCGGTGTAAATACTCAGCAAAGATAATACAAGAACATAAGACAAAATTACTGTCTAGAAATAGAGAGCATTTGAAATCTGGTATGCAAATCTGTTAGAATTTCTCATGTGTTGCTTTTAGAGCTACAGCTTGCGAAGGTGGTTAGAAATGAAAGCAGTACGTTAATTATATTGACGCAAATAGTGACAAAAATAAATGTTATCCGTAGGCATGTCAGTCCCAAGTTTTGTATCTTTCAATCGGTGTTTGTGATTATCTGCGTTTATTATTGTTTGCTTGGATTTTGCTGTTAAGGCGAAGTTAGAGTTTGTTCCAAAACAGATGCGTAACTTTTGATAGCCAAAATATACTAAAATTACAATTGTTTAAGTAATGCGCAATCTAGAATCCCTGATATTCTCAGCTCTTTTGTTTTTAGCCTCTTTTAAGTAATCCAAACACTTCAAGCATTTCATAACAATTTAAACGATATCGTTGCGATTACCACACTATTGTTTTAGCTTGTTTTAATTTTTGCAACTAACCTTTATTAAGAATCCATGGTTTGATGCTGTACGGACGAAACAAGAGTACTAACCGTCTTGATAATTAGCACGTGATTATTATTTTGAAAATGTTTTACAAATAATACTTTGTGAATACGAAAAATAGGCGTTGAACTTTTGTTATCCCATTACAATTTTGCGCACTGTATAGAACTGCAGGAGTAAATTATCCTGCCAGCTTAGTGGGTATCAAACAGCAGTTTTTCTCGCTATGTGTATAAGTAGTCCTCGTCGAGAGAAAGTAATTAGAAGACCATATAGATAACTAAAAGTGCTATAAATATATATAATACGCAGTTTTCGATGGAACCGCTTCTATAAATACCAATGAATTTTCCTTCACCAATCAGCAAGCCTAAGGAGCTCTGTTTCTCACTTTTCGCCCCCCCCCCCCTTCTCTATATGTTTACAACAGGATCGTTCTAGTTTGAGACATATTATAACATAACCTTGAACTTCGCCTCAAGTCAACGTGTGTTACACTCTCTTTTTCGACGACAATTACTGGAAGTTTATGGCGCTAGCGGAAAGCGCCGCATTTAACTGCCCGAGTTGACGACAGTAGACGCCATCGCAAGGTATACATTCATCTTTTCAGCCCTGTTGTCGTATGTGTGACCTACCTAACCCGTATCATGCGTTGTAATGCTCAGGTGTTTTCATTATTTATGTTTGAAGGAACCAGAGAACCTGCTGCGGTTACAAACCGACTATTGTGATCTACAAAATGTTAAAAAGCATTTGTGCTTGGCCTTTTCATTGTAAGAGGCTTAATTCACCCGACTTAGATGCAGTATTTAAAAATAATGTTCGTTTACTGCCTAAATGAATTTACATGTATGTCTAAAATGTCAGATGCTTGTAATGACATTCTTTTACTATTTTCTGCGTCTGCGTACTTATGGACAAAACATTAATGCGTTACAGTTGATATTCATCGCGTGTAATAACTCGCAATGACGTACCTAAGGCTAGTGTTATATAGTTAGGTGATTAAAATTAATCTATCAGAGAAGTTAATTACCTAACTGCGTCAGCTTTCATAAAAATTACTGCAGGTACTTAGATGCGGGTTTTATTTATTAATTTAAGCTTTAAGAACATTCTAAATGAAACTAATATCCTGAAAACATAGAAAGATTGAACAAAAGGGGAGGGGAGAGAGAAAGGAGACCGTCAACAATGGTTATTTCGGTTTCTCTTATTCTGATGTTTATTTATAGAGATGCAGAATCTAATAAATTTAATGTAAAGATTGAGTCAGCTTATAGGCTAATATTATGTATTAAGAGCTCCCATATTCTCCAGAGAAACGAAAGAGGATTTTCCGCAACGGGCAAATGAGTTTATAGTAAAGCAGAACCAGCTGCTAAATCACGTGATATTCTGATATGTCTTGATTGCGGAAAGTTAGATATAAATCTATTTTTACTGAATGTAAACGGGGCAGCAACAAACACTACTTCAGCCAAATAAAGTTTGCGGTCGAAGTATTACATCTAGAAATTCAGTTTTGAACTAAAAAAAAAGTTTAGAAAAGTGTGTGTGGGTGTGTGTGGGGGTGTGGGTGTGGGGTGTGTGTGGGTGTGGGTGTGTGTGGGTGTGAGAGAGAGAGAGAGAGAGAGAGAGAGAGAGAGAGAGAGAGAGAGAGAGAGAGAGAGAGAGAGAGAGAGAGAGAGAGAGAGAGAGAGAGAGAAAACAGTTAAGTTCTGCGACATCTCTTGAATTATTTGTTTGACCTTTTTATACTCTTTTATGTATTAGAAATATGCGATACAAAAAGGAATTTCACGTCATCACTAGGGAGCGGATTTTTTTTTCCTTGTTCCATTTATACCCCGCCTTTAACTACTATGGTCATATCGGCGGCCGTTCTCCTTTGGAACATACTGAAGGTGTTCACTCGTTATCTTTGGGTTTTTAATCATTACATCACGCACACATTCACACTCTCATTCATACTTCCAGACTCTGGGGAAGATAGGGAATTATCTTGGTCGGAAAAAAATCCCCACCCCACCGCCGGGAATCGAACCCGGGACCCCTAGCACGGCAGGCAGGTGCTCGAAGCGGATTTATAGGCACTAAAATGGGCAAAATAGGCACTTAAACAGACACTAAAAATTTGCTAAGTAAACGCATAGAAATACACGATTTTAGTAAAATGGCTCCTAAAATGCAGTATAAATGCACTATAACAAAATGAAAATCATCGCAACATATGCTGCAACAAATTCGCTAAACCGTTCCCTAGACGAAATAGTCTACATTTATTCAAAATTTCATAAATGGCTCCACAGCAAGTTACATTGCCGTATAATTAAAATACATATAAATCCATTTCACTAAGAAAGAACCATAATGTGCAGAAAGGTGTGAAGTAATTATGTCAAAAACAAAAACATAGGTTTTTTGGGTGTAGGGTTTAAGGGTGAAAATTGAAATATCTGAAGCTTTTGTTAGATTTGTTTAAAATTTATACCATTTATTTCTGCGATGGGTCAAGAATGGAATAATACCAAGTTGCAGCTTTCTAGTTACAATAGTTTCTGAGGAATTTAACAGTTTGTCTAAATTACAAGCAATTTTCAAAACGTCCCACATATTGTAATTTTAAAAACTAATGCTTGGGGTATACGTTTCTGCACCAATTTTAACCTATTAATGTGCCTATTTGAAATATTTGTCTTCGCCATATCAACGAAGGGAAAAAAATAATCATACCTATTTAAAAAAAATTATTTTCCTAAGCGTTTTAATTAATAAGTAAGCATTATAATCCTTTTCAACACAAATAACAAAAAAACAACAATATAAATGGGTACACTTAATATGCAGTTGCCCTTATAGACATGTTAAGGATTTCATACTGATTAATAGAAAACTGCATCCTGTGGAACATTTTGAAGTCAGGAAAATGTAGAAAATATAGAATCTGGGAAATCTGAGGTTAAAATTACGTAACAACAGCTACGATACAGGTGTAGGATTATTTAAATAGTCATGTGACGTTTTCTGTAGTGCCGCTGAAAAAAAAATTATATTATTGAAGTATGTCTATGTTAATTTTAAGACAAAAAAACTAAATTTGGTATTGTAAGTTTTGGGCCAATTCGCACAGATGTGTTTGCTTAATGAACTCCTTTATGTATATCCAATACGAGCAGTAAGAAATTTCTCTTCCCCGAAAGCTTCACGTTGAAACCAACAAATGCAAAAGCTGTTGTCACAAATTACAGGCTAAAAAGGCAATTTTAGGCACTAATAAGCAGAATAGTTACAAACGTATGAAATAGGCATTTATAGGCAAGATAAAAATAAGAAATTGGCTAATAATTGTAGGAAACGTGCTTATAACTTAAAAGCCTACGTTTCTGAACAAAGGAATAAAATAGGCAAATAGGGCAAAATCCGCCCCCTAGTCATCACATAGCGACCAGCTCTTACAGGATTTAACTGCCACCGAAATCCTACGGCATTCTCATATTCCTCTTGCATCTAGAAGAAAATTGTCAATAGGATAGTTTCTATTAATGTTTATCTCGACTAACGAAGGAAATACAGCAATAGGCATTTGTACGAGTAAGAATAGTTTGTACAAGAGTAGACAGTCATATGTATATGAGAGTCATATATTTTCTATTAATGTTTATCTCGACTAACGGGCCGCGCCGTGGCTCAGTGGTTAGACCACTTGGCTCTCACCAAGGCGGCCCGGGTTCAATCCCAGGCGACCGCAAAGTGAGATTTGTGGTAGACAACATGGCGCTGGGGCGGGTTTTCTCCGGGATCTCCGGTTTCCCCCACCATCTCATTCCACCGGTGCTCCCATCTTCATGTCATGTATCATCAGTGTCATCGCCTGCGGTGCCGTATGTAGTAAAAGCGGGTGTTAAACTACACATTTCATTTTCTCGACTAACGAGGCAAATACAGCAATAGACATTTGTACGAGTAAGAATAGTTTGTACAAGAGTAGACAGTCATATGAGTGGAACACGTCAGATTTTTGCATTCTTTTAATGTAATTAGCTCTTTATTTTCGTTCTATACTACTGTTTTTAGTTTACATTATGGTATTACCGTTCGATGATGGAAATAACTTTGTCTCCTTGTGTGATAAAAGTTCTCATAAATTTGCAACAGTTTAATGGCCCACACATTCTTCACCCCTTATCTCTAGAAGATCGAATTGTATTTTATTGCTCCAGCGTTTTCTTGTTTGCCAAGTGCAGAGCAACTGTTTCATAAAAGCCGTATCTGAACCATCACCCCCTACATTTCACATGGATGATATCGTCAGTGGTTCGTTTTGTTTCTCAGGCCAGTCCCGTAGAGAAGTAACACCGGCTGGGTGGAGCCAAACGTTGATTACCAGAAGTTGGAAACCTTAGGGAGGGAGAAGCCGAATATGCGATCTAGAGGAATGGGATATATCAGTGTACACAATGCCCGCCTTGGTAGCGCAGATGGTAGCATGTCTGCCTCACGTTCAAGAGGTCCGGAGTTCGAATCTCGGTCAGGGTGAGTTACCTGGATAAGGTTTTCTCCGTGGTTTTCCCTTATCCTGAAAGACGAATATGGGTAACTCTAAGCTCCATGTACCCCGGACGCATTGAGCATCATTTCACCCATTTCATTCATCGTCCGATATGACTAAGTGTTGGAGGACGTAATATACAAAAAAAGTGTACACAATGTTTTAAAGTTTGCAAATTCTGGTTCTTCTCAAACGGAAAGACTGGCGATAGCTTAAACAATTGTGATTTGAATTCGAAAGACTTACCGCTCAAGAATACGAAGAACTGGCGGAAAGACTTAATGAGGTGATGAAGACAGGTTTCTCCGGCTAGAGATGAATGGTGTTTGAAATTTATACATGTTAAGCACAAGAAGATATATACTCGCATTAAAAACCTGTGTAATAAATACAAGTCCAGCGTTGTTGCTCCTTTTTGTCACTATAAACGTGCATTATAAGAATTTTTTGTGAGGAGTAATACAAAATGCGAGTTGACAGAATATGGTTCAACGCAGATACATTCAGAATTCAAGGGTTACATAGCAGCACATTCCTCAAAGTCTTGATCACATAATGTAATGAAATTTCTTCATAATTTTCAGGAGTCGTAGACGTGTGTTTTCGAAATACCTGAAACAATTTCCAGCATATATTAGGTTTAGCAGAATGACAAAATATAGTTGTGCGAATAGCTTTAAGGTGGCTAGAAAATGGGTAGTGGTCTTGTGACTGTTACACATCAGATTTCTCTCCTTAGTGCTCTTGAGACATTGGCCATTCAATTTAAATTTTTCTAGCGTACATTTTTCCGAGCCAAAAATAAGACTCAGGAAAGAGAGCGTTGGGAATCGCTTAACGGGGGACAGTGGATAATGAAGCGTGAAGTTTAGAATAACAAGAGACTATACTTCCGTTCACGGAATTACGCAGTTCACATCTTTCGCCGCAATTCGTCAAGCCTCCGTAAAATGCTACAGGATGGAAGTAGCTGGCTATGTTTCAGTACCGCTTATCTTATGCATCACTACATGAGATGGAATTTTGTCTGTTGGATATCAACAAAAAATGAAAGAGACAAATGCTAGGTTTGTATTTGGTTATATTAGCTTTACAAAAACATCTGCATACTATAGTATCGTTGATTGTGCCCTAACATCCTTTTAGCTGCCGTATGCATGAAACAAAATACTGTTAGAATATTGGATTGCATATTAGGATTAAGAAAAAAACGTATGCTTCTGTACGAATAATTTATAGTGTAAGTCCGCGATTGGTTTAAACATCACTTTAAAGGTAAGACAAACAATCGAGTTCAGGATTCCTTTAGGGAAGGATTAACACATTTTGAAACATACTTCACCTTATTCAGCCGACTATCTCCTGTTTGGAGGACTTTACACTCCCAAAACCTACAAGTCGATGCTTTGTGTCAGTAGACAGTGGAGGGGTGGACAACTGTGGGTTATAATCGCAAATACAGGATGGTTGATCAAACCAATGTTTGGTATAGCCATGATGAAGAAGAAAGAAGTAACATTTAGTGATCTAAGGGATGACAGAACAATTCTCGGACTAAATTATCCAATTCAGCATTAGCCAATAGACCAGGTTCAGTCGGGTTGGTCTGACCCGGGGTTTTGAAGTCGGGACCTTCAAGATTCGAGTCGCACACTTTACTGCGGCATGCCTTGCCATGAGAAAAATTGCCGACCGTAATCGAGCATTTGACTTTTGATTTTTTAACATCATGTAAGGGGTTTACGGATTATCATTTGTATGCAAACATTAATTGAAAATTTGAGAAAACACCTTTATTATTTCTTTCTCTCTTTCCCTTTCTTTCTTTCTTTCTTCCTTTTTTCATTCTCTCCTTTTTCCTTCATTTCTTCTGTCTTTCTTTCTTTCTTTTTATTTCTATCTTTCTTTCTTTCTTTCTTTCTTTCTTTCTTTCTTTCTTTCTTTCTTTCTTTCTTTCTTTCTTTCTTTCTCTCGTTATTTCTTTCTCTCGTTATTTCTTTCTCTTTCTATTTCTTTCTTTCTCTCTCTCTTTCTTTCTGTCTGTCTGTCTTTCTTTCTTTCGTTCTTTCTTTCTTTCTTTCTTTCATTCTTTCTTTCATTCTTTCTTTCTTTCTTTCTTTCTTTCTTTCTATCTTTGTTTCTTTCTTTGATTCTTACTTTCTTTCTTTCTATCTTTCTTTCTTTTTTTCTTTTTTTTTCTTTCTTTCTTTCTTTCTTTCTTTCTTTCTTTCTTTCTTCCTTTCTTCCTTTCTTTCTGCCTTTCTTTCTTTCTTTCATTCTTTCTTTCTTTCTTTCTTTCTTTCTATCTTTGTTTGTTTCTTTCTTTGATTCTTACTTTCTTTCTTTCTATCGGGACCTTCAAGATTCGAGTCGCACACTTTACTGCGGCATGCCTTGCCATGAGAAAAATTGCCGACCGTAATCGAGCATTTGACTTTTGATTCTTTAACATCATGTAAGGGGTTTACGGATTATCATTTGTATGCAAACATTAATTGAAAATTTGAGAAAACATAATTTATTTAAAAATTAAAGTATACGTATATAAGCGTGTCTTTTAAACGTAATAATTAGTTCATTTACACATTTTTCTAACCTTTTTGCTACCTATTTTTTTCAGAGTTTAGTGCTTATTCAGAACTTAATTACTGGTAAATGTCAAGTATATTTGTTTTGACCTATTTCGCTTCTTTGCGAGTTCGTGGAGCATTTTTGAGATATAGTTCACCACTAATATAAATTCATTCATGGACTTCTAACAAATATATATTCATCTGCATTAAGTAAATATGTTAGAGATAAGTATTTTTTTTATTTTACCAAAGCAAAGCAACATAAGCTTCAGTATCTATGTATAGCAGAAGCCAGCGTTGGATTTCAACTTTGGGGGAGAGCTGTAGCCCCTCTTAGTCCCTCCTTGAGTACGCCTATGAGACAATGGCAATATAAACTATTTAGTGGGTATATAAAGGCTGAAGTACTAAGCGGTATTCTAATGTATTACTGACATTTACATTTGTATGTGTCGCACTTGCTATGCTTCAAATTATAAACAAATACGAATATCTAAAAACGCATTTTTGAAGAAGGCATTTTCTGGCTAAACATCGTAGAAATATAAAAATAATTAATAATAGTGATACACAACAGATTTGTTTACATGTGACCAATGGTCCAATTATATATGTAAACTGATATCAGAACTAAAGTGTCTTCGAACCAGCTGTTATATCACGTGATTTGCACCACGTGGGAAAGGTAGTCTGAGCTCTTTGATATGAATCGCGGTCGCATTCTTTAGCTGCAATAGAGTTTGTTGCTACCCGACTTCCATCTAGTAGTAATCGATTCCTATCATACTTGAGCCAAACAGACATCACAGTATCTTCCCCGTGTAGTGTAAAACACGCGATAGGAGCTGTTTTCTCTGTTTATGTGGGAACCTTAGTTGCGAAGTCGGTCAAATTATAAAATTGACTACATATCTTCTATTAATGTAATATTAGTTTAATTCTTATCCTTGCATTAGATATTCAACTGAGATAGTATTGGTAATAGTAACGCACTGCATACTTTCCAGTTTGGTAGTGCAACTCCGCATATGTATGTAGTGTTTAGTGCAACGCTAAGTTGAGACACCTAATCTGTCCGCGTCACCTGACAGGAACCGGTTGGAAAGAGTTACGTAGCCGGATTTTGTTCCGGAGTTTTCGCACACCTGTAAAAGGTTGATCTACTGCGTAGGTGGATTCTTGTGCAATCAACAATTCAGTTCATTTCATCGACCTATGAGTCACCTTAGTACTTCTAAAGGTTAAACAAAATCAAAATAAGCCATCATGATAAGGTGTTTACATAATTATTCTGTTGTGTGACTACAAAAAGCAGGTGAACTGGAGGAATGCGCAACATTTTCTACGGTCTCCATCATGTTTATTCACCCTGTAATACATAGTGTTGTCAGATAAATGCGTAATACAGATAATGTATAGCAGTACTGAGATTGTGCTCAGAATCGGGTGCAACGTTAGTATCCCAGCAGTAAGTACAAGAGCGTATGTTTCCTAAGGGGCCTAAGCCTCCTTGAATTGTTGAAACTCTAGCCGTTATCTTTCTCAGAAAACACTAGAGTAGTTGATTTCAAAGACATTTTTATCGTGAAAGGAACACAAAGGAAGATTTAGATGTGGAAGCATGGTTAACACATAAACACGTATATCGTTGTGAACAAATCGACTACGTGAGCAGATAAACAATTCAAGCGTCCTCTCATACCTCAGTACCAGCTTGCCTTCTTCTTTGGTCAGTGGGCTCATGTGAATGTAGGTTGTGTGTGTTTGTTTGGAGGGGGGGGGGGGAAAGTCGTGTGAATTAACGCATTATTACTATAAGTTTCTAGTGACATTTACTCAATGAGGACAAAAATCTTTGTTTCGTTACTGTCCACATCATACTAATTTTTTTAAATTTTTTTATTGATCGATCAGCAGTACAATGCTATACTAAAAATGTGTGACTATATGTGTCAGTCGAAGACGCGATATGAGCCTCAAAATAACAATCGAAGTTTCTCAATTGTTTTTAAGTGAAAGCATTCTCAATAAGACCTCTAATTTGTAAGTCTTGCCCTAGGAATAGCTTTACAAAATGTAGCTGGTAATTTTAAACTTCGTAGGGTCACTTACAAAACCCATTTGATTTGTAAACCTTTCCCGCTTTGAAAAAAGCTGTCTTGCTGTGAGGAATGCAGATATGACACACCTTATCGTCCTCAACGTGGTCGCTTGTATGCCAATAAGAAGGTTCTATTCTTACGTTATTGATAAGAAAACCCATTCAGAGTAAAAAGATGGAAGTTGTATTTAGAGCAAGCAAACCGGAAAATTTGAGATACTAGTAAATTTATCCACATTAAAGGGGACCGGTGCATAGCTACGGTGTATGTAAGTTGCATATCACCGGTTGTTATGACGTGTCTGATGCATCTCGTCTGTGTGGTGCGGATGGTTGCATCACTAAGGCTTGGCGATATGTTGGCTCAAGTCTGACCTTTCATCAGCACGGTTTCTGAACATAACTCCATGAAGTAGAGAGAGAGAGAGAGAGCTGTTCATATCCAGTGCCCGGAAGTTTGGCAAAACGCCTTCTATCATCCAATGGATTTGTGGGAGTTCTGTACGCCCCCCCCCCCTATTTATCTCTTCTCTCTTTATGGAGTTTCAGCGAAGCAGAATGAAGGGAGCAAACCACACACACACGCACACGCGCGCGCGCGCGCACACACACACACACACACACACACACACACACACACACACACACACACACACACAAGCGTTGCATTCCCAAACAGTAGCCCTTGGCTGCTATTACAAATAGTTCTTAAGAAACGTAATTTTTCTATCTTATTTCAGTTTAATTGAACTCTAACATTTGCAGAAAGGGGATAGAGAAAGCCGAATCGATATGACTAGAATGATCCTGTTGTAAACATATGAGAGGCGAGAGACAGAGATACTTTAGCCCGCTTCATTAGCGTAGATGTTAGCATGTCTGCTTTACGTTCAAGATGTCCCGAGTTTGAATCGGGTTCAGGATGAGTTATCTGGATGAGTTTTTTTCCGGGTTTTCCCTTATCCTGAAAGACTATGTCGGGTTAACTCTAAGCTGTGTTGACCCTGGACTCATTTGAGCATCATTTCACCCATTCCATTCATTGTCCGATATGACTTGACGTTGGAGGATGTAAATTAAAAGAAAGAGAGAGAGAGAGAGAGAGAGAGAGAGAGAGAGAGAGAGAGAGAGAGAGAGAGAGAGAGAGAGAGAGAGAGAGAGAGAGAGACAGAGAGAGAGAGAGACTTTAACAGAAAATTCTCCTAGGCTGCTGATGGGTACACGAAAATTCATTGATGTGTATAGATATGATTCCCGCTGAAATCGAACAACAGCCTAACAGCATTGCGTTAAAGCATCCCTGTTTCTCTTTTCTCGTCTCCCACAATATGATCGTTTTATTTTGAGACGATTATGGTCCGATATCTCTATGCGAACTTGAAATGTCATACTGTTTCAGACATTGCGAGACTCGCGTCTTTTCTAGTAACATTACTTTCCGAAAACTACAAACCAATAATAAGAAATATCTCGATTGACTTATTCCACAGAAATAGTTAAGTTGCGTGTTTTGAAGAGATCTACACTTTTTGGAAATATCTTTCTGTTTATCTCATATGGTTTACACGTTGTAGAAAATTGATTCTTTACGAATGAGGAGGACTTCACAGGGTATTCCCAGAAAATTCAATATACCTAAGCATTTTATTTGCCATACAAATATCTTAAATGTGATATATTAATTAAAATCATTAGTTATTTTTGAAAATCTTCGTGTTATAACCTTAGGAGACGCTGAACTTAATATTTATGGAACATTTAGATTTTAATTATATGCTCCTAGACACACATGGATCGATTATAAAATGTATCTTTTCTTTTATTCAGCGGACCTCAAAATGTGCATTTTTGATGGAGACTTAATATCGAATGTTAGATGGAATACAATAATTCCTTTTTCCTGCTACAGGTAAGGGCCGAGAAGGTAAACATGCGTTTATTGGATTCAGGGCTCAAAACATGCATTTACGTTGCAATCTCTATGTAGAATTGTTTAGTGGAATGCAGTAACTCCTCTGCTTACAAGGCAAGTCGCAGAGAAATTAGTAAACGATAATGGGTAGGGGAAGTCATGTGACTATAACACGTCAGATTTTGTTCCTTTGACGGCGAAATTGCAGCTGTCTTCTCAGGTTGAGCCGCCCACAAGTAATGGCTAGCTCGGTGATGAGGGTGCCGTTGAATTGGGGGAATGATACCCCAGGGGAGACCTTTAATCTAAATTAACATAATGAAATGACCGCCATGGGAGTCATTCCAATCAGGAACAAATTGCCATGGATGGTCAGGGAATCATATCACGGCTGGCACTATAAGCCTATCGGTTCTCTAAGCGCTTGGTCGTAAAGAATGGCATTGAGCCGCCGAGTATGTGTTTCCTTTTAGTCAAAGGACTACAAGAATATTTGGAAGTTTACACAATATTTAGTTGGTCTGGGAATTTAACAATGGTCTACATTCAAATGTGTTTGCAGACTGCCGTAAATATGCTAACAAAAGAAACAAAACCAGTCTTAAGAAGCATACCGCAAACAGTGGTTCTTGTTGCTGGTGTATTTAACATTCCGCCTACTGCTAATATTGGAACAAAATACTGAACCACAAAAATACATATTTCACGTGTACTGTAACCTTCAAATAGTTCTGAATCAATATTGGCGGCGTTCTGTTCTTGTCATTTAAGGTTTGTAAAAAAATACATTGGTGTTAATACCTTTAAAAAATTTTCTCTCTCGCAGATACGTTACTGATCTTAAAATTATTTTCATTCAATGAAATATTACGAAGTAATGCAGATAATCGCAACAATCACTATGTGGATTGTAATACTTCAAGATAACGGTATTATTTTCAGCCCTTATCTCAATAACAATGTTTTAGTTCAATAAACGGTATTTGGCAGCCGTTGTAGAGTTGCGAAGTGAAACATTATACAACTAATTGGTTTATATTCTAGTTCCATTAGAAGCGCAAAATTAGCTGTATGTGAGCGACGCCTTGTCCGAATGGACCAAGCAAGCCCAAGTTCGATCCCAGGGGAGCATGTGTGAGATAAATGGATAAATGGTGGACAAATCGGTATCTGGGCGGGTTTCCACGTCATTCATTCCACCAAACTGCTCTATAATCACCTTTCCACTCATCCATTTCACCAAAATGTTATATCGTCTACTACCTCACTCTCATCAGGCTTCCTGCTGATCATCTATCCTGGATATCCTTCTCGACAGTCATTTGGCCCCAGACGCTAACTGCTAAGTCCTCCATACTGTAAGGGTAATTAGAAAAAAACACACTATCTGATTAATACACGAAGGTCGTATGGAAATTTCTCGGAATGATGTACAAAATAATAACACGGGTTTCATAAATTATTTTTTTATTTATTTTTTAACCTGGGCTCCGCTGCTGACAATGCAGTTGATGCAGTTAGAGAAGTCCGAATTTTCAGACTTGTAAAATACCCCTCAATTAAGGATTGAGTGAATGAAGTTTTTTTCCCCCCTTTTTTGCTCACGAAGAAACTTGCTCAGTTTAGGAAACAGGTGGAAATCTCATGGAGCTATATCAGAAGAATTTGGTGGATGTGGCATCAGATCATACCCTATTGCACTGATTTTTGTAATTTTATTATTAGGATACATCCTTTGCATTGTAGAAAACCAATCTTACTGGCCGTTTTCACACACTTTGCTTTGTGCATAGATAGTGTCATGTGTTACAAAATCAACGGTAAACGCCAAAAGTGTTTTATCAGTTAGCTTGAGCAGAATAGCCGGTGGTGGTGATAAGTAATTTATTATGGTTGAGAAAGACTTACATCCTACCTTTTTGCCTGATGTGCTTATGTAAAATATATAAAAATATAACCCATGGCGCGACAGCCCTTAGAGGGCCAAAGCCTACCAACCCGGCTGCCGGCCTCACGCCCACTTACGCACGGCAGAGGTGGGCGATCATCCAACCGATACGGGTAGGAGATGTGGTCAGCATCTCGGCATCCCCCAGCCGGAATGTTGGTTTTCGTGATCAGTGCCGCTTACCTAACGTAAGCTCCTCACTTTCCTCACGATGCTGAGTGGGCACCGGTCCTATACCCGGGACCTAAAATCCCCACCACATGGGTGGGATCGAATCCGGGCCGCTTTCCGTGGCCAGGGACCAAGGCATGCTGCCTTAGCCCACTATGCCACGGCGCAGGACGCTTATGTAAAATATTGTTCTGAATTGTGGACCAAAATTTCATTTTTACGGTTTTCTGACACAATAGCAGGTAAGGTGAGTATTGTATTTCTCTCAGAAATTCCATGTAGATATTTCACAGGAAATATTTGTTTCAAGGTCCCCTGAACCTGTACAAAACATTTTAAGGAAATGGTCCGTGAGTGTGCGTGTGTGAGAGAGAGGGGTGATAGAGGGAGAGAGAGAGGGGGTAGCATTACTCGGAAAAGAAAAGCCAAAACTTGGTCTTCAAATTCAGCATCTTCCAAGAATGTGGCACGGAAGATTAAAAAAAAAAAACACCCTGAATCTTCTTTCTTTCTTCCTCTCTCTCTCTCTCTCTCTCTCTCTCTCTCTCTCTCTCTCTCTCTCTCTCTCTCTCTCTCTCTCTCTCTCTCTCTCTCCCTCTCTCTCTCTCTCTGAGAAAGAGAGTGTTTCAAAGAGGTGGAATTTAAAAAAAAAATTGACAGTCATTTAATGCATGTCACTGCAACTCGAGCACTAAATGCACCCAGCGTCCGCAGTGCTTTCCTCACGTAGCGGCCACTGCAACTGCATATACCTATATAGGAGACAATAAGTAGCATATTGTCTCTGTTTCACTCTTTGTTCCCTCAACGCAGAGGTGGTGTTAAATAGGATATAGCAGATAGCGGAGCAGTTATTATAGCTTCTCGTTCATTACAAAAAGTTGTTCTCTTGGGAAGATTTATATTGTGTTGTCAATACCGAAAGGAAAGCCCAGTGCTTAATATGTCATGTCATCTTAGACCTAAAATCTTACACTGTTCGAAGGCTTTGGCAAAATGTACAGGTTTCAAAATTCGATGTCATTGTTGGCGAAACAAGGAACGAATGAGTTGCTGATCTAAAATCAGAATTGTTAAATTCTCAAGATGTAAGTAATAGCGTACTCTTCAAAAAATTATATGGCACGTATTTTAGTAACCTTGTTTTCGATTTGGAGTTTGTGTTTTGCAGACTGTTTATTATTTAGATGTAAGTTTGCTGCCAAGAAAACACAAAGAAAATTATTTAATTTCCCTACCCCACAGGTACTGCAGAAAGCTAGGTTCGAGCAGCTTATATCATTGCTCTGAAAATTGCAAAAATTGAACTTTCTTTTACTAATGGTAAATTTATAAGAGAATGTTTAATAGAATGCTCGGAAGTATTGTGCCCATCTGTTGTGACCCACTTTGAGACGATAAGCTTGTCCAAACAAACATCTCTCGTGGAGTATAGGAACTTGGTGCCGATCTGAAAGAGCAATTGCGGGAAAAGTGCGACACTTTCAAGAAGTACTCAGTTGTTCTCGATGAAAATAGTGACAAAAGTGACACAGCACAGCTATCTATTTCTGTAAGAGCGGTCGAAACAGATTTCACTATAAGTGAAAACTGCATTCCCTTCAAAGATACTACGACTGGCACAGATATCTTTGCACCTTTTGCACCAGTGCTACTTCCGGTGCATGCCAGAGCCCTGACGGCATCTCTGTTGGAAAGGCTGGACATAGGGCCTATTAAAATTCCCTCAACCTGGTTATATCTACAAGGAAAACAAATTTCGCAATTGTTAGCTGATTAACATGAAGCAGAGAAAGAATGAACGTTTTTAAATTAGTTTGTACAAGTCAGTAGAGAAAGCTATGTAAATTCAAAATTTATTTTAAAAAAATGCTCGGCAGGGAAAAGTTCTTCCAGTAAAAGTTTCCTCCCAAAAGTACAATAAATGCTTTTGTAAGGGCAAGGCCAATAATAACAGGTTCAAACCTGGCTGTTGTATTCAATTTTTCAGGAGTGCATAAATATATGAACAATAAAGAACGTTTCAATTTTTTTTTTCCATTTAACTACTGTGGTCATATGGTCATATCGGCGGACGTTCTCCTTTGGATCATACGTTATCTTTGGGTTTTTTATCATTACATCACGCATTCACACTCTCATTCATACTTCCAGACTCTGGGGAAGATGGGGAATTATCTTGATCGGAGAAAAATCCCCACCCCCACCGCCGGGAATCGAACCCGTGACCCCTAGCACGGTAGGCAGGTGCTCTACCGACTGAGCTACGGTTCGCTCGCTCGTGCTGGCTGGCTGTATACAGCCAGAAGGTTTTTGCTGCGTGCCCACCCATTAAGGGTTTTACCGCAGGTAGGATTATATTGAAAGATGTAGGATGAAGGTGATGTAGGTTTTTGATTGGGAGTTAATTTTGAGGTTACCAAAGTACCTTCGGGTTGAAAGAGAGGATGCAGTACTTAGCACCCATTTTGTTTTGTTTTAAATATTTTGTAATTTAGTTGGGGAGAAATTTAGATGCCAAACAGCTTGGAAGAATTATGAGGAGCTCAGCTTTAGCTGCTGATAGGTTCAGCTCCTGTGTTATCTAGGGTGCCCGCATGCCATACGGGGGACCCGATGCAGTCTAGATCGACGTCTAGTGGGGTCATAATTTCCCAGTGATCTGACAAGGGCGCTTCTGTGAGATGGTAAACTTGCGTATAATTTTGAAGCCCGGCACCTAATTTCATCCTCCACGTATGGAAGACCCGATGCTTCGTGGAGCAACCTGGTAGGGAAATAACGTCCCACAGAATAAATAGACCGCAGTCCTTTATTCTGTGCACGTTGAAGCCATGCTATACAGCTGTCTGCTGCCATGCCCCAGATCTCGCAGGCATATAGCATCACCGGGATTACCAGCGCTCGGAAGAGGTACAACTTCATGCGGACTGGCATCGAGGTAGACCCCAGCATTGGGTACAGGGAAGCAATTGCTCCCTGTACCTTTGCCGAAAGGTCCCTGATGTGCCGGCGAAAAGTTAAACCTCTGTCCAAGTTGACACCAAGGTACTGGACAGAGTTTGAGCTACGGGGCCAGCTGTTTCAAATTTTATATCGGGACGCTAGTGTACGTTTTATATTTTACATTGGGACGCTAGTGTTTGACGTGCCTTAGAGCATGCCCGGCTATTGATAAACGTTCATTCTGAAAATATTCTCTTATAAAAAGCTGGAGTATTGAGTTTACAATATCTAGCGATTGAAGTCACTTCCCTTGAGGCCATTTTCTGTTATTAATTTAAACCAA
Source organism: Mantis religiosa (assembly GCA_030765055.1). Taxonomy (NCBI): domain Eukaryota; kingdom Metazoa; phylum Arthropoda; class Insecta; order Mantodea; family Mantidae; genus Mantis; species Mantis religiosa. Next base: position 330,534,249 of record CM060950.1, read on the forward strand.
CATAAGTTTGTAACAAATAAAACTTAAAGATAAACTGAAATGTGGGTGACTTGAAAAATCTACATATTTTATTGCTCTTCACGTTCCATCTTTCGAAGTTTTCTCAGGCACATTTTCTATAGTTAATGAAGATTTAATGCGAAACTTAGCAGACAACAGATAGACATCACAAAATATTTTTATTGTGTTAGCAGTAAGTGAGATGAAGTCCGTAAACGTTACGCGGCAAAAACTTAGGACGTAATGGAGATGATGTCATTAATTCATCGTTATTTATAAGAGAATGAAGTCTTATAAAAACTCTCTGCTAGTATCTTGACCTGGCAGAGGATAAACGTTATTGATGCACGATCCTTAATGGGCTTTTAAAACAGTGACTCATTGTTTAACGTTTAGCATAACATGAGCCTGCAAAAACGATTACAAAAGAGGAAAAATGAGTGTGATGAAAGTACAACACACTCGCCGTATTGGTTTCTTTTGCTTCCTGCTCTGTCCATGAAGCAATTACGGGATATTGCCACCGTTATAAGTGAACGGTGTAATGATGAAAAATTACATACATTACAAATCTCTTAAATTTCTGGAGCAAAATGATTATTTATATTTGTACAATTGTTGCCACTTTAAATGGGTTTTAAATGGAGCATGCTGCTCAAAAAACGTCAAATATGTTTCACGCAATATGTACATTTAATAGTCAAAGATAACTTCTTCCTCAGGAACCTTTAATTTTAGAGGCTTGAAATTTTGTACAAAGCGGAAGTGTTAAGCTCGGTGCTTAAAAACCACATGTGCAAAGGGGAAACCTGTTGAAAATCTTCAAAGTCCATACGTTTTTAAATTTAGTAATATTTGTTGTAGACTTGACCAGTTGATACACGTAATTTAATAATTGTGGTTCCCAGAGTAATTAAGTATGTCCGAATATGTATGCTCAGAATATGTATGAATGTTTTCAGTTCTGTGCTGCAAATGGTTCCGAAGGTAACGTTTTTGAAAAATATTTATATTCGGATTATGTAAGACAAATTTTAATTATTTGTATTGTATAGTTTACTTTTTATTGTAAATTTTGTCAGTTGATGCAAAACTAATACTTAAGAGTACGTTTCTCCTTAAGCATTATTTTTGAAGCCCACAGCTGCACTCGTGCTGATCTAAATTGTGGGGGGGAGGGGAGGGGTTGTTTTCCGTTCCCGCTGTCAAGACACTGACATTTTAATTCGGTTTCATTATTAAAGAAGAGACTAAACAACATAATTCCCCAGAAATTATATTTTTAGTTTTCTTTTGTGTAGTGTATAAATTGGAATTTTCAGTTTAATTTCATATGTATTTTGCAATTTTAGGGAATAAGTGTGTATTTATGTTAATAGCAGTGCGCCTGAATTCTACAACACTTAACAGAAAAATACAATAATAATCAAAACTCCTCTTGTGGAATGGAGTCACCTATTGACTTGTTTTTATGGAAGGTTTTCCTCCGGGAATATCGCAGCCTCCATATAGCGTAGGAGCTTGTTAATATATATGTGCGAGTTCTTTTATGCATTTTTACTTCGTTTTAATGGCATTTTCCAATGACATTTTCCAATATGAAGGACCGTTTCCTCATGAACTAATGAAGATACCCAACTGAGATTTTGAAATAATAAAAGCAACTCAATGATGGTTTTAATCCTTTTGATTTTTAAAAAGTGCTATTTTAAATTGCTGATAAATTTTAATAAATTGTACAAATTAAGAAAAATAATCTATTTGAATAAACCATTTAATTGTATGAAAGTAGATCAGCAACGCTTAGAAAGCATTACATCCTGTATAATTCAGCCTCATATCTGAAACAGTTTCTTAGAAAATGGGTAATGAAGTAAATCTTAAGTTAGTTCATATATAATACATATAGATTTATTTATAGATTTATTTGTTTGTTTGTTTAATTAATTAATTTTGCACTGCGCGAAGAACCTTTGCATGTGATATTGAATATCCAAACCGGTCATTAGGTGATATAACCTGTAAACATGAAAACTTTCCGGTCACACTTTTCAAGAATATTGCCAATAACAACCAGAGCACACTAAGTTACACCAAGTGGTCCCAAAGATATGTTAGAGATGGGGCCATGCGAATTAGTAGTTTCAGAAGGAATGGGGAACATCTAAGTGGATAAACAATTATCTTGGAAATGCAGAACTTTGAAGCAAGTTATGTAAATGTAAATTTTATATAATATACGTAAACGTAACTCGTGGCGTAACAGCCCAAAGTGGGCCTGAGCTTGCCAACCCGACTGCCGGCATCACGCCTACATACGCAAGGTAGAGGTGGGCTGTCATCCAACCGATACGGGGAGGAGATGTGCTCGGCCTCTCGGCACCCGCAGCCGGAAAGTTGGCTTTCTAGACCACGGTTTGCTACCTGGCGTAGCTCCTCAATTTCCTCACGATGATGAGTGGGCACTGGTCCTATACCCGCGACTTAAAATCCGCACCCCCTAGAGTTGGGATCGATCCCGGCCGCATTCCGGGCGCAAGTAACCAAAGCACAACATATAGAGATATATAGCATTGATGAATAGCACCATTGTCACCATGTACCATGAAAACAAAATACTATTTGTTGATGATTTACTGAATAGATTTACCTTAGTACCATAAGAATTCTTGTTAACTGCCTTGACATATGGATGTTATATTTATTCCTGAAAAAAGAACAGTGACTTTCGCCATCAGATATACTTACCTCGATGCCTTTTGATGAGAGAATATGATAAATCGGCTGACACAAATTTGAGTTTTAACTTCTTAACAACATCTCGTTCAGTGCTATGTACACACACCAGCCCTGATGTATGTTTAGCACTCAGTGTAAACACCTCATTCCTGGTGTAGGTTTAACATCCTGTATAAACCAGCAGCTCTGAAACAGCTGTCTGAGTGACATAACAGAAGGTTGAACAGTGGCATGCTTTGCTGAATGTATTTATTCTGTTTTGTTGGGAATGCTGAATGCTTCGGTAATACGTTTAAAACAATTTAATCCGGTGTATTAAAGAGGAGGAATGCTTTAATAGCGTTGGCAACAGCGCGAGCATCACTTTACCTGTCAGCATAACTATTGGATTGCCTAAGAGTGTGAACGAATGCTTCTGTTATAAGATGGCGGGTGGAGAAAGATATGCCAGAGTGAAGCAGTTAATCATTCGGAGCATTTGTCTTGAGTAATAAATGATAGGCTTGGCGTATCGCAGCGGGTACTTGCTTCATGAACACCGTTCACCCGGTCGATCCAGTCCTGTACCGAATTTAGGGCTATGCTCCCGGAACTAAGCGATCCAGCTGAGCATGACCAATCACAAAATGGCTCTGCGCAGATGAATCTTGTTTTAAGCAGAGCCAGTGGCGGAGCAACAAGGTGTGAATATTTTATTGCAAAGTTGAGAGCCCCAACCTTTCTCAATTCGTATCATCGATTTTTTCCTGCCCTGCATTGTTAAATAACTTCTAGAGGAATGTCAGGACTTCTAATCACTCCTTTCACATTATAATATCACTGTTGATCGTTCGCCGCAACTATTAAGTTGCAAAAACAGGAGAATAACATGATTTTCAAGAAAGGTATGTTGTAAATTGCTACTCTAACTTTAATCATTGAAGCTAATTATTCCGTCCTTAAGTTATAGGCCGTTAAAGTAACATTTAGTGGTGAGATAACATTCTTTTATGAAACTGAAACGTCTGCAAAAAACAACAAAGTTTCTCCAATAGTTATTTCTTCATTAAAGAATGCTTTATCACCGGGCAAATGAAAAGGATTCGCGAATATATTTTTTCGACGATAGTGTTTTTAATTCCACTCTCGTTCGTACTGCTTTGGTAGAAAGTTGAACTTCCTCCCTCCGAAAGTGTGTGATATGTCCGTTTTACATTATTTATGGCATGAAATATATGAAATTTTATTTACTTTTGATATTTATACGATACATATAATATTGGAGATAAGGAATAGTTTACCTGAATTTTTATTTTTTATTATATGCGCTGTAATTCAATAATGCCGAATAACCGAGCGCCAGTTCGCCACCAATGTCAATATTGTTGACCTTGTTACTGGAACTATCATGTGCAACAGTTGTTAGTAAGTTTTGAGTATTTTCTGCTAATCACTATCGTCCTAAAACAAAGCATGTAATACACTTGCGAGTGTTAGGAGGCTCTCAATTTTATGTTCCTCGTTCTCCAGTTATGTACTTATTCTACAATATTATGCTCTATGGCCGATAAGACTAATTTCTAATATTGCTGTGATTCGAACCTGATTGTTATATAAACAATAAATTGTACTCAATGTGGACAAAATAATAAAATATGTGGAACTATTACATTCCATCATTAAAACACCGAATGCGAAACGACTGTTTGTACAATTATTGAGTGTCATTGCACCGCCAATCGTATTTTATTTAAGTCGAATCAGCTCCTATTATTATTTCTGCTTAAGTTATTGTTTCTTTTTCATAGCAGGCGACTTATAAATGTTCCTTTCAAGCGATCAATTGTATTTAATACTTAAATTGAATTATACTTATTAATATTAAGGTTCATCGACCAAAGAACGTCCTCGGCTTCCCAACCTTTGCAATTAACATTGAACGATCTGATTTTTAAAGTGAAAGTTTTACGTGCAAAATAAAATGTTTTGGCAGTGCGTTTGTTATTCGATAGAGAATGATATCATACTTACCGTACAGAAATAGTGCATTTAGCTTTTGTATGCTTATATGTTGTTTGTTCTTCCCAAATTAGTAAAGTGGAGTGCTAAGTGTTTACTTGACACTCGCCAGTTTCAAAACTGATTTTTTTAAATTATACTCTTATCATTGATTTGTTCGATTTATATGTCGCCGTCAACATGTAAGGTCATATCGATGGCTATGAATTTATCAGTAGATCAGCAATGATGTTAAGTAAACCTTGAATCAGCCACCATATTCACATTCATACTTCCCAATTCAAGTAAATTAAGGAATAATTCTAATTAAACAAAACTTCCCTTTCCAGCCTCAGTATGCTAATTACTTGATACCCCGAGAGGAAACATGAATCTCATTTCTTAACCTTCTCAAGGTGTTAAAATTTTAAAACTTTTCCTTGCACGTAACAAATTGAATTATGTCCTGTAATTGTCTGTCTGGGTGGCAGGGTACTCGCTGTTAATCCCAAGGTTACGGGTTCAATCTGGTCCATATCGATAGTTTTTAGGTGTTCTTAAAAGCAACAGCCTCATATCAGGAGGTTTGCTGGTGGTAAAATAACTCGTGCGGACCAAAATCCCGTCACCCTGGTGACAGTGATGTAATCTTAGCAATTGACACGTTAGTTCACTCTTTTTATCTTTAGTTATTTATTTACTTTTTGTCCCTTTATATGCAAGGTGATGAATGTTAAGTTGTAAGATTGTGTTTCAACATAAATCAGGATTTCTAAATTCATTATTCGCGGTGAGGTTAGCATTATGCTTAAAATTTCTGATATATATAAGGCTGACGAGTATAAATCTTTGTAATCACTTGATAAGACAGGTGAAATTTTGTCGGTTTTTCAGATATCTGAACACACATTTTAAAATTATTAACTGAATTTAATTTATAATTAACATGTCATATCCGAAAATTCAAGTCATTCTGCAAGATGCATGTATAGCAAGCAACATTTTGGCCTTTGAAGAAAGTAAACGTAAAGTTTGAGCGCGCTCTGCTTACAGCGCCAAGCGACTGGAATAATGCGTGTTACTAAAATCACATTCATTTATAATTCAATTACAGCAGTATCATTTTGCAAGTTGCCATGTTGACAAGAATGCTGATGAAAGGCCGTATTGACTCGTCTACGGACAAGCTTATAAAAGTAACAAAAATAAGACCATTGCTTAGTACTGGGGTTGTTTCATTTCTTGTACTTTATTGTAGTTTTATAATATATGCTAATTTTAAATTATATTTATATCAGATAATGACGCATGTAGTAACCAGATATTTACATCTTTTCAGATGTTCACTATACTTTTTAATCAACATTTTAAATTTGAAATTTTCTGCATTTCAGATAATAGCAATGAATGACTTGTTAAGATATTCTTAATTATTATAGTGTATTTAAAATGTTACCTATTACGCACATTACCAAGAAACCATCCAAAAAGTTTAGAAATATAAAAAAGTTCTGCAAATTGACATAAGACGGGAATGTGCCAAACGTGACATAGTAGGGCCGATTAAAAAATAGAAAGAATATTACCAATAAATGAAGTTTATAAGCAAAGTTTATCTGATTATTAGTTATGAAATAATCCTTGATTTTTATGGCCTCTGAAAAAAATGAATTATCTACATTTTGCAGGTGTTTTGAGCGGATGATTCAAAAAATTTGTTGAGTATTGTACACATAGAGCATCTGGCACTACGTGAAACTGCGTAGTGGAAGTCTTGCGTAACATTTGGAGGTAATTCTCTGGACGGCGTCATTGGCGATGCAGGGACTCACGCTGGCGCCCGAATAAAAAAGTTTTGAGTGAAAGGAAACATGGGCGTCGTAGCGATGCAGTATTTTTAGACGGTCCATTAAAATTGTTACGTTAACAGTTCTATTTGAGTGGAGGCCAGGAGAGGAAATGCAACCTCACTCACTGCCGTGGAATGTATTCGCGTAATGTGCTATACATAATATACTTCACAGAGTCTGTTTTTGTACAGTTGTCAGTTCATACCGCGCAACACTACAGCTGCAGACTCTTGCAAGATAACACAAATGCACTCATCTCTCAAGCTTATGGGCTGTTTATGAGTGGAAGCTTAAATAAAGATGCCAAAATTCTTCGCGCCGCACAGCAACCTACTACCAATTTCGTAACAACTGTTGGAATTTCAAGCAACGCAAGTTAAATTTAACACCACTGCACTCAAAGGAGATATTCGATGAAATAGGTTGCATTGGGAACAAAAACTCAAAATATTTGATCACCTATATTGAATATAAGAATTCTAGGTAAACTGGCACTCGACTACACTCTAATCCCTGTAAGATGCTTTGTGACATTCCTGAGACTATTGCTGTGATAGAAACACACAACTCGTACTTCTCTCAAATTTTAAAGAAGCTACAAACGATATGCCGCTTGTTTATAAGAGTAAGGCATGTGTCATTGTGCTTCTTTATAATTACGGATCTAGCTTTGTTGTAAGGGATGGAATCTGCAGTCAAAATAACTCATAAATATACATGGTGACAAAAGATTAGCATATTATATGTATGTATGGTATTCTTTGTACCTTTTCTAAATTTTGCAGCAACTTCCTTTCATTCTTTCTTTCTTCATTCATTATTTTGTTCATTCATTATTTCTTTCTTTCTTCCTTCCTTCCTTCCTTCCTTCCTTCCTTCCTTCCTTCCTTCCTTCCTTCCTTCCTTCCTTTCTTTCTTTCTTTCTTTCTTTCTTTCTTTCTTTCTTTCTTTTCCTCTTTCGGTTCATCGAAATTCAACGGCTTCACAGCCTGATGCGACAAGATGAAAAATCATACGTTTTTCTTTGTGAAGAACAATCAAGTTATTTTCCGGGCTCCGTAGGCCGTGGTCCAGTAGGATTGGAATATTCTGACGTTTCGCCAAGGGACTGCGCTTGGCATCTTCAAGAGGAATGATCTGTGTTCGTCAGAGCTCGACGAAGCAGTTAAAAATCAATTTCAATAAACAGTTAATTTAAATCGGACCCAACAAATGCACAGATGTTTGGTTAGGTAGTAAGCTCGAAACACTAGGGTAGCAAATAAAGCGTTTCTAAATTTTTCGATGCTTATTTTTCATTATTTTTGTTCAGTATTTTCACCTCTAATTAATTACGTTAGGTTTAATTACTGAATCATGATTTCTTATTATATACCTTTCTGGTTTACGTGTTAGTATTATTTTGAATCTAAAGGTTTAATTCACCAGTGACGCATTTAAATCTTTCAAATAATTGCAAAGAGGACAGAAAGAGCTTCTGCAGCCCAGGGCATGAACATACAAGAATACGATTTAGCTTCTAACAATCGAATAAAACCAAATACTTTTTTATGCAAGCTCGCTAAACATCTTCATTTCCTTAAGATACTCTGCTGCGTCAGTACTTCAAAGGAAATGCAAGCTGTTGTAAACAGCTTGTTTGCCTTCTTATTACATTCCATATAATTAGCACTTGGAAAACGCATTTCACAACCTGTGACAGTAAACAACTGAACAAATTGAATTTCCTAATGGACGTATGAGAATTTAAATTGGCAAATACGTAAATATTCTTTAACTTTTTTTTCTTGTTCCTTTAACTGCTATGGCCATATCGGCGGCCGTTCTCCTTTGGAACATACCGAAGGTGTTAACTCGTTATCTTTGATTTTTAATCATTACATCACACACACATTCACACTCTCATTCATACTTCCAGACTCTGGGGAAGATGGGGAGTTATCTTGGTCGGAGAAAAATCCCCACCCCCACCGCCGGGAATCGGTAGGCAGGTGCTCTACCGACTGAGCTACTGGGCCAGCCTCTTTATCATTTATTTCGTCCTTCTATCACGTTTTATTTAATTTTATTTGTTTCTTATTTTATTTTTATATGTATTTTTTGTAGCTTGGAATTTGTTGCATTTTTGTAATTTTTTTTTTAATTGCGTATTTTTGGGGTTGATGTACCATTGCTTTCTGGAAAGATTACAAGAAAACTATCTAACAGTGAGATTTCTGCAAATGTTTATCTCGACTGTTTGTAAGAATATTTTGTAAGACAGTAGAGAACATTACGCAAGTGCAACACATCAGAGCTTCATGTTAATTATTCCTCGCCATGCTGTTGTTCTCTTCGTTTTCATTTTTCTTTTCCTGTTCTTAAATATTTTCTTATTTCTTTGATTTGTTCTCTTTCCCTTCCCATTTCAGATGTTTATCGCTACCATCTCTCCTGGCCCATTATTCCATTTGTGTTCTTAAATTTATTCCCTACAATTTCTTATCTCTTTACATTGCCATACTCCCCGCACATAATATATTTCCAGTTCATTGTCTTTCTCTCTTTCAAAAGTAATACTCGTGACCTCATATAAGTTATGGTCGTCGAGCAGTTGGTGGACAGCCAAGCCCTCTCTTGTTTATATAAATGAGCTATAGGTCAACAATTTAGTAAAGAATGTTCTTCTACGCAGGCGTGCGCTTTCCTGTGTTCCTTCTTCCTCGAATCCTGGACAGTGACCACTAGGCAGTGGAGACGTCTCCCCGCCTTTCCGATGACCAAGGAGAGGCAGGCGGACAGCAAGCAAGGAAGGAGAGACAACAGTGGTTGAAGCAGTCCGTCAAGCAATAATTGCAAGTTGCCTGACGACCTATAGTCGGCCAGGGTATGAGTGCGTTCGGGTGAAAGAACAACTAAGCAGTGGACGGGGCGTCGGAAGTGCTGTCGGCTAAAAAAAGCATCTGCATTTGCGAGTTGCAGTTAATAAAGATGCTGAAGCCTGTATATGTTTACCCATCAACGCTTACCAAGGTAAAGAAGGCCGTAACTGTTAGTTATCTCGTTCAGGGTTACTAAAGCAAGGAAAAGTAACAGAGTGTGTGTGACATTTCACTACGCACTGTCTACCCACCACGAGAAGAGGGAGAGAGGCCTGAACTGTTTATCCGCTCTGATAGTGCATCTCTTTACTGCATTGATAGCGCTTATCCGGAATAAGTTGCCTCACCTTGTCAAGTAGTATCAACCTCCTCCGCCAGAAATCATAAGTAACACTGCCGAGGTAACACACCCTGGCGAGAAAAAGTGCCTGCTAATTATCCCTTTGCTAAGTATAATTATGTTAAATAAGATAATCTACCTACATCTTTTATAATGTTAGGCAGTAATTTAAGTTTAGACGTTAATGTTTCTCTTCTGTAGTAACATGGCCTTTCGGAATGTCATTACCATGTTTTTACTAACGTCCGAAAAGAATGTTTAAGTTGATGTAATTTCAACCATGTTGATATTGACAATAGGTATAAAGTATTTTCGTTTCCCGCGTCTGTATCACGTGTTATTTATATTCTTGATCAATTGATGACATATAGCTAGTTCACATAAACAAAGTGTGGTATGTGCGTATGTGTGCAAGTGTAAGACTGCAGAAGGAAATTTGAATGAATTTTAAACGACCTTATTTATCTAAGTATTAACACAGCTAGAGAAACTTTTATTTAGTTACATCAAATAACAGTTGGTATCAACATCGTTTGTACTGAATAATAAGTTACTAAGTCGGTTTCACATAACATTGCCCGACATCTCTTAACGCTTACTTGTATTAATTCTCTCTCGTTGGTTGCTGTCATGGAATATATTCTGTCAACTTTGCATTTTCATAATCGCAGGAATTAAATATGTCACATAATAGAATTACTCATTAGAATGCATATTAATTCTTAACACGAATTAGAGAGGAAGAGTATCGTTTCTTCAAACCTGCCTATCAATGCGAAGACTGACTTGTGCTGCGTTTATCTTAAGCCATGGCGGTGTTTACATAAATATTGCTTTTAGTTCCACTGCATGGCACGGGGTTCAGCAATAGCTCCAAAAGCATTAGCCATTTAGGAAAAGTGAAAGGATACATGTCAGCGGGGCAAGATTATAAGAAACAAGGATTAGTAACCATAAATGTAATATAACTGAATTTGATAAACAGTAAACAACTTAACATGTAATCGTCGCACAGCAACTGCGACAGTCAACTGTTTACCGTTTTGTCACATCCCTACTCGGAATCCACCAATGATAATACTTATATAAAATAATAATTTGTATCAATTATGTGTGCAATATCGGTGTATCATTTGTAAGTGTGCCAGATTTTTAATTTTATGCAATTTAGTCACTTTCGCATCCTCCCTAAAATAAAATCTGTATATGCCCCTGTCACGACGTATAAAGTGCCAATGTAACTGCAGTATTTCCACTATAAACCTATAGGTTTATTTACAATCATGTTCTCATTGAACTAAAAGTCCTTGGAGTTTTGAGACATTTGTGTATTTTTATTTATATATTTTAACCTTCAAGTTCATATAGTTCGCACCTGTTGTCTGATACAGTAGTGCTGTAGTTGCGCACCAATGAGCAAGACTTTCACTCACGAAGCTCAAGCTAACGAGTACGTTGACATGGTTGGCGTGCACGATGCAGATGGAGCAGCCAAACTGTACGTCATGCCGGGGAACACCCCCAGGCGCAGTCTCCCTTCATGCGGAACGGCTACGAAACACTAGTAGCCTGCCCCAGGAACATTTCTTTCCATCGTTGCTAATGCTGTGTATGTTATCAGCTACTGAATGTCAATATTATTAAACATAACACACAGCTCGTAAACAGCTTGCTTTTCACTGAATACCGAAAGTGAATTTTATGATATGTTTCTTGTAATTTTGTTTTTAACCATTTTCAGTTGAAACAAAAGCTGACTGCTGTTTGTTACGCTTCTCACCTATAATTAACAAAACGTTAAGCTTTGGCTGATGCTTTTAAAGCGAGAGGTAAGAGTGTCGTAAATTCGATGCTGAAAAACCAGTGGACTCTTAAGGGGAGATTAAAATCTCTATCCCACCTGTTCATGATCTATTATTTCAAACTAATTTTAGACAACATGATCTAAAATAGAACTTTTAACATACTGCAAACGAACTAAAACCTTTAGATTATCCCACAGTGCCATAATATTTTTATGCCATTCCATTGTGACCAACTTTGGTTTCAAATCCAATCACGTGGCAATTACACTTTGCATTTGCACATATTTAATAATTCGACTTGCGTTGATCAGATTTTGCTTTCCATTATGATTTTTTCACATGGTTAATTTATCATGGAACTCCCATTAGTTGCTCACAGAACAAATCGCCATATCCAGTTCATCACAATTCGCTGAGGAGATAATTCATAGTTGCTTTTATATCGCATCCCTTTTGCTTTCTTTGATCTAAAAGTTATTTTTATGTAGTATAAATTACAGAAAGACTGAGTGGTGGCGTATATGAATTTAGAAGGGGAGAAAAACGGAAGAACCAAGTGAAATTACATAAGCAACAGAAAGAATAATTATCCTAGAACTACTGCAAAAAACATCTAGAAGCAATATGAAATAACACTTAATCATTTCATTGCCTGACGTAAGTCAGAAGGTGTAAAACAACTATATATAAAAACATCTATCTATAGACGTGAGTTAATCTCATTCTAAAGGTGATTTCTGTTAGTTTCAGGTTTTATTTAGCCGGTAAGACTGTGAAGTAAAAGACCACTTTTATCCCTATTATAACATATTAGACAGAACTATTTACAGGATGTAGATTAATGTCTTCTAGGTCCACTAATAAAGGTTTTATACGATAAGTTTTTTTATTAAAACAAGTATTTTCTATTTATCTATACCATCTATAAACTTAAATTTTGTAAGCGATTATTAAAAAAAAAGTCATTAAAGTGATAACGTGGTTTTTAATATTAAGTTATTTGCTGCTCCTAGCAAAAATAAAAAGTAAGAATCTCGCATACATTTTCAAAGAATGAAACATAGCCAACACATAGATGCTGACAAACTTAGCAGACATTGTTTCGCCGCTCGTAAGCGAACGCCTAGAGAGAGAGAGAGAGAGAGAGAGAGAGAGAGAGAGAGAGAGAGAGAGAGAGAGAGAGAGAGAGAGAGAGACAGGCAGGCAGGCAGGCAGGCAGAGGCGGGGAGTGAAAGAGACAGATAGCGCACAAGACACGCCTAGAGAAAGAGTGCAGCAGAGGCAGAAGGAGACATACGGTTCCATAGTGTTCTCGCTACATCACGAAAGCTCGTGCTAGTTCGGTATCTTTCGTGTGGCTTCGTCAGATTTCGAGGAATTTCGAGAAACAGCGGATCGTACATAAATGTAGGTCAGTGAGCGATTCAGTCGAGAGCTGTTAATGGTGCAGTGTGGATGAGTGGCAGATGGACTTGAAGATTGCGTTCGTGTGTGTTTACGTCATTCTGCTGATACTTTTAATTTTGCGAACCCACAAAGTCACAATTGGTGTTAGGAGTGGGATGCGACAGTGGAAGCTGCATTGGCAGAGATTCTAGAAGAACTGAAAGAAATGAGAACAGCGAATGACACCATCGCTGTGAAGACGGAAACGGCAAATAACCTGCCCGCCAAGTTGGAGACCTCAAATAAGAACCTGGCTGCCGAGATAAAAAAAATGAAGACAGCGAAAGACAACCTCGCTGCGACGATGACGAAAATGAAAGCGGCGAACGACAGCCTGGCCACGGAAATGAAAGCGGCGAACAGCCTGGCTACAGAAATAAAGGCCGATTTAACCGAAATGAAGGCCAAAATAGCCGCAGAAATGAAGGTGGCGAACGATGCCCTCGCCGCTAAATTTTAGGAACAGTTGGCCGGCATGAAGGAGGACATCACGGAGCTGGACAAGCGGATGTATCAAGTGGATGGATCAAGTGGGCGAGCGCGTCTAAGACCTGGCGAACTGCGTTAATGACCTAGAGGGAAAGGCCGAACAGCAGCATCAAGTCCCTGAACGCCATGGTGGAAGACATCGTCGGCAGAAGGTTGAAGAATTTAAAGGCCCACGCGCCGGGATGTTACACAACATCTGTGCGCGTCAAACCACCGAAGTATGATGGCGCGCCAATACGACACAGTGGTCGAGCACAAGTGGTCACCAGAAGAAGAGGCCACATACCTAAGAGCCAGCCTCCAGGAACAGGCCACAGAGGTGCTGAACGTGGTACAGACAGCGGCGGCGCCCAAGGAAATCTGGGAGGCCCTGGAAATCCGCTTCGGAAACACCGCTTAGCCGCAGCCTACCGCAGCCAGCTGAAATCTAGGTCGCAGGAGCCAGGGGAGATCGTGCAAGTGTTCGCCCTGGTAATCGAACAGCTAGTCAGCAAAGCCTTAATCGACTCCCACCCGAGTTCGTATCCCGGGAAGCCGCCTACACGTTCGTCGACCGGGTACACGACACCGAGATTCGTCAGCGCCTAACGTTTGGCGACTACAAGACCATCCACGAGGCGCTAACGGCCGCATTGAGGATGGAGGTGGCCAAGGTGACGGCTACCCCGACGTCGAGAACAAGGAGTATCCGCTACACTGGAAACCGAAGGCCAGCCGAGGGTCCCGGGCGAAGACCAAGTGGCGTATGTTGGGAATGTGCCCAGCCTGGACACCTGGAGATTGCTCACACCAGGGAGAGAAGTCGGAAAACGAGTAAGCGCTGTCGTGGCGAGGGGCACGTCGGCGCCATCACCACCATCCATCCCCTCGAGTGACACTACACGCTGTCAGCCGCCATATGGATTACAGCCTCATCGCGGACGTTTGGGTGAAGGAGAGGCCGTACCGCGTGCTGGTGGACACCGGAGCAGCCGTGACAATCATCAGACCTGACGTGGCCGAGGGTTTGCCGTCGAGAAAACCGAGCCGACCATACCTGCTAGTTACGGCGTCGGTCGACACCTTGACTGTGGATAAGGAGGCCCTGCTGCAGTTGACCTTGGGACGTAGCGCCGTGCGTCTCTGTGTGTTGGTCGCGAAGGTGGCTGAGGAGATGATACTGGGACTGGATGCCCTCCGGAGCCACGAGGCGATGGTCGACGTCGGCAGGAAGGTCTTAAGGCTCAGTGGAGAAGAGGTGATACTCCGGCACTCCCAAGAACGCTTAGGAGTCTGTAGAGTCATCCTGATAGAAGACCTGGTTGTCCCCGTGAGAAGCGAGGTGGTGGTGACGGCGCGAATGGAAGGCTAGCGGACAAAGAGACGAGAGAGCTGGACCAGAAGACACCTGTGCACGCGCTCTGTGTAACGAGGGCATTTGTGCCGTGCCGAGAGGAGGTGCCCGTGAGGCTGCTCCACCTAACGGACAACGATAACGACATCCAGGCCGGGACGGAGTTGGGGACGTGCGGACTCGTGGTTAGCATAACACCAATCGACCAGACTCAGTAGCCAGTGCCGACGCAACACCTGGGGCCCCGGAAGGAAGGCTTACTGGAGAGGGCGGCCGACCACCTGACTGCCAAACAGCTCGAGAAGGTTCGACAACTGTTGGGCGATACCAGCACGTTTTTAGCCAGCGACTACGGCCGTACGGACCGAGTGCTTCACCGCATCGATACCGGAGACGCCCGGCCTATTCGGCAACCACCCAGACGCGTTCCGCTGGCAAAGCAAGCAGCAGTACGGGACATGATGGAGAACATGAGATCCAGGGGAGTGATTGAAGAGTCTGACAGCCCTTGGTGTTTCCCTGTCGTCTTGGTGACGAAGAACGGCGAGCTACGCTTCTGCGTGGACTGCAGGAAGCTGAACGCTGTCACAAGAAAGGACTGCTTCCCATTACCTCGAAATGACGACACCCTAGACACGCTTGCTGATGCGCAGTGGTTCTCGACCCTGGACCGGGGCCCAAATGACCTCGTTGTCGACGGGCCCTTAAACGCCACACACTCACTCACTCACTCGACCCTGGACCTGAAGTCGGGTTACTGGCGGGTAGCTCTAGACCCGAGAGACAGGGGGAAGACCGCATTCTCAACAGGCCAAGGGCTTTGGCAATTCACAGTTACGTCTTTTGGTCTTTGTAACGCACCAGCTACCTTCCAACGCCTCATGGAGTCAGTGATGAGAGGATTGACATATGACGCTTGCCTGCTATACGTGGACGACGTCATTGTCGGCAGAAACCTTCGAAGACCATCTCGACAACCTGAGCAAAGTGATACAGAGGCTGCAGGAGACCAACCTAAAGTTGGACATGAAGAAGGGCCAGCTCTTCCGCAAGGAAGTCAACTACTTGGGCCATGTAGTCTCACCAACCGGAGTGGCCACAGACCCGGAGAAGACACAGGCCGTGAGAGATTGGCCTCGCCCGAAGAATAAGCGAGAATTGCATGTCCAGGACATAAGTATACTTGTTAAATATGGGAGAATTCACACGTATAGGAAGAGAGATGTTTTGACTCCGTATAAAAAAATGTATTTGACATAAATTGTGTGTTCTAACATATTTACATTTTTATATAGTAATATTTTGTATATCTCTTAGGTTTACCAGAATAAAGAGGACTTCTTAGAAAATTCAAAATGCATATTTCATTATTCAATAACACAATGAAAATCATTAGCTATTTCTGAGAAAATCAAATTTGTTTTAAAAAGTGTTCCTTGCGAGTAGTAGTAGTATGGGATGAGGAATTTTCTAGAAAATGTTAGTGTTGCATCCTCGGAAGATGCTGAACTTAAATCCAAGTCTGGTATTTAACCGACTTTTCGTTTTTAGTTATGCCATTCCTAGAAACGTACCCATTTTTCTAGAAATTCTTTTGGGGGGATTTCAGGAGTCTCAGAAGATTTATTTTTAGCGAAAGCTCAATATAGAATTTTTGGGTATACGTCCTATACTTAATTTCACTCATTGAAAAAGCGATAAGAAAGAGGCTGCACTATTTCGTGGTATTGTGAGGAAAAGAACACGTATATGGACCCGCGACCGAGAAGTAAAAGATTACACGTTAACATCTTATTAACATCCACTTCTTTGAATTTACTCGGAACACGTTGATTTTCTCAACATTAAACTCGGACTCATACATTTGTTGTCGACCGACCCTTACACCACTCACTCACTCACTCACTCACTCACTCACTCACTCACTCACTCACTCACTCACTCACTCACTCACTCACTCACTCACTCACTCACTCACTCACTCACTCAAACTTAAACCCCAAGACACTGCTGGGGTTGATGTATATTGCCTTGGCCACATTCTGTAATTCACTTCCTGTTTCTTGTTTAATGTCACACACGTTTACTCCCGATGGTATTTACCTTACAAGTGTTTTACGCTTTGTTTTTGGCGAAAATGGCCAAAAGTGTCATTTTTATAATTTCTGAAATCTTTGTGCTTTTTGATCCTATTAATTTGAATTTCTTCTTTAATTTTCAATACTTTATCATTATAGGCACAAAAACTGCTAACCTTGGAGTCGATCGGTAAACTATATTCTATCATTTAGGGGAAGATTTGCTCTACAAATTGGTATTCTAATTTATGTATAGCGCTAAAAGCCTTGCTTTTTTTCGTTTTGAAGATATTTGCAAGGTGTTTGCTCCATTTTGCTTTGAACAGCGTTTTTCTATGAATTGATATTTTCTGGGATAAATGACAAGTTTTCTAAAAAATTATGGCAGTCAGATAAGTAATTTTAAGACGACGAAAACTATCATTAAATGTTGTTTTGCTTCCTCTTTGGTAAAAGATGATTTTTTTTTAAAAAAAAAAGTGATACATTTTTATCAACTTTTTGTATAATAAGGAAAATAATACTATTTTAAAACAAACATATTTGTTAAGAATAGAGCAGGTACTTATAACTAAGGTACCTCCGTCATGCAAAAGCATTAGTGATATTTTAAATAATTTTTGGGATAGTGGATCGTGAATTCAACAGATCGAGATATGGGTTTTAATCTCCACTACTCAAAAGTAAGGTATAAAATCAAACGCCACCAGCTAGCAGAGATACGTTTGTAGGAAATTGGGTCTGTAAAAGTAAAGAAAACCGGAAAGATCTGTTTTCGATTGAGGAAATAGAAATTTGTAATAGAAACTGGGAAAAAATTGAATTTTACTGAATGTGGAAGGTTTATTTTAAACGTGACGAAATTAATTTTGAATATGAAGTGTCGACCACAATTTACAGAAGCGATACGCATCGCGACTATCTCTAAGGCAGACTTGTGTCATTGCAAAGAGCTAAACGCTCATAAATTGCACAGCAGTTTTTTCCTGTCCTATTCTACATACGTTTCCGCGAATTAATCTTGACAAGAAACAGAAAACTCGCGTTTATAAATGACATTCGGTCAGCTTTGTTCACAGAGTCTGACCGAAGATTATTCCATCAACATTCCATATTAGAAGATAATGTAGCTGAACCGAGTTTGTTGGCTACGCGGCAACGCAGGAGGCTCGCTTTCGGGTGGTCCTGGGTTCAATTTGCGTCCACCTCCCACTTTGACCTCGGATATTTTGTGGCTTTCCCTTATTGGTAGGCGATTGCTGCTGTGTTTCTCTTCTGTCGTTTTTCTTCTCTCTTATTTCCCTTTCATACGTTCCTTATCTTTCAGACGTATATCTAGGTTTTGGTAGCTTATGGCGGTGACGAACAGAGCATATACACCAGAGGACTGCTGATTGCTTTCTCTGGAAACTCCAGTACTGGGACGTATCTTCGAATTAGGAACTGTCATGAACTTCCGCGCGTCTCGTGGCCTGTCTGTCTGCCTGCCTGCGGCCTTTAAACTCATGTTGTTCCTTCACTCCATCCTTTCGTCCTGAGGGGTGATAGCTGCAATTAATCTCGAGTGGCCGAATTGTACGGGGTGTTCCTCTACAACATTAATGACATTGACCATTACATTCACACTACGTGTATTTGATACTGACCAATACTACCTATGCCGTAATAGTATCAGTATGCAGTGACTAATAGGCTACGCCACCCAACTGTGTTTTTAATCAGAACACATTAAAATAGTGTAAATATCCAAATACATTATGTTCTGGAGAAAAAAATCAACATCTTATTGTACTTTTACTTTTGCATAGTTTAAGGTAAAAAATGTTTTATGATTTCATTCGCGCCTTTCTATGGTAGTGGCAGTGGGCAACGAGCACAGAGGACAGGTACAGGCAAAACACCCCGTAGCCGGTTCGGAGATAGTTGACACACAGCAAAGCATAGTACGTGAATTCATGATCTGAATATTTTGTTATTGAATCATGGACAAAAGTTTGAGCATCTTAGTCGCTCAGAGAAAATATTGTTATTATAAAATGGTTACATGTCCTTTTTATATGTCAGAATGACATGACCTATATTGTAGAAAGTACTTCATTGCTATTCTTTCCGTAATGACTCAGTTATGCACGACATTCAATGCAGTAAACATGTGTGTATAATGGTAGGATTTCATTAAAAAATTATAAGTATCCGATATGTGTACACTATATTAGCACATATTCTTATATACTGTTTTTCTCCGTTCAACTCATCTGGCAACTGTCATACTATAAGTTCTACTAAAAGTGATACTTTTGTTTTGAACGCGTTGAAATTCACTGGAGTAGGATAGATTAACCGCTTTGTATTTGGTATGTACGCTTACCAAAATATAATATTTAAAATGGTAAAATAATACTGTCGATATCTGTATTTGAGCCAAGTAGGTATAGGAACTATAGCACGCAATAATATAAAAATATCGGCCCGTCAACAACGGCTGTGTTCTGCTAGTATATCGTATTCTTGTAAGGTGAACGAGGTGCAGACAGTTGAATCGGAAGAGCTGGTGGTAACAGCAACCAACTTGACAGTCGTTACAACAACAGCCGGTTGCGTGTTGACAGTGAGATAAAACTGGAACAGGAAATAGATATAATGTATTTATAAAATTATAAAAACGCCATGTTACATCGTATTTTAAAAATGGATCTGTCAAGTCGGTTTAATCACAGACCAGAACTCTTGGAAGACCACCAGAAATATTTCGACAGCCTGCAATAGTCTGCCAGGAATAACCTTATATTACGAGAAATGTGGTAACTGAAATCATCATCATAATATCAACATTGCCAGAATCAAACCATTTTAGCATTTATGAATCACTATTTAGTATGAATCGCTCAGTTACTTACTGCGTGTGTGCATCAAATACAGAATCGAAAAAAATGCAGTCAGACGAATGGGGTGGGCTAATTTTGAGGGTATTTGTTAAAATAAAAACTGCTGTAAAGCATACCGAAAAGCTCATTATAAACAAATAATTTTCACCTTAATTAGTTACCAGTAAGTTCTTATACATTTAAATATATCAAAATATTTTATAGCAGTTAATACATAACATTTAAAAGCTAATTAGTTACATAATATATGGTCCCTTTGAGCGGGGGAGATGTTCTGTAGCAATGCCGCAGAGTGGCACTGCCTTCTCTAAAATAATTATGACAGAAGAGATTCGAAACATTCCCAAATTGACAACACTAGTGCTAATTGCAACCAGTTTACCTTTCTATAACGCTTTCTTTATTCCCTGCTGATATTCTAAATGCAATAAAGCTTCTTCCGGGAGGTGTCTAATGTTTGTTTCTTAATTTTACCCAGATTTATTTATCGTAAATATTATTTACCAAGGAATACAGAAATATGATCAAAAATATTTTAAAGAAGGTACTATTTTCAGTATCAATTTTATTTGTAATATATACCGGTATATGTATATGTATGTGTGTTTAAATATCAAAGTTATAGCAGTGGGTAAATAAAGTATTAACTGGACATCCATATATTCGTAATCTCATTGACAGTATTGTACCATAGGAAAGTCTCTCGCTTTTCTGCATTTAAATTATGAATAAAATATGCTGAATGTAAACTTTTAAACTGTGCATTTTCTTATCGTTGTTGCTATCATTGTGTATTGAGAAACTTTTCGGTCTTTAGTGTTGTGTCCATATATTATGAAAGGATCTGCAACTATTGCAAAGGAAACGTGCAACAGAAATGAAACGTGTTAAAAATATTTTTCACCTAGTTTCTTGGAGTATAAGAATAGATCCGTTTCACATAAGCCTTTTGTGGGAAATGAAGACTTAAAAGAATGCTCTACGAGGGGCACTACATATATTTTGAGCCTTGGCAACCCTGAATGTTGTAGGTGCCATCTGACGTTTCCAATGGAAAGTTTAACATTGTTGACCTAATCTACTTCACACATTTTGTCAATAGTGTCTTTTGTTTTGTTTTGTTTTGTTTACTTGAAAATTGTCTCTCAACAAAAACATGTTCGTGCAATGGTTTGTTACGACTTTCGACCTGAATTATCAAGAGAAGTGTGCATCAATCAGTTGACTTCTACATTTGGCGACGAAGCTCCATCCTTTGCCACTGTGAAACGCTGGTATAATGAATTTAATTGTGGCAGCCGTTCACTCAATGGTGAAGGTCGTCCAAAATTAGTTGTGCCAGAAAACATTGATGCTGTGCAAAAACTAATAATACCAGATCGTCATTAGACATTTTGTGAGACTGAGACAACCCTAGGCATTAGTTCCACTGGTATATATAAAATATTGCATGACTATTTAGCCGTGGAAAAGGTTTGCTCTCGTTAGATCCACATATTTTGACGCAATCTAAAAAAGGTGCTCGTGTCGATTGGTGTACAAAAATGCTCAAGAAATACAATGACGTATATAAGATTGTAACAGGTGACCAATGCTTACGAGCCGGAACGTAACCAGCAGTCGACTGTATGGGTGTTTCAAGATGAAGTAAATCCAACAAAAGCTGTTATCACTCGAACCACATCGAAGAAAATGGTCGCCTGCTTTATCAGCAAAACTGGTCATATGGCAATAGTGCCTTTAGAGGAACGTAAAATGTCAGTGCCGAATGGTACACAACCATTTGTTTGTCGGAAGTCTTCGATGAAGTAAGGAAAACCAACAAGAACCATAGGATCATTCTTCATCAAGACAATGCGACCGGACATACATGTCGTCTAACAGAGTATTTGAAGGCTCAAAAAATGGATTTGATGGGTTATGCGCCATACAGTCCTGATTTGGCGCCTAATGACTTCTTTTTGTTCCTGAACATCAAGTAAAAATTGCGTGGACAATGATGTTCGTCGGCAGAAGAAGCCGTTGATGCCTTCAAAAACTGTTTTGGAGGTGTCTCAAGATGACTGGAATAAAAGCGTTGACAAATGGTTCAAACGGATGCAAAAGTGTATTGATTACAAAGGGGAATATTTAAAAAAAAAAAAAAACAAAGCCGTTTTCAATCAATTTTAATCATAAATCATTCAGAAAAAAAAAATTAAATACTGCCCCTCGTAGATGCGCAGGTGGTGACACCAGAGATCCATCTATCGGTTACGAAGTTTACCAGAGTAAATGTCTCCAGCCTATTTTCTCTTTGACCGCAGAGCGGGGCAAACGGACAGCGCAATTAATTCAGTACAGTTTTTAAAACATATATAGATGCAAATCTTATTTAAGTATATATTTTAGTTAGTACGCTATTGTAAATTAGTAATGCTGTTTAAATTAACCTAACATGATGATTTACATCATATGTAATGAAAAGAAATTTAGTGCGGTATTCAATTCCCTTTGATAACCTTCTCGGCGCAATTCCGAATAACAGCATAAGAGGGTCATTTCTGCACACTCAACAAGCTTTGAACAGTTAAGTCCTCTTCTACAGCTTCTCTGGAAAAGCTAACCCAGGAACCGAAAGGAAATCCAAAAAGTCTGAAGGTATTAGAAGCCCAGAGTTTATAAATCATCTAAAAGCTAGGAAAGCTGCCCACGCTAAAAAGAAAAAGGCAGCGGCAGCAGCAGCAGCAGCAGCAGCAGCAGCACAAAGAACATTTGCAACGTTCAGCAGTGTCACAAGAAAGGGGAGAATTGTGTGCACTGCCTCAGGTCAGCAAACTGGTATCACGTTAAAATGATCCATATTTCGTCTCTGGTCATATGAGTAATCACAGGGAAAAGATAAACGTACATTGTAACAAGATTCAATTTTTTTTCTGTTTCAGTTTATTAAATGAAACTTAAACTTGATTTTACTTTCAGTTTCTTCGGTTTAAGTGCTTTTAATAAAATACAATTTGTAGTTCTGCAATAATTATTATGGCCTTAATTTTAAAAAATGCCCTTACCCTGACCGTTTGCCCCGTCCTTACTATATTCAAATCTGGGAAGAACGTAAACATTTTTTTTTTGAAACCCATGTTTTAAAAACTGTGAATTTAAACTATTTATGCAAACGTTTACATAAAATAAAATTAAGTTGCAAGAAAAACCACCTCTTTAGTAACAGTGTGTTTAAAAGTGCTATAAAAGTAATTAATAAATGGTTAGAGAAAGTCATGTAATATAACACATCAGATGTTTTATCTCGGAGATATATCCAAATCATTTGCTTAAGTGAAAAAGTTTTAAAAAATGAGAACTAGGCCAAATGCAGACTCCACAACGTGTACCTCATTATGAGCCTTACCGCAATATAGTTATCATAGTGCGTAGATCCAAAGGCCTTGTCAAAATGGCGCCATAACACGCCATCAACGTGAATCCCTTGTTTGGAAGTACCGTTTAAAATTATGGTAATGTTGGCGTACAGGAAATTCCGCCGCTCCATTATATTTGAGCTCCTTTAAAATGACTCATTTAGGGCACATTAGCAAACACGATACGGTTCACCGAGAATTTGACGAACACAGCCTTTTTATTTTTTAATTTATACGCCGCCCTTCATTTTTCAGATGTTAAAATGGCTAATTAATTCACTGCAAGTTTTGTGGAGGCCTTTCGCTTCGTGGAGCGGTATAATAGCTAGCTAATGATAAGGTATCCAACAATTAATCTTAATTTGTCGTAATTTGCTGCGCTGGCCAGTAGATATTTCCCATGACGAGGCGTTTTGGTGTCTGAATAAATAATGCTACTCCTCGCTCTTGTTTGCTCTTTTCAGTCGACCTCTCTATTCGGTTTACGATGAGGTGGACTCTTTAAAATAATAATCTTAAGAAATCTCAAGTTATCTTTCCACCAAATCTTAACTGCTATTTATTCGCCGAATAGTGTCCGCTCCTTGGCCATTAGAAGGAAACCTCTAATCGTGTTGCTGAAGTATACCTATCCCTTAACCGAAGGATAGAAACAGCCCATATAAGGTGATAACAAATCTTAATTCCACAGTCATGCTATAACGATTCAGAATTTTACCGCTTGATAACCTTTATGACCGTGCATATCTATTATATATAAGGTCTTTTCGTTGTAGTTATATACCGGATGATTCGGTTCTCAGGCCATAAAACCCTTGGTTACGTTCTGGAAATAAAAGAACATGAGCATACTAAAACCAACATTTTCTAGTACTATACATAAAACGATTTGGGTCAGAAAATATATTTTCAACTTCACTTAAGGTAATACTTCTAAAAACTTCATTTGCTATGAATGAACACATTACTGCTTTCTCATTAGTTGAGAGTATTATTTTCTTACCACCTGCGGTATATATATATAGTCACCCAATTATCGGAAGGCACGACCAACTGGCAGCGTGGTGGGGGACAGGAGGCATTAAGCCCACGCCTACCCATTTATATTGTGGCGCTCACTGACAGGATGGTTAGAAAAGTGTCACGAGCCACTTCCACCTGACGTCTGGCAATCGGGATGATTGTTCCGAGCCACGAAGCTTCGAGATACAGCGATCTATCTATATAAGCGGCGCATTAGTCGACTCAGGCAGTTCTCAGTTCTTAGTCAGCTCTAGAGAGAGTCGTACGGCAAGTTGCCGAGTAGCGAGTGTTACGTAATTGTCAGTGTTGCGTATTTTATCAGTGTTGCGTAATTGTGTGTGATACGGGATCCTGCTGTGATTTGTAAGAGTACCAACTGTAATTCGGTGGAAATAAAGAACTATTTGTATTTCTGTAACTTGGACTTTTAATTCCACGAACCCACAATTTACAATATATACATATAATTTCTCAGCAACGATGTAGATAAATTGCCAGAATCATTCTAGTGCCTTGCTCCCGTACGTAGTAAAAACAGGCATTAAACATTAGTAAAAATACTCATTAGTTTGTCTCATTCATACCATTTATCTACATTACACTTAAACAAGAATAGACCGTTTAGTTACATGGGTCCGCTTTTTGATAACGTTTCTCATCAGACTATACCTAGACAAATTATTCCAGTTGCACTAAAGCAACGAAATAACCCATTCAAATACTATTTTGCATTTGTTTACTTTTATTGTCATTCAGTAGTCCTACGTAGTCAAAATAAATATTATTCGCATTTGGAAATCTCTCTCTCTCTCTCTCTCTCTCTCTCTCTCTCTCTCTCTCTCTCTCTCTCTCTCTCTCTCTCTCTCTCTCTCTCTCTCTCTCTCTCTCTCTCTCTCTCTCTCTCAAAAATCATTTTCAGCAGCATTTTAATATTTTCGGTGATTTCTGGAGATTTGATGTTACAGATAAAGGCGACATAAATAATAATTTGGTACACGTGTACACCCCTCTGCCTAGCGGCAGTCCTGATATAACAAAGCTGCTTAAGCTACCACGGAAAGATGTACGCAGGCACACTGACATTCACATTTCGAATAACTTTGAGTAACATTCTTCACTTATAAAAAAAAAAATCTCGAGCCCCAGGACTAGAAATATCTGTGCTACTAGGCCATCTCATGATTCTGCATTCAACGAGCAAATACTACGTAATATGTATCTACTTTCGACAACAAACGGCAACTCAAGATCGCTTTGTTTCCCCTTTCAGTGTACTGTCATGTTACCTATGCCACAAGAATAAATTGATTGTTTTGTGTATGTAAACCGGAAAGGAAGTAGAGAGGAAAGAAATTCACAGCTTGATCTGAAATACCTTATACGTGTTAAAACAGAATTGAAAACTAAGGGCCAATATGGCAAGAATTTTGTTTAATTGAATATTTCAACCCCAGTTTCATTATGTTAACCCTCTGAAAATGAGGGAGAGTTAGTTTGTACTTACTTCCTTAAAACCATTAACAATGTTTTAAAAGTCATACCTGGACCTTGACATCCTAATTATGTCCGAGTAAGGTTCGTAATGTACAATTAAGCATAATCTTAAGGCGGACATAAAATATAACTTTCTTGGTCCAACTTGACAACTTTTAATATGAAGAATTTAAATAGAAGACTAAATGGGGATAACCACTGAGTGACCACATGTGGATAAGCATAGTGAAGATACAAATATATGCACTAGTGTTTGAATCAAGCGACAAAACATGAACAAAATGATAGCTTGTATATCAAAGCATTGTTGCATTTCATTTTTTGGTCAATATTACTGTTAAATTTCCTTAAAAGAAATGTTTATTCATGGTACATTCAAATAAATGGAAGCTGATTTTAGTGGGTGAAATTTATTTATCCCTCTTGATCCAGGGTGTTACAAAAAATGGCCTGGTGTTTCATGGGTTAAGTGCTTCTTTGGAGATGCTGTCTAATGCAGCGACTCCCCGTCATGTTGAAATCACACGGTCTGGTAGGAAGTGATGCACGACTGGTGAAAATATATGTCCAGTAGAAACCCCTTTCCTGCGAGAATCTTTGTCGGTAAACACGACTGCTTTCAAGGTATGCCATATACCATCAACATGTCCACATAATCTCTGCTGGCATCTTACGTGAACATACGAGAAGTGCATGTTGATCATCTCCTTATGGAGGGTTTGAGGGTGTCCTTTACCAGCGCTCTTTTGTAAGAGAACGTTAAAGCCCACGTTTCATGCATTCTCTTGTCTAAAGTTATTTGTTAAACAGGGCACTTAGGAATTGACTTGAATTTGATTCTGGCATTAGACTTCCAGTCATTTCTGTTTGAATATGTTCGTAAACGATAAAGGAATGCTTAAGTTTGCCAAAGGATGTAATCGATAATTTTGTAAACCTTTTGATGAAAAACTGTAGATATCCTGAAAGACCTAAGTTCCGTTTAAGATAATTAATAAACATATGTAATTAGTTAGCCCACTTTTCAGTCTAAGCACTCATCTTTCATATAGATATTTAATACTGCGTCAATATTCTATCTATGGATATTAGCAAATAGTTATTTCTTCTTGATTATTCTATTTTTCCTTCGCCTTCTTTCTTAATCAGCGTAATTAGTTTTTCTGCCGTTTCAGACATACAAATATCCATATCCGCGTTTTAAGCACTTCCAGTTGTCTTTCCTCGTCCCAATATCCAAGGACCTTCCGAATACGAACCCCGCACGTTACCACAGAGCTATTTCGCTCGGTTTCCTCAGAAAACTTCAGCATTTGCCTTACTTGCATTCACCCTCATTCCATTGTTATTTAATTCAATTGGCATTCCACTTTTATTCTTTCTTATCTAAAAACACGAAATGTTTCCCGAGAAATATTTTCTCCTCAACTATCCCATGCAAGTGGTGTTCTTGAAATGTTGGCAAGCTCGACCTGAAATGTTATTCTTATAACAGCAGCTCCTTTATAGTCATGTTTTAACTTAACAAATATTTACGTCTGCAAGCTACAAGAACAGGATTTCATCCCAGTCTATACAAAAACGTAGCGCGCTTGCAGCACGTCCGAAATTATTCCACGTTTAAAAATCGTTTCTTAGGAAACGTAATTAAAGTGAAAAATATATCAAATTGAATTTTTAATGACCAGTCACAGCAGCGGTCGTTTACAAATGCTAATCTTTTTGTATTAGAAGTTAGGAATAGATACATTTTATTTATAACTGTATGGATGTTACTTTATTAACAGATACCGAGAATTGAACGGTTTACGCCTAAATAACTAGACGTAGTTAAATAATTCAAAAGTATGATCCCCAAACTTTGTAATGATAACATTTGTGTAATTTCATAACCGGTTACGTAACATCTTATATTGCAGTAAAACCGTTTCAAGTATGATATACTGTTGTGTCTTGGAACTGGCCTTATTATGTTTTAAAAAAAGTAACGCTGATGAATCTTGTGTGAACAACGGTTATCAGAGATTCGTTTTGAAACAAACATTATCATGGAAAACTATATCAGATTGTTACTGAAATTGATGATGGACTTGAATTCTTTTTTTAAGAACTAAATAAGCAGAATTATACTTGTGTTTGATGCAGCCTATGTATATTATTGGGAATTTGTGTGTGAATGGCTGAACGTGGCGAGGGAGATAAGGGAAAAGGAGGGAGCTTGTTCTTCCATTACTATTGCAAGTAACTTCTTTTTATACTTTTTTTATTGATCGCTCAGCAGTACAACTCTTTACAGATCAGAGTGAAAAGGTTAGAGAACAATAAATTGAAGAACAATAACATTCAGGGGTAGGCTAACAGGCCGCCCCCTAACTACATATAAGTTAGAACTCCAATAATACACTCTAAGGAATTAAGTCAATATTGGATATGTAAGACACACACATCAAGCACTAGAATCACTGGAATCAGATTTGTCACTCAGAAGCAGGTCCTATGGTAGTCTCTTTAAGCGTAACGGTTGGCGCGTGCGGACGCCGATGTTATAATGCACAGCTCCTGGAATTTCTTGCAGCGCGGACGGGCGATCTTGCGAATATAGTCGTGAAGAGGTAAGAGTCCCAGTTCGTGATTGAGCTAATGATTACGAACGAACCATGGAGCGTTGGTAGCGATGCGCATGAAGCGATTCTGTATAACCTGAAGACGACGCAGATGACATTTCTTTGCGGTCCCCCACACCTAGCAGGCATAAGTAATAAGCGGACGAACGAGTGATTTGTAGAGCAACAATAAAGACTGTAGGCCGAGGAAGGAACGGCGATGTAACAGAGGTGAAAGTTTTGAAAGCCGCCCGGAGGGCAGTGATATAAGACGATCGGTGTGAGCACGCCAGGGCAGTCGAAAGTCCAAAAGCACTCCAAGGTATTTAACGGGAGTTGTAGTGGGGAGCCAAGAGACATTGTTCCTGTACAGACACAACTGAGGAAGCGGAGTATATCGGCGATGACTGAAAATTTTAGCCTCGGTTTTCTGAGGGTTCAAAGAGATCCGCCAAGTGCTGAACCAATGAGTTAGGTGATCTAAAGAGAGCTGTACTACTTGTGCGTGCTGGAGATTAACATGAGAATAATATAGTACTATGTCATCAGCGTAAAAAGCTAAAGAAGTCAGAGCTAAGTCAGGAATATCAGAAATGTATATATTAAATAGAGTCGGGGCCAAGATAGAACCCTGTGGGATACCTGCGGTAATATTACACGAGGATGAAAGAATCCACTCATGCGTACTGAAAAGCTGTGGTCGTAGGGGAAGTGTGGATCAGATGTTATAAATAATTAGGAAGACTGAAGGAGCAAACCATCATGCCAAACCCTGTCGAATGCCTGTGCCACATCAAGGAAAACAGCTGTGGTATACTGATGGGCCTCGAAGCCGTGGGCAGTTGACTGAGTTAATCGTAAAAGCTGATGGGTAGTGGAATGTTTGTGACGAAATCCAAATTGATAAGGCGGAAGAAGATGGTTATGATTAAGGTAAGACAGAAGATGGTGAGGAATTAACTTTTCAAACAGTTTGGAGAGGGTCGACAACAGACTTATAGGATGATAGCTTTCGGGAACGTGTTGGGGTAACACACGCTCAAAGTGATTGGCCAAAATTTCACACTTGGTGGGAATATGTGTAGCCAGTCTATCACCTGCAGACAACGCTGGTAAAACAGTCGGCTCACGAAGAACACGTTTGGTGGTCTCCCATAGCGTGTGGTCAGAAGGACAGAGTGACGCAAGATAACGCTCGTAGGACTGTAGACGATGTCGCTCCAACTCCAGTTTCACCCGTCGAAAGAGTCCGTTGAGCTTTCGACGGAGCCAATGTTGTCGGTACCGTTGCCACTGTCAACGATGTTGGTGATTTTCTCGGATGTGACTTAAAATGGAGAGGAGTAAGAAGGGGGAAATTTTATGTCGTCTATGTGGAGAAGTGGAAAGTCGGGTGCAGCTGTAAATGGTGTCAGTGAAGTGCTGTATCGCGAGGTCCACATCGTGATTAGTGGCAAGTTGGTAAGAACTGGTGAGTGTTGTATCTAGATGAGACTGAAATGTTTCCCATTGGATGTAGCCGTTGAGTAGCCTAGCAGCTAATTGGTGTTAGGCACGTGGAATAGAAAAGGTGATAATCACTGGGCAACGATCAGAATTAATCCGGTATGGAAGAAACAAAAGTGGGCATGTTTATGTTACGGTGTATACCGATATCTCAACTATCAGGGGCAAATAAGGGATTGTAAGGAAAATGGGTAGGACCTTTGGGCGCCAATATTGACAGGCCATAAGTAGCAAGGGCTGTAAACAGGAGTCGGCCATTTGGATTTGACTTTCGGCACCCTCTGGAGGAGTGCTTACAGTTGAGATCACCTAGAATAAGAGTGCTGTTCCCCACAGGGAAGAGAAGTGAGAGATATGTAGTATTCAGCCTGCGATTGGGTGGTTTGTATGCGCTAAGAATGACAAGTTCACCACCGTCTACACAATATAGTTGAATACACACCACTTCCAAATTGAGTACATGTGGGAGAAATATCTCGCTGTGACTCAGAGAACGTTGGATGAGAAGAGCCATTCCACCAGATGCTTTATCTGCGTCACGGTCGTGCCGGTAAATGACGTAACCAAGATCAGTGAAATTTTCATTGGGAAGAAAATGTGTCTCTGTTACACGAGCTGTATTAACATTGTGATGCGTAAGAGATGCTAAAATAGAGGAAGGTTTAGCCCGAAGACCGTTAGAGTTCCAATTTAGGAGTGTGAGCTGACGTAGAGATGACAAATTACGGGTGGCCATCGTGGAAGACAGGGGAAAGAAGGGAACGAAAAAGCTGCAGCAGTTGCGGGAGAACTGGAGAAAACAGATTGCACAGAAAACACATAGCCATGCAATCATTTCTTTCAAGGAAGTCCAGGACGGCGATGCAGAGGCAGAATCCTCTGGTAAAGGAATTGAAGAACGTCCTTGAGAGGGAGGTAAACCACCAGTCAGTAGCTGTGAATAAGTCTTGGATGGCGGAGAAGAATCAATTGCGGAAATACTCTGTCATGTTTGTTGTTGCAGTTGTGGACGCTGTGCTTGCTGTAGTTAAACCGGTGGCTGTTGTTGAGAAGCTGAGGTTTTTTGCTGTGAATTGTGACAGGATGGTACTGCCTGCTGCTGAAAGCACCGAGACTGTCGTTCCTTCAGCTGTAAGTAATGAGAACAACCGCGATAGTTTGCCGGATGACCTTGTTGGCAATTAACACACTGAGCTGGTGTGATAGGGGGCTTAGTGCACTTAGAAAGGTGATGGTTGCCTGTGCAGCGAACACAGCGGGGCTCTAGGTTGCAGTAAATTTTGTTGTGGCCATAGTTTTGGCAGTTACTACACTGAGGCAGTTCCGTATTGTGTCGGCGATGTTCTGCTTTGACTACGCTGTACAGTTAGTCGGGGAAGATTAAGAATAGCTTTACCTTCGTCATTGTTAAGGATGTCTTTGACATTGGTTCCTTGTTCTTACGTAGTAAACGTGTAACATTACGAACAGGGAAGTTCTGAGCACAAAGTTCGTCATAAATCTCTTGGTCACTGATGGAACACGGTAGGTTGCGTATGACGACTGAAAAAGTTTGTCTAAAGGGTTGTGAAATGTGTAATATTCTTGCTGAGTTGATGTCAAGTACGAGGTAAGATTGCGGTAGCATGTGGACGTCGAAGTGTAGACCTTAAGAATGCCTCCCCGTAGCTCATTGTGAAATTCAGATAAGACACATTTTTTTTTACATCTTGTAATAGCAGCTGATAATTGTGTACATTGCGGACACAAATAGGAGGAATTTTCTCTTTCTGAGAGATGGAGGCTTTGTCAGAAGAATCGTGGTCTGGAGCTTCACCTAAAGGATTGAATCGATTAGATGTAGGAATTGGGTATGCATAGCGTGAGAGAGTAGGTTGTTCGGAAACAGAGGTGGTGCATCGGCGTTTGTTTTGTTGTGAAGTCTGGGAAAGGGAGGGCTGCGAACGTTGGTTGCGCTCTAAACAGTCAGATGGGGCACAGTCTGCCATTGTAATATCGCTGTGCTGGACGGAGTTATTTAGTGTATTAAGGGGCTGCATTGAGTGAAGCTGAGATGGTCGTAGTATTGGTTTACTTACTGTAGTATCCCCGGTAGCAGAAGACAGTTGAGGTTGGTAGTGCTGATTAGATGACGTCAGTTGTAACGTAGAATTGGAGCTATCCCGGAAGGTCGTATCGTTATATAATACATTTAGCTCAGAATATAATATCCTGCTGGCATCATCCGTTTGTACATGTAGATACATGATATATAGCAATTGAACAATATACAAAAGCTAGCTGACACAGCTAACTACAAAACACGTGATTTGTAAGCAGAGCGTTCAGGGACAACCTTCGCGCTGGGCGTTCACTTGTCGATTGAGCAGTTATAGTCGCGCTGCTCAAAACGTTACCTTGGCTTTATGTTTATTAATAGAAACCTCTCAGATAACGCACTGATTATTGTAAGAGTGAGAGGGGAACTGCTGCGCCTCCCGCCCCTGTGCTAAGCACCAATGAACGCATCACTTCAGCCAATGGAATTCGCAGGAATCACAAATGACAGATGTTCACTCCACGTGGAGTAATCAGTGCATTATCTGACAGGTATCTATTACCAAAGGTAAATTCATGGTTACGGTTCGAGCAGTGCGACTATGCAACTTCTGAGAACCCAACAGATGTAACAGTACAGCAACAGCATATTTCTGTTACGGTCATGCGCAAGTAGTAAATACTCGTGTACGGACTTAAATACTTAATAATTATATACTTTTTCGAAGTTATTTGGTACATAAAATGTTTATTATATTGTTGCCAACCCGTTTTCTACGGTAGCGCGACTAGTGTACACAAAGATCCAGCAAATGAAGATAGCCGAAATAAAGGACTTGCCGGCACAGATAGGGTTTCACGTTTGGAAGGTTGTAGTGATATCTGGATTGACAGAGAATAGTTGTTTTATTATTTGTTCCAGAAATGTCTCGAATTTATGTATGAGATATATAAGAGATTGTGACACGCCAGCAGACAGTTGTAAAACAGTCGCGAGAGGCGGTCGTGAACAGGTGTGTTGTAAACAGAGGTAATCAGAACGTTTGTTGTGATCATCGACCTTGGTAGATTGTGTGTATGTGAGGTAATGTTGTTACGTGAGAATTGAACGGTGTATTTCTACGTAATTAAAGAACATTCGGAATATCTGGAACTCGGATTTTAATTCTACGCATTTTAATTCACAATATTTTGGGGGATTGAAGTGGTTGGAACTGTTCCTGAAAGCAAATTTAATGTGTTCCATCCACATGACATTCTCTGCTCTTCTTCAACAATATGTTTTTACAAACAATTATTCTTCCTACAATGTGTCAATCGAGATAAACAGCTATAGTATTTATTTTATTACATATTTTAAGATTCAATGGACATATGGGATTACAGGAAGCTTAAGTGATAATCAAATCTTTTAAAGAGTTGTTCCGTTCTGCTTCCATGACCAGAGAAGCAAGAGAAAAACTTTCTATATGAGAAAAGTGTATTGTAAAATTCAAAATGGTAACAAGAATCCTTAGGAATAAAAATAAAAGAATTTGGCATAAATTGTGTGCTTTTGGTCAGATCTACATTGTATGTGTAATATTTCTTACGGCTTACCAATAGATACATTAGATATGTAAAAGTCGTTCAGAATGAAGCGGACTTTAGAGGCTATGCCCAGAAAATCCCAGATAAATATTCTATTTATCCCGAAAATATGTTAAGCATAATCATATCCGTTGGAGCCATTTTTGAGAAAATAAAAATTTGAGGAAAAACTATTCCTTGTCAAGGGTGTCTTGGAATGGGAGATTTTCTTTAAATTTTCGTGGAGCAGGCTTACGCATTGAATCAATAACTGAAGTCGGAATCTAATCCCAATTTTTGTCTGCAAGTACTTCAATAACAGGTTATCATTTTAATTTATATACGAGTGAGTGTAACATATCTTTGAATTAAGGAATTTTGGCTGTATGATTAACAAAGCAAAATTTGATATAAAATTATTTAATATTGTTGGCTATGAATCATAACTTAAGATATTATTCCCTTTAAATGGACAATAACATTCTTGGCACAGTATGTGTAGTTATAGTACTCATCTCATTGCTATGCAGTCTTTCAAACTACCTATACTGTATCCCAGAGTCCATTAAAGAAGTTGGTATTTCTTCAGGAAACTTAATTTTATATTCAAGTCACTGTCAGTAATCTCAAGAAATCTGTTCGAATGTCTTTGCATTTTAAACAGCTTTTGTTTGTGCTAGATCGCATGGTGGTTAAGGAAATCTTTAACAACACGTTCTTTTCCTGTCTTTGGGTCAACTGCTCATGCTTACACCATAAAAATCAACACACCATAACGCCATAGTTTAAACCCAAGTGTTTCATATTAAGTAAATGAATGACTCGTCCTAGAATAACATAAAACTGATGTAAAATACTCATAAATTTCTTGATAGATACGGACATTCATTATGTGTTCAATTGTGTGTCAGTACCCTTTAAGTATTTTCAGTAATATTTCGAATGTAAATTTTGATGAAAAAGGATTGAAATTTAGAGGAATATCCCGAAGTTCGTTATAAAGGCTTCACCACCGTCGCCACCGGCACCACTAGCAAAATAATAATAATAATAATAATAATAATAATAATAATAATAATAATAATAATAATAATAATAGTAATAGTAATAGTAATAGTAATAGTAATAGTAATAGTAATAGTAATAGTAATAGTAATAGTAATAGTAATAGTAATAATAATAGTAATAATAATAATAGTAATAATAATAATAATAATAGTAATAATAATAATAATAATAATAATAGTAATAATAATAATAGTAATAGTAATAATAGTAATAGTAATAATAATAATAGTAATAGTAATAATAGTAATAGTAATAATAATAATAGTAATAGTAATAGTAATAATAATAATAGTAATAGTAATAATAGTAATAGTAATAATAGTAATAGTAATAGTAGTAATAGTAATAGTAATAATAGTAATAGTAATAGTAGTAATAGTAATAATAGTAATAGTAATAATAATAATAATAATAGTAATAGTAATAATAATAATAATAGTAATAGTAATAATAATAATAATAATAGTAATAGTAATAATAATAATAGTAATAGTAATAATAATAATAATAGTAATTAATAATAGTAATAGCAATAATAGTAACATGTTGATGATGATGATGATGTGTCCAGATATTTATATCTGGATTTCAATATGCAATTCATTAATTTTTTATTAGTGTTTAAGGCCCGTCCTTACTACGTACGGCACCACAAGCGTTGGAATTAAACGATAAATTAAATTAAATTATACCTGGGAAAGTAACGTTCCAGGTTAATGTTTAACGTAGGTAGCTACCCAGCATTTACCAGTTATGAGGACTGAGGAAAACATGTTAAGAGGCCGAAACTTATATTATCAAATTAGAAACCGAATACAGAATACGTGAAGGTATAGTCAATTTCAAAATCAAACTAACATCACAATTAAGAACTCCGCAGTACTCAGCGTGTCTTGCCACCCGTTTTATCACCACAATCTTTATTTTTTAGTAGAGTTCGTTGCTATCTCGCTCCCTTCCAGTAATGTCCAATTTTAGCCAATCAGGGACATCAGAATTCGTTCCCCACGTGGAGTAAATCTCGTGAAAGGAGCAGGTTCCGAGTTTCGGGCGGATCATCTTTGTTATGATATCAGTCTAATTGTAAAATGGATAATACAAACATTTAAACTATTTTATTATTGAATAATATTTAAATGCTTGAAAATGTGGGTAAACATGAAAGCTAGTGACTAAACAATGCCATTAATCCATGCATCATCATAATATCGGTATAAACTTTTATGAACACAATTGTTGTCCTTAGTCTTTTATATACACATACGAGAGAATGTGTTTCATTCCGATCACTGTTAACAATTAACTTGAAATATATAGAAGGACGAGTGTTCAAGGTCAGTTTTTAGTATTCTATGAAAATATGTCGTAATAAGTAGAATCAAATAAGTGCACATCAATTGCGTTTTTAGTACTAAAAAATGTCATGCAGTTGGCGTATTTATTAAATTGTCACAAGTTTTGTTACTACAACCGCTACTATTCAGCGTTGTGAATGGCCGCCTCACGTTCATTTAACGTTTAGCTGTTACACTCGATCTTCCTGTAAACAGCCAGTTTTAGAAAATTAACCACTTTTCTAAGCTGTCAGGTCTATCAACATAATTTAGTTACGGTGGAAGACGCTTAGGTCGTCTTTTTTCTCTGCCTCCCTATGTACTAACACCACCCTGTACAGTTTAACTTAACCAGAAAGTTATAAAACAGTGCCTGCAGTTTGGTTTATTTAATCAAGCTTAGAATACCAAGCCTAAACGTAGTAATAGTTTCACTTTTAAGCATCATTTTTATAAAAACGAAAGCAATATTTGCGGTTATGAAGCATGGTAACGCAGTCTATAAGCCTGAGAGACGTGTACGTGAATTGTATACTTTTTTTGTTGATTTTTTTTTTTTCATTTGAATTGCTCAGCACAGTTAGTGCTATACAAATTGTGGAGCTATATACATAATATACATAATAAAATTAATGTGAATTATATACTGATAGGAGAACGTACGTTTTAGATTTTGCCGCCGCCCCCCCTCCCCCCGCCCACTTTACACGCAGACGGTAGATGTCCACATGGAACTGACCATAAAAACTCTATGGTTTCAAATACTTTTAGCACAAATTTTGCTGTATCGCTATGTGATGTTTTTAAGAAATGCAGACTTTATTTTAATGTTTTATCAGAATACCTTACGAAGAGAGAAGTTCAATATATTAAAAGAAGCTTTACTGAAGAACAAAACAGTTTGACATAAGGGTCATAGCTTTATGTGTCGCTGTCGCTTAAAGGTCGCATGCATACGAATTCAGGAGGTGATTCTCTTCGCATTTTTGTCCACAACTCAAATATTAAGTTTTGGTGAACGATAAAGGGAGGTACAGATGCTTGAAAATTTCACTAAGGCATGCTGTGTATCAAAGTGACCTCAGCATACGTATTGGGGCGATCTGTGTTTCTGGCTCTTTGCCGCCAAGCTCCGAGCAACCAGCGATCATTTTTCATGCAGTGCATTAGTGCTGTAATATTTCTCGGCAAATAGTTGTGTAAGTGTGAGTAAATAAACTAGTAATGGCGCCCACTTGTCTGCATCCGACCCTGAGCCTTCAACGAGACAAGAATTGGTGGAAGGACATGCTTTGTAGTGGACTTTGGACGCCTCCAGAGGAAGAGGAAACAAATGAACACGTCATCGGAATTGCGAGCTATTGAACGGAAGGTCAGTGTTCCTGGCCAAAGGAAATGTCACATAATGCCTTGTTCATGAATTCCCACGAATATGCAAACTCGTAGGCGCCGACCTCCAGCACGCGAAGTCCACAATGATGGAATGCGCGACGTCCATGGAGACAATCTGTGCCCGTCTGGTAGAAGGTTACTCATGAAATAGTTTCATCTCAAGTAATTACTAGATGACATAAGCCAAACTCCATCGTGTGGGTGTAGACTGTCTCTCGTAATTCGGAGGTGGTGGTTTGAACCTTGGTCTCCATTGAAGATCAATGTAACTATCGCATTGTTAATTAACTGTGCTTCCAC
This sequence comes from Mantis religiosa, assembly GCA_030765055.1. Taxonomy (NCBI): domain Eukaryota; kingdom Metazoa; phylum Arthropoda; class Insecta; order Mantodea; family Mantidae; genus Mantis; species Mantis religiosa. Next base: position 330,571,776 of record CM060950.1, read on the forward strand.
TTACACTGTATGATTCAAAACTCTGTTATGGAATTGAATTGCAAATTAAGTCTTTCCAACATATAGCCTGCTCTAGGCTAACGTTGAAGCCTGGGACTAAAGCTATGGTAAGTCGCCATTGGGTTATATTATCTCAAAATGAATTTGAGTATAACTTGTGGTATACCGCGCCCGCCTCGGTAGCGTGAATGGTAGCGTATCTGCCTCACGTTCAAGAGGTCCCAAGTTTGAATCTCGGTCAGGGTGACTTACTTGGACAAGGTTTTTTCCGGGGTGTTCCCTTATCCAGAAAGACGAATGTCAGGTAACTCTAAGCTCCATGGACCCCGAACTCTTTTGAGCATCATTTCACCCATCTCATTCATCGTCCGATATGACTTAAGTTTAGAGGACGTAAATTACAAATAATAATAATAATAATAATAATAATAATAATAATAATAATAATAATAATAATAATAATAATAATAATAATAATAATAATAATAATAATAATAATAATAATAATAATAATAATAATAATAATAATAATAAACTTGTGGTATACCGGAAAAAATTGTTCAGTTGGAGAATTTAATATGCCGGCAGTAGCACCGAGCGGGATGGCAGGCGGTTTCGTTTGGGTCCTGCATTCGGGAGGTCCGAATTCGATTCCCGTGGCCGACCTACCTGACCCATGTTTTTTCGGGAGTTTTCCTGGTCAGGCGAATGCTGGGTAAGTTATTTACATCCTCTGAATTCCCTGTCCCTCCATTTCATCTTCATAAACATTTTACATCGGGTTCCATTTGGTGGTCTCTTTCAGGGTAGAAGTGTTGGCGGCTGTCTGTGTTGCATGGCAGAATGATATGCGCTTGGTAAAACTTTCTCCTCCGGTAGGACGGCCTGCGGTCTGTGAACCCGGTCTGGTGGGGCCGTTTTCGAAACATAGCTGGGTGGGATGCCGGTTGTTCTGGCGTGTCGGGGAGTAGGGACCCTGTCCTCTGCACTGTCGTAGATCCTTGGAACGACCGTCCTGTCTCCTCTCGTCTCATTGTTTCCCGGGGTGCTACTCTTGAAGGCATGGGTATAGTAGATTACATTTGGACCTCCGTGCCGAAAACCCTCCGTAGTGTAGTCCAGTCCAGTCCAGAGCAGTAGCATGGAAAGCCGAAGATCCTTGGTTCAAATTCCAGCTATGGCATAGAATTTTTCAGTCGGACTGTTATCTTTCCTGTGAAACTGTTTGACTCGGGTTTATTTAGGTCTGTCCTCCATCCAGTCATACATCTATTCAACCATCTGGTTGTCTTCGATGATGTTTTAATAACTATTTTTCAAGAAACACATAAAATGACATTCTAAAATGCTTATTATTTAAGCTATTCTGGTATTTATATAATGTCTTCATTCAAAATTGCAGCCTATATACAACCTTTAAAAGTTTCGGTTGGAAAACGAGGAAATACAAAGCAGAAAATTATACATTAGATGTAAGGAATTTTCTGTTTTTAAATGAAATTGACAACGGATTATCATAGCAGAAGACAAATTAAGGACATCCGAAATGGTATTCCTATACTGCATCAAATTACATTTTCAAATATATTGTGTTGCAAAAAGAATTGAACAGAGTAGCGAAACAACACCATCACATGGAAACAGAGTTGGTCGATCCAATAGATCGTAGTTAACTACTCCACTGCCCTGAACGGTTCCAGAGGCTAATTCACGATGTTTTTATCGTTAGGCCTTCCGAAACGTGACCGAATGAATTGTCATGAAACTAGTGCGTGACTCACCTTAGATATTTAACAATTCTACGGGCTTAAGTTTCCCCAAATGAAGTGGTGTTTTCAATGGAGCGTGAAATCAATAAATTGAAATTCAGTGATTCAGTTATTACAAAACAAAAGTTAATAATATAATATTTCCTGCAAATGATGTAATTTACGAAATCCCATTAGAATGAATATTAGCTAAGAAGTTACATCATTTGTACACAACTGTACATAAATCGTTACCACCAGAAACAATATGGTCCATATTCCATTGAAAGCACATGGAAGAGGCTTAAGTTTGTACTGGCAAAAGTTTTTATAATTATATTTCAAAACATCACGTGGCATGTAACTTGTTCACAGAGTGGGGATTTAGCAGATGGGGAGAAAGAGATTGGAAAGGAGGGATACAAGTTGGGGAAAGAGGAACACTGGTGGAGTGCGAAGAGACGGATGTTCAGAATTATCTCCGCATTTAACGCAAAACTGGAGTTTAGTGCGAATTAAGCTAGTGAAATATAACTTACTAAGGCCATAAGAATTTGTCGTTATTTCGTAGAAAACAAAATAGTGCATTTTTAGAACTTTAGTATCTTAATGATTGTATGCAGCTGTACTTCGCAGGATGCGTGATTAGCTAAATATGTCGTAAATGTTTCCTTACCGCCTCGTGTTAGTTACTTTTAGAAAACCTGCAGGGCATTTTTAGTGCTTACAGTTTGATATATAGAGACTTCTGTTACACAGGAGCTTGATACCACAGTTTGACGTCATATTTGTTGTTTCTATTGCTATGTTTAATAACTACTTGTTGCTTTCTACAGATTTGGTAGCTGCCACAGCGTCAGTACGTCACGTTCTGTAGATTCCATTTCCAGTTTATCTGTACTGCATAGCTTTCCTGGAAAACATTACAGGTCGTGTAGCTTTCTGCACACAATAACAATTAGCGTAAACTTATTGTCAACATCCTGTCTAGCAGTTCACAGGAGCAGCCTCATTTCTATGCTATAATGAGTGCACTTCCTGTAAAGGAAAAAAAAAAGCAAACTGTCACAAAATATCTTTTCAGCAAGTCAAACCGGAAACGGGGGAGGGAAGCGCACGAATACAGCGTCTAAATATTTCTTCGTTACTCTAATATTCAGCATATTACATATATGTTCTTTGATTGATACAATTCAAGCCGAAAACTTAGCCTCAGTTACTTCTAGTTTGTTGCTATTGATTTAACTAGAAAGTGAACTTTTGTGATCCTTTGTGATGCCGGATGAATGTTTTAGGTTTCCATATTTGAATTTTGTTTGTTGTGTTGGTGGAACATTCGTATTGAATATTTTAGTACACCATGGTGGTGAGAATCGGCATACGGGGTTTAAACCCGCGAACATGACGCTCATGCCCGAATATCGCTTAGCATTTAGATCTTTCTGTTTAAAAAAGAATGATAATTTATAACCACCACATGTCTCTCCGTTACATTAAGTATTGAAGAATTCTTTCTTTTTAATTCTCTAATTACATTGTATAGTCCCTTTTAACACGGTGTTATGCTATCTTTGAGGGATTCCTAAATGTTGATTTCCTTAAATACCTTTTGATAGTAAACACGGATTCACTAACACTTCTCTACGAAAGCTAGGGAGTGATTATGATTCAAGATAAACTTCCCGTTTCAGGCGGGACTCAAGCTCGGGAACCTTAGGTTGAAAAGCATAGTCTTTTATTCTTATGTAGATGAATGAATCTTATATCCAACCGTTTTAATGAATTCTGTTCGACGTAACAGATATGTAGGAGACTGAAGCCAGTTATGTGTTCACGAAATAAGTCGAAATGTTCTTTGTCATGAATTGATCCTAAATGAACAGTTTCTTGCAGTATCAGAATCTTTCTTCTTTCATGAAGGGATAAAGATGGATTTCACGATGGAGAAACTTTCCATAATTCGCCATAACCCATAATTCACTTCGGAACCTCCAAAGATGCCTTGAGGGTCTTGAAATACATCTTAAGTAAAATTACGATACTATTTTTTTTTAATTAGAATATGCCATTGTATTTAAAATATTTCTTCTAGTCCAAAACGTGGTACAAAGTTTAGCAGACCTGTGCTAACATAACAGCATTTACATTGGATGTAATATAAATTCAGCCGAAAATGTTCTTTCTAGTTAATTCACTAGAACTTATGAAAAATTCAGCTGTTAAAACAAAATGCAAAAGTATTTAATTTTATAGAACATAACTTAAAATTAGCGGAGCTCTTTCCGAAACCATCTGATTTTATATTCACTGTGAAAAAAAGCTTTATGAATCGGAAGTACGACAAAGAAATTCTTATGTAAATTTATCTAGTGGATCATTCAGTATGTTTCTTCAGCCAGGAAGGTTTTAAGGAAACCAGATTTAAGGACAACGGAGATGATATCGACTTGAGGGAAGGTTATTTCCAGCAAGTTGGAGCAACGTGCCATACATCTAATGACACCATGGAACTTGTAACCAGTGTCTTTGATAATCGAATAATCTCAAAAAGTCTGTGGCCCTCCAGATTCACTTACCTAACCTCACCGGATTTTGTTGGGGTATCTAAAAATAGTGTACAAGAATAGGCCACGAACAATTAATGTTCTGAAGGAATCCATTCGAACCGAAATAAGTAACATTGGCGAGGATACTCTCCGTAAACTGTCAGATTATGGTGAGACGAGTGCAGACCTGTGTAGATGCTGGTGGAGGACACTTCCAAATTTTCCCTGAGAGCTAAACAGTGTAATTTAATCTCCCAATTGTGTATTATATTATCCCAAAGTTGCACGTGTGTCCTATTATTGGTTCAAAAGTTATGGCCATTTGAAATGGTTCAGGTTTATATGGATCGCATTATACAAGACGAAATATTCAATCTAAGCATAGAGTTTATCACATCTCAGTACAAGACATAAATTTCAAGTTGTTAATTTCACATTGTCAGCCAGAATAACTGCAAACAACCACATGATTACATCATTCACACAGATGGATCGCAATATTCTGATCATCCAGAGAATCCAGCTCGTGTGGGATGCGTTTTTGTGGTGTTCTATAAACAACGTCAAGTTGCTTTATAGAGGATAGAGACTTGCACCTAATTGCTCTATATTCCAGGTCGAACTTTTTGTACTGAATCAAACAGTGGAGTCGTGCCGCAGTAATATCTATAGCGCGTGTATATACAGTGATTCCCAGGCATCTGTCAGTGTTATCGGAGATAAATACACTACATATTCACTTGCTAACAAAATAAGGAACGATATTTTACACCAATCACGTCTGTATCACATGGGTTAGAAGACATACGGATATACATGGAAATGAGAGGGCAGATGAAATTGCTAAACTTTACGCATTATCCCAAAAGGAATTCAGTTTTAAAGAGTCTACAGTCACATTTGTTTAAAAAAAAACATTGAAAAAAAAATTTTTGAAATAGACTCTTGGGGCCCAAATGACCCTCCCCCCTGTCGATGGGCCCTAAAACACCACACACTCGCTCACTCACTCATATAAACTCTCCTGATGGATACCTATGTAAATGTGAAAGTGTTGATAATGTCTGAACACTTAATATTTAGATGTGATTTTCATTCCAAAAAGATATAATGTTTTACAACATCTTTCATATGTTAATACAGATCTTCAAACACCGTAGTTTAATGTATACCTGAAAAATGTTGCACTTCAACTTTTGAGCACTTTAATGGCCAAATTTTTAAAGCATTATAATTATTGGCAATTAATTGTTCTTTCACACTGGCCGTGTGTAGGCTAAATTGTGGAAACGTAGAGTCAATTAGAGAATTTAATGTCATATCGGCACGTTGGCCATAGTAGCTCAGTGGTAGAGCGGCTGGGCGGAAACCAGAAGATCCGGGGTTCAAATCCTGGCTATGGCATTGAATTTTTCATTCTGACTCTACGTTTCCATTATGATTATCATGTTCTGTTATTTTGATCTTTGTATTTATGTGTTTTGTAACTAGAACCCTAACATACCTTACTGGTAAAATAGGGTTACCTTTTGGAGAATAAATAATAATAATTCCACATAGATGTATTATTCTGGACTTCGTGAATATATGAAGTCATATTTCGCTTTTATGAGCTTGGTTATATTTTAAGCTAACATACCTGAATAAGCTGATAAGGAAAAACTACGGAAAATACATGCTAGAAACTTTTTCATGAAGAGCATAGAGTTTTTAATTAGAGTGAAGGAAACTAATACCCCTTAAAGTTCCTTTAATGTCTATGTGTATTTCTAGATGCGCAGTGAGTTGTGGTCCGAGTAAACGAAGCGTGCCTTATGGAGTTTCTATCTTGCTTAGAGATTTTTCTTCTATTTGAAAAAGGAAACAAACTGAACAATGTAAACTTATAATCCAAAAACAGTACCAGAACGTTATCTGAATACTGTTTTCCAGTAAAATGAAAAACATACTATTCAATCCCGACAGAAGCTTAGTGTAGATATAATCCCACAAAATATCAAGTAGGGTTAGATCAGGTTCCGCAGCTAGCCACGAAAGAGTATCTGCTTTTCCTTTCGAACATCTGACGCAGGTGTTTATGAACAGTAACGCAAAGTGAGGTGGAGCTCCGTCACGTTGTAGGCGCAAGTGGGATAGCAAGACTTTCGCTACCTATGATTGCTCGAACGACACCGGAGTTGTTGCAACGGCTAGGTACAACAGAAATTCTGTTGACGCTGTCACGCTTGCTTTGAAACAGGAAATGCCATATTCACCATCTGTTTTGAAATATCGGCTTGTGAAAGCTATACAGATATATAATAACTTTGCTTTACTAGCAGCGATTTTCGCTTAGAATTTTCTACCCCTTGATTTCCAGGTCCAAGTTCGTGATCTCAAATTGATAACCCTTGTCTTTCTTTATAAACCCAAAAGTGTTTTGTCAACATCTCGGAAACACAGCACCCGCGTGTGTGGGCTGTCATGCCTATATAATAGTTTATTTTTACTTTATCTTAGGCTTTACACACGACTGAAGTTTGTTGAGATTATACCGCAAACGTTTTTTGAGCTCCTTGAGTAAAGAAGAGCACTTTAGAAGTAGTTCCGTTGCATGTTTTTATGTAAAAATAGAGAGTATAAAAATATACATCCAAACAATAAAAGACAATAAAATTAAGGCTAATCTTATTTCATATGAAATTGTTAGTGCCACTTCATGCATACCTCCCAATAAAGCGGATTAGAATTAGAAGATTAACCAGCTAATATTACAGTATTAACACCTGTACTAGCACATACAGAGTACAGAACATCTGATTTTTTTTTAATTTCTCAGTCAACAGAGTTTTGGATTTACCGCCTTTTTTCATACCCATTCTGTTAATATTTTAAATGAAGTATGAAGCCGCTTTATGATGATGTAGATGATGATGATGATGATAATAATTATTATTATTATTATTATTATTATTATTATTATTATTATTATTATTATTATTATTATTATTATTATTATTATTATTATTATTATTATTATTATTATTATTATTATTATTATTATTATTATTATTATTATTATTATTATTATTATTATTATTATTATTATTATTATTATTATTATTATTATTATTATTATTATTACTGTTATTGTTATTATTATTACTGTTATTGTTATTATTATTACTGTTATTGTTATTATTATTATTGTTATTATTATTATTATTATTGTTATTATTATTATTATTATTATTATTATTATTATTATTATTATTATTATTATAAATTGCCCTCTTGTTAAAAACAAAGTGATTATAAGCCTACGTGATCAGACAGTTGCACTCCACAACATGTAGGATGTGGCTGATCGCAGACGCTGATGTCTGAAGTGTTCTGTTTCGGAATTCGCCTTTCTGGGAATGGATGGCTCGCACGGCTGACTCACTGGGATAAGGTCGAATAGTTTTCCCAAATACGTGACATGCTCACATACTTGTCTCGTTACCAAGTTTGGTACGGGAATCATACATCTCTCCTCGTCGTATTTTTAGCTACACCTTCACTTTCTGCCGCTCCATTTCTGCTTCCGTGTTGAACGTGTCAACGGTGCCACTTATCTGCACTCCCGCTGCTTCCTCCTGTTTTTCTCTTGAATGTGAATAACCCCATTAATATGTTGTGGTTGTTGTAACGTAACCTTAACGTACAACCATCATCGCAAGCCCTTGCGGAGTAAGTAACAGCAAACGTTGACATACTTACGAGACTATTTGGCACTTTGTCAACATTATGGTGATTTTGCACGTCCATGTGGTTTCGCAGCTTTGTATGTTACATGTTTCGTGGCGAGCAGCAAGATTGCGAAGATTTTCTATTTTTATACGTGCTCTCAAATAGCTGATGATTAAAAAGTTTTCATCTTCGAGAAAGAGTTTCTTGTAATATTGACGTGTTGTTTAAAAATATGAAAAAGGGCGTATTAATATTAGATAGAAAGGGCAGAGTTAATCAGTAACTACTTTATGCATAATTTACAACGCATTAAATATGGTTATAATCTTAATCGTGGAGTAGGTCGTCGTTCTTTGCATCCGAAATTAATGAATTCGCGTACTGTAAATGTCAACATTTTAGAAATTAATTGTGCCAGTCAGTGTATCGAAACTTACTATACAGCACAATGTTTCTTTCTGGGTTTATGTGGCCAATTAAAGACTGCGATTTATTGAAATCAGAAATTTACCCAACAAGATTATTCATGTTCTTAATTGTACAATAACCTCAACCACAATAACATGAATGTGAACTGCTTGATGATTTAGAGAATCGATTGTTTCATGCTGAAATGATATCCGGTTGGCAAGACTTAGTTGACCGTAATACCGTTTAAAGCAGTCATTAGGGTGTTATTAAGTCTGTTGTGTGTGCGTGCGTGTGTGTGTGTGTGTGTGTGTGTGTGTGTGTGTGTGTGTGTGCGTGTGTGTGTGTATGTGTGTGTGTGTGTGTGTGTGTTCCCCGTAAATCTTGAAATAGAATTCTTACTCCATTAATGTGACTAATCAGAACATATACCTTCTTACGTTTTTCGTGAAGTTACCATCATTTACCATTAAATCCTTAATTTTAACATGACTTAACAATAAATGGTGTTGTGAATGAGCTTTATATGTATATATACAGAAACGGACATTTCGACAACCATTAAGGCTGTTCACAAGCATTGTGTAACATCGGCTGCAGCCCTAATATTTTACCGGTTGACAAACACACAAAATTGCAATAAAACAACAATATTTTAATGTTAGAGTATTCTTCTTTACCTTATCCCTAGTAGTATGTACCACTTAATTAGGAGATTCTTGTTCCTCTATTCCTGTGGAACCGAGGCTTTGGATCAGATAGAGAACCAGGATGGCTGATCAGCCTGATGCCTGGTATGAGGGTGAAGGAAGTGGATGATAGTATGAGGAAGATGATGAAGCAATTGGTGTAATGATAGCGGGAGAAACCGGAGGACACGAAAAAAACCGCCCCAGCGCCGTGTTGTCCACAAACAAATCTCAATTAGCGGTCGCCTGGGATCGAACCCGGGCCGCTTTGGTGAGAACCAAGTGGTCTAACCATTCAGCCTTAATTTAAGCCTTAATTTCAGCCTTAGTTTAATACTAAACTAAATGTTCTAATCCTAATACATATGTAATCAAAATACCATCACTGAGCACTTCAAAAAGGTTAGAATAGTTCAAACCAGAGGCCCCCTCTGTTTACTGACCATAATAATTTATTTTTCACCTCACCCTAAAACTTCCAAACTTCCCAATTTGCGTTTCGTCACCAGAAGTTTTCTGCTATTGACATTTCTTTACTTAATTTCGGCATTTGTCACTATTGAACTATAAACTTGTTTCTTGACAATCAAAAGGAATATGCTCTACATTTTCTACCTTTGAACAAATATGGAAATTGCCATTTTCCCAGTTTCTCCTAATACCCCTTAAAATCCATATTTCTAATTCAAATCAAAGCTCTATGTATTTTCTGTTGGTAATTTTGTTTATAGAAATGCGATTTAGTTCACAGATACTTAATATAGAATATTGTTTACGGAATGCAACGTATTTACAGGGCTATGCATTACTAAAAACCAAACAGAAAGTCTTACCCTTTTCTATTGTTTTAGTTCTCAGCATGTTTCCACCGGATAATGTATGGGTCCTCAAATGCTGTTTAAGCTTTTCGCATCTAAACCTGTAAAACGCCTGACTGAGAGTGGTATATGACCACTTTACATTCTGCTCCCTGCGTGAGGAACGTATAAGGAAGAAAAGAGAGGTTGTGAACGTGGAATTAGAATATTAGAACTCTATCACATGGATGGAGTTGATGTACATCAACAACTAAATGAGCTACTGGCTATGGGAGGAATATCACATACAAGCATCCCACGATTCAGCAGCAGCAATTACTAGTCTCCGCCTCATATTGAACAGGTCCGAGTTTGAATCTCGATCAGAGCGCGTTACTCTGATAACGATTTTCCCGGATATTCTCTTATCCGAAAATATTCATGTAGAGTAACTAAGCTCTATGGATCACAGATTTGTTAGAGCATCATTTCATCCATTTCATTCATTTTCGTTATGACCTATCCGGTTAAAGGACGCAAAAAATGGCACCATATAGTAAAAGAACTACCGAGATAATCGGACATTCCAGTGTTATTTATTGGATAATCTATATCAACGGATCATAATCGGCATTTTTAAAGCCCGGATTTACTACCATCACCACCATCGCTTCATCGATAAATTTATAGAGTACGATTACGTTTGTTTTTCTTTCTTTTTTGTTCCTTTTACTTTGGTTTTCCTTTTTTATACACGAAAACTAAAAGCTGCATTGCAGATGTTAATTGTACAAATTAGTAAGAAAGAAACAAAGTGAAAAACAAGAGTTTACAGCGAAGGGTTTCATAATCTTTATCCTTTTTGTTTTGTTTTATTCTATTTTTCTTTTTTCATGGTATAAAATATAATTAGAATCGGGGACCATAAAGTTTGTTTGGAAGTAAGAATGATCAAAGATTTTAAACACTTTTTGCCTGACTTTTACGTGGTGTCTGCTGACCATAAACGTCACGAAGTAATAAAATTCAAGGATCATAAAAATCATTACATTGGAATGGATGGTCACGAATTGGTTTTCAGTCTTCAGCACCACAATGAATACAAATTAAAAATCCACCGGTGTGTGAGGCTTTAGCAGAAAGGATAATATTACATACATAATCAGCTTTCGAGGAAGTATATTTCACTTATGTCTAAAAGTAAAGCTATAGTCATTCACTGCGTGATCAAAATTCGAAACTTTTGTCATAATTTCGGACAGGAAGATTTTTGGGCAAGTGATAAAAACAGTAATACCATCAGCAGGTGAACGTCGTACTATTTCGGTAGATACTGGATAATACACGGTAAGCAAATTTTTTACCTCACTGCGTCTGTGATCCAGTGGCCAGCGTTCTCGCTGGGAAAGACATTTTTGTGCAATAAGAATCATCTAACTCTGTAGCGTGTGTGTGGGGAGGGGGGGGGGAGTGTGGCTGTGTGTGTGTGTGTGTGTGTGTGTGTGTGTGTGTGTGTGTGTGTGTGTGTGTGTGTGTGTGTGTGTGTGTGTGTCTTTTATAGTGAAAGGCATCAAATCATAGCCTAGAGTCCTAGAGTTCAGATAGTTACTTTTGTGTCTCAAGCTAGAACAAATCTATTGTAAACATAATGGAGGCGAGAAAGATAATTAGATCTACTTTAACGGAACACTCTCACGCTGCTGATTGGTGGAGGAAAATTCATGGGTGTTTATAGAGGCAATCAACTAAGAGCGTTCCCTTAAGATATGTCTCTTATTTGACTCCCATATATTTGACAGGATCATTCTAGTTCGAGAAAGATAACATCAGTTGATCCTGAAGTGAAATCTCCAGATATGGATATAGAATTTAAAGAGATACTAAGAGTTTAAATAGTTGCATTTACTTTAGTTTCTATTTATTTCACTAAAATGCCAATCTTAACTCTTTTCTTTCTCACCTCACTACTGCCTGTTTAGGCGAGATAAGTCTGGTCTGATATACATTCACACTAAAAATTCTAGACCTCATGTTTGCATCCTTGTTGTACAAGCCAGACTGGAAGAGACGAAAAAACATATTTACATTCCAAGGAGAAGAAAGAAAAATAAGAGGTACCTATGCTGAGCGAAAGATTGGCTCAAGCTTGTAAAGCTATACATTTATATGCAGAAAACACTATATGCATTTATCGAGCAGGATGCTTTAAAACTTGAAACTCACCAGTCCCTTCTGAATCTCTGAATATGCGACACGTTCCACAGAGAATACAAAAACACGCGAACTTACATGACCTGTCTTCTTCGATTCGTTTCTTCAATGCACGTAAGGAATACATTATTATTATTATTATTATTATTATTATTATTATTATTATTATTATTATTATTATTATTATTATTATTATTATTATTATTATTATTATTATTATTATTATTATTATTATTATTATTATTATTATTATTATTATTATTATTATTATTATTATTATTATTATTATTATTATTATTATTATTATTATTATTATTATTATTATTATTATTATTATTATTATTATTATTATTATTATTATTATTATTATTATTATTATTATTATTATTATTATTATTATTATTATTATTATTATTATTATTATTATTATTATTATTATTATTATTATTATTATTATTATTATTATTATTATTAAGAGTACCAGCAGTAGCATACAAATGGCTAGCATTGTGTTTTTTATTTGCGTCCAATGGTGGACTTAGGTGTGCTCTGTCTAACGATGTATAGCATACGTATGTAAACACGATAATTATGCCATCAATCCATGCGCATTGCTGAATGCGCCGAGTGATATCCTTTTATTGAGGACAAAATATAAAAAAGTAAAAGTTTACAATAACTAAATCAATAAGAATTATGTCAAAACATCATTTATCTCTGCTTTTTACTTTTCATATTTAAAAGCAATTAGAGGAAGTGTATTCTATCCAAATATATGATACGGAGATATCCGCGAAAATACATGTTTAGAAACTCCCTGATTTTTAGAAAAAGGAGTGCTTGAGTTTATGGGCGCGATTGCGCATGCGCTCACCTCTGGACATAATACTGAGTATTTACGCTTAACATCTTTCAAGGATGCAACACAGAGTTTCAAAGAAATTCTTTCATCAAAGACCACCCTTTAGAGGAAAATTTTTTCGAAAAGGTTTATTTTCTCATAAATGCCTCCAGCAGTGTTAAGTAAATCGCTTTATGTTTAAGATGTTTTCATGCGAAAAGAAACGCATAGCTTGAATTTTTTGGAAACGCCGTCTGAAGCGCTCTTCATTGGGAATAACTTTTGCATAACTGGTGAGCCGTAAGAGATAGACAAAATGTTATTACACAACAAATCTAAATCTCGTTAAAGCTCACATTTAATGCCATGCACTATTTTATACTTTTTCCATACGGGAAGACGTTATTCCTTCATATTTTGTGGCACACTTCTACTTTTTTCAAAGATAAACCTACGTTACATTTTTCAGTTAGCGAACTTTATTCCTTAATACTCTATTACCTATATATTGTTTTTGGTCATACGTGTGTCGCCAATGTAATCCCTATGTATGAACTATGTTAGTTTACCCAATCATTTATGTGATATGGTTATATTTTAAAGTACACTATGCATGATTCTGGTATATTCCTTCATATTTTGTGGCACACTTCTACTTTTTTCAAAGATAAACCTACGTTACATTTTTCAGTTAGCGAACTTTATTCCTTAATACTCTATTACCTATATATTGTTTTTGGTCATACGTGTGTCGCCAATGTAATGCTTTCGCAGCACGAATCAATAGGCATGTTGGGCAGGGCATAATTATTTTTGAAACGTATTATTGATGCACACTGTTAACAATACGACCAGATAAGGCCATTCTTCCCCACGTCACATGTTGTGATACTAATGATGACAGTGATGAACTAGGCCTAACTAATGAGTATTCCCAGTGTGCATGAGGCAATTTAAGCACAAGCAATTAAACAATGATTTCTGTCATCGCAAATCCTAAATGATGTAGCATCTCTGTGATATAATTACATTAGAACCAACTAGTGTATGACTGTACAAATAAAAAAGTAAAGAACATTTGGTAATATTTTCGAAATCAGTGTAATGCACCAGCAATGTTTTTGTAATGATAAATAACAGAGCTGGCGGTCACCTAGTATTCTGAACAGTGTATTTGTTTTTGTTTCGTATGCTGCTTTCTTATATTAAATAATGCATAATTAGTCTGAGCAACTGTCTAATAAAACAATTTGTTCCGAAGAAATTCCATTTTTACGTTTTCTAACACATTGTTTTAGCCGCCATAACTGAAGTTATGGAGTACTGTAATTGTATAAATTAATAAAATTAGGGGATCTGATGCTCTGAAGCCGTAGCCATCAAAAATGCATTTTGCAATATAAACAAACAGGTGAGCAATAAACTGTTGGTTGCCAACTCACGTTTTATAACAAATGCGCTGAGATCAAGGTAATGGGTTTGAGATACAAACTATTTTGTAAAGATCTCACGAACTTGTAACTAAGCTGACCTTGCTGCTTGTAGAAAGAATGTTACGAGGAGAGCAACTCTGCCATCTTCGGTGCTCTACTTGACCATGATACTAGTAAGGCCAGCATTTTATAAATCACCTTGCTTTTGTTCTTTGCAAAGCATTGCTGCTTCCAGTTGTTATGTGGTTACAACGCAACATGAAGAACGAAGTGTTAAAATCAATAATCCCATATAATATACATATTTAGAAAGCAGCATTTCTTATTTTGCTTATGTCGAAGTTAAAAGCGAGTATGATTGATGTGCGATCGTCCTCCATTGTCTAGACTCTGGTTCGCGAGTTCAAACCTTTAGGGAGAGGTTTTTTTTTCTTCCGGGCGTAAAAATCTTAAACGTGAATAAAGGTGCGCGGTCCGAGTCGCAGATTTACAGCACTTTAAAAAACCTAAAACCCGATAAAGAGAGCAAACTTAAGCTTTCACGCCCAATATAGAATGTGATGCTGAGACAGCAGATAAAAAGCATCCAAAGACAGTGGCGGCCGCGCCGTGGCTGAGTGGTTAGACTGCCTGGCTCTCACCAAGGCGGCCTGGGTTCCATCTCAGGCGACCGCAAAGTGAGATATGTGATGGACAACATGGTGCTGGGGCGGGTTTTCTTCGGGTTCTCCGGTTTCTCCCGCCATCTTCATCTCATGCATCATCAGTCTCACCTCCTGTGGCGCGGCGTGTAGTAAAAGCAGACGTTAAACACTACACATTTCACACATAGACAGTTGCTGCTACCTTCGGATACTAAGCTCCGTGCTACAAGGGTCTTCCAAAACTAATACCTCCTATTTTGTTTTGTGTTGACTTCGGATGACCGAACCAGGTGTCGTTAGTGTAGTGGTAATGCTTGAATCTTCCTCTTTCATTTGCAGGTGGTTCCGTTGTTCTGTGGTAGTTGGCGCCAGCAGAGAAGTGTTCCAAAATGGAGTCTGATATAGAGAAGTCGATGGATTTCAATGGGTGAAATTTCTTCTGAAGTGAGAAATTTCACCCATTGAAATCCATCGACGCTTGCTAAAGCTGTATGGAGACGAAACAATAGATGTGAGCAATGTGAGGCGATGGATACGGCATTTTAGAGTTGTGGCCTACCCTGCACAGCTGTCATCCCTCACAGATCAACTCATCCGTGCTGATCGACGGATAACGACTAAAGAATTGTGTGCAAACCTGAATGTCGGCTTTAATGCCCCGGAAAGAATGTTGGAACATCTTGGTTATCGCAAAGTCTGTACAAGATGGGTCCCGCGGATGCTTACAGAAGAAGAAAAAAAATCAGCGAATGGAAATTTGTCAGGACCTTCTGGACCAATATGAAGCTGAATTTTCTGAATAACATCGTCACCGGAGATGAGACGTGGTGTCACGACTACGAGCCAGAACCCAAAAGACAGTCCATGGAATAGGGTCATACGAATTCTCCGACAAAGAAGAAATTCAAGACATGTCTGCGGGCAAAGTGATGTGTACAGTCTTCTGGGATAGCCAGGGTGTGGTTCTTTTGGAACCTGGAGCAACTGCCAATTCAGCACTCTACAAGACGACACTAAGTTGAAAGCCCAAATTTCCAGGGTAAGGCCAGAGAAGAAGACCAACTTTCACCTGCTACATGATAATGCCAGGTATCACACCAGTTTTGCGACCACGCAACTGATTGCAAGGTTTGGCTGGACTGTCTTACTACATCCACCGTAAAGTCCAGATTTAGCGCCTTCAGAGTTCCACCTCTTTGGGCCTCTGAAGGATGGCCTACGTGGCGAACATTTTCAAGACTGGGATGCTGTTATCAAAGCTGTAAGAAAGTGGTTAGACAGGTGGTTCAGATTTTTACAAGGGTGGCATACAGGCTCTGGTTTATCGTTGGCAAAACTTCATAAAGAATGATAATGACTACGTGGAAAAATGAAAACCTGCAGCTGAAATATTGCTCTATTTAACTGTTCTGATGTGATTTACGTATCTTCTGTAGTTTCCATGAATAAAAATAGGAGGCATTACCTTCGGAATGACTCTCGGACGTTATATAATAGTTATATAGTACTAATATAATATTACTCTAATACCTTAGGGGTAACAGGAAAGTATGGATCACGTCATCGGTAGCCAGTTATATTTTATACTGGTGATCGTGGTTCAAAGAATATATTGTGCAACATCCAAATGGTGATGTGTGTGTTGAAAAATACATCTATAAGCCCAGTAGTTCAATACATGCAGGCCAGAAAATGCTAAGTCTGCAACATATTCGTGCCTCAAGTCAAGCCGCACGAGCCTGAAATTTAATGGAGTATTTTTAATGGATGTATTACAAATGTTTTAAAAGTGATTAAGTGTCAAAAGCATGCAAATTTGTGTTTAGGATCACAATATTTATCGCTATTGCATACAAATAAATATATTAAGGAAGCTTATTTGAAGAGCAGTTTAAATGACAGTGACAAGGTAAATAAGTTTACGAATTACATTTTTAATATTGTGAAATATATGTTTTCCGATTAAATCTGACCTATGTAGTAATTTGACAGAGACGTTTCCGAATTTTTGCGTAGTAAAAATAATAGTTTTACTGCAGCTTTAATTACATACGCCGACAGTTTAATACAGGTTCCTTTTATAACTTTTTGTTAAGTCGAACCGCAGTATAATGGTGTTAGTTTACCCAGGGCTGAGGAAACGAGACGCTGGTTAGTCTTCTTTTACTGCAATTAAATGTTGGTAGACCTGCCAGCTTAGGCAGGCAGTGGAAGAGAGATAGTGTTTGTATATGCAGTTGAAGTGAAAAGGTCTCAGATTCAAAATGGCAATCAATCATTAATCAATTTGGAAAAGTTTTATTTTATAAGATACCGAAATTCATAAAATACAAGTTAGGTATTAGTTGTGTCCTACGCCGAGGCGTAGTGAGCTAGGGTGTTGTGCTTTGGTTCCCTGCCACGGAATTGCCCAGGTTCGATCCCAACCTCGGAGGTTGCGGATTTTAAGTCCCGGGTATAGGACTGGTGCCCACTCAACATCGCGAGTAAATTGAGAGCTACGATTGCTAACGAACCCTGGTCTAGAAAGCCATATTTTCGGCTGGGGGTGCCGTGATGCTGACCACATCTCACCGTATCGATTGGAAGATGCCTTAAGTTTGTGGGCGTGAGGCCGGCAGTCAGGTTGGAAGGCTTTGTTCTCTAGCGCGCTGTTACGCCATGGGTTACATTAAGGTAGGTAGTAGTGGTTCAAAATCTGGTAATCATTAATGCGTATGGTGCGGTAATACGGAGACTGAAATCGTATTTCAAAAAAAAAGACCAAGGAAAACTCTAGATATTCTAGGATCTAAAATTATGTACCAATTTCATAAGAGCGAGTAATATAATTATTAAATAATTCTATTTGAAACAATGGGAAGAAATGGCATCTATAACAGAAAAAATAAGCTTGAGTCCATGAGGAGGAGGAACAGAAGAACAAGAAAGATGTTAAATGGAATTAAAGGTAATAGACGCGCAGGAAAATAAGTGGAAGATGAATCGGTTAAATTGTCAGGTAGTAAAATACTATAGAAAGACGATTTAAGAAAACAAGTAAGATGTTTGGAATTAACCTAAAGAAAGCGAAGAGATGTCCAAAACTCTTCTCGGGAGAGAAAGATAAACGGTTGAAAATGACAATTTCCTTGTAAGATGTAAGCAAGGCATATAGGAGGCTAGGCGAGACACAAATATTTGTATTTATATTATTATGTTAAAATGATGCATAGATCTCTTGTATTGCGTGGTCCCTATCTTTTATCTTTTCCCTCAATCTTCACGCATGCATTTTTTATTTTAATAGAAAAACAGCATATTTCTTGTTAGGTACTGTATAATTTTGAATCTTTATTTTAAAGTAATGTCTATTTAGAAAAGTTCTCTGTTTCCGAGATGTTAAATATATATAAATAACTTTATCACTCTGCTAATCCGCAAATACCTCCCCAGTATCCACATGTGCAGCTAGGGCCCCATCTTTCATCTAGATACATTAAACTGTAGTTAAACTAAATTTCAATTCAAGATTGGAGTACGTAATGGCAGTAGAACTACAGTTTAAACTTTACTGAGGGGTTAAACCTGTTAATAACACAGGCCCTAAAATGCTGTAATAAATTTTGCAGTGCTTGTATGTTATATAAGCCAGTGAAATCCTAATATAACTTGCAAGGCGGTTGCTTTAAAAATAAAAAATAAAAAGAATATGAGTTATTTGACTTAAAATCTGAAAATTCGGAATTTTGAAGTTGTCGAACCTAATTATTGTAAGAATTCACTCCACACCCCATTTTGTGACTTGTTAGTGGTTTCTTACTATTCTGAAATACAGACTCTGCATAGCAATAGTTTTTAAATACCTTACTCAACAGTGTCTTTATTGTCTTCATGGAATATTTAAGGTTAGTTGTCTAGTTTTTATCAACTGTTTGATTTATGTTTGTCATTACTCCGTATTTTTCATTCGTTTCGAAGTTCTATTTGTGGACATTCACCAAGTTTAGCTTCTTTTCTATTACCAAACTATTCGACTATCGAAAATCAATAATTGGCATATACAACATTTTTGAGTCAGAAAGACAGAGAGAGTGAGTCCAAAGACAGTCTAGCGTAGAAAACCTCCAAGAAATTTACTTAAGCCTATTTCTGATTGGGCAGATTATGCTATCAAAGGTTGCAATGCGAAGATTTTTAGGAAATTTCCAACCCAAACAACCGTCTAAGTATGGGAACTATTCTTACTTTACATTTCTATAACATGACTGGCGATTTTAATTACTATATCATGTGCATGTGTGAAGGCTTGTCATGGCAGATAAAATATACCTTTTGAGATTTTTTAATCCTATAAAACCCAACTCATTCTTACTGAAACCATGCGCAGTATGTGAAAACATACCTTAGCACAATTTTAATTCTCCACAAAATATATAATTCATATTGATATAAAATATTTGCTGCCATTAACATTTTCTTGAAACGCTACGTTGCAATCTGGATGTTTTTCATTAACCCGTGCCAACGGTATACGATTTTGTGATTAGCATAATTATGTCCCGCGTTTTAAAACGTTGACTTTGCCAGTGTTTGTTTTCTGTTTAGAACGAAATCTGGCCGTAGTGTATAGCTAAATGAAATTTTTTGATCGAATATTTATTATGAATTACATATAGAAACTATTTTATTGTGCAATAATTAATTGGTTTTCTACCCATGCCATGAGTACACTGAAGTTGGAAAGACCGAATCAAGGCTGAGGAATTATGTCATAGCAGGATGTGAACCACGTTCTTTAGCTCAGTTAGAACAATGCAATAGATTCTACCCTTCTCATCTGTTTTATACTTAATGAAGTAATTATGAAACTGTGTGCTTAGGAAAAACACGCGGCACGATGTTTGAATTTTGGTTAATTTATTTGACACATTTAGATTAATTTGTTGTTTATTACTGCTGTTTTGTGGAAACACAATAAAACAGGACTTTGCACCTAGTAATTTTTCTAATAGTGAAGGAATGTGAAGGTAGAATCCAGAGATGGACTTGGCTAACCACTGATTCACAAGGACGGTCACTACACTCGTGTTAACATTAAAATATGTTTTAAAGGACGTATGATGGACACACCTACAGGTCCTATTTTGATAGAAATCGTTCTTTTTGTTCTTATATGGCTAGGGAGATAGGTCATGGGTGAAATTCGCCAATGGCGGACAAGATAGTAGTAGTACCTAACCTGGTGGGGCATGCAAGGGCTCATAAATCAACTGCCAGCGAGGAGCGTTAACCCACTTTGTCGGTGTGTTTTTTTCTTTTTTATTAATATATCGCGTCACCTGCCTTGAATACATTACATTCTGTATATTTGGGAGCAAGAACGACGTACGTTTCGTTTTACCTGTTATGGCAGTACATTTTCATATCACCAAGTTCCGTGGCTGCTTCATATATTACGGGAAACTTCACGAAAACAAAAAATGCAAACCCATTGTGAGAGAGGTTCATAACAAACGCTAGAACAAGTGCATGGTAACTGTAAAAAAAAACAGGGCTTACCTGTAGTAAACATTATTCGATCACCAACCTAATACTCATGATAAAACTCCCTTTTGTCCAACACATTGTTGCTTTTATTATTTTCTCCTTTCTTTTGATGCTATTAGTTTAGTAGTTTTTCAAAGTTTGAAGCTAGTTTTAAAACTTTATTAGAATTGAACACACAAGGTTGCCATTACAAAGATTCGTCAGAGCATTCACAATTTGTTACGCGTTTCGGATTTCGTTTGGAATACTAAATAGTATTCCTGTATTTTGCTTCTCGCCCTAGTTTATGTGCAATTTCAGCTGCCAAATTTATGTTGATACATATGGCTTTCTATGGAAACGAATTCATCTATTGGAGTTACAAATTTCTTTCTTCAAATATCACAAAGACTAAGAAAACACACAATAAATAAACAAGTAAATAAAACGTTAACAAAGCTTTACTATGGCCCATGATTTCTTAGCAAGCAGTTCTCGTTAACTTCGATCGTCATTAAGGAGACAAATCAATGTCTAAATAGCATGCAATAATATGAACAATTATGCATAATCAACTATCATGGAAATTTACTCATGTATTTTCTACACGTTTTTAGATTCTTCCATATTTAAGTTCCCATTCCTTAATGTTTGATCATGTGAAGCCATCCAAGTCCATTAGATACCAGAAATGGTGTAATTGACAGTCCAAAAAGGGTTGGTTTATACTCACGAGAAAGTCACAAAGTGCATTTGCTGGATTTTTTCCACTTCTGGGATTATAAGGATTTCATTGTATACCGAGGACTAATAGACAATTAAGAAATAGTTGGCTAACAGGTTCTAAATGTCACTTATTTCGCATTTTAATATCAACATTAAGTCGTATATGCAAATATTTCTTTGTATTTCAGTGTCCTTTATTGTGATTGCAATATGAATGTTAGAACAGGCGCTGCTTGTGCCTGTTTGGTTTCTGCAGATAACACGTGAAAAATAAGCAGCCTTTGGCATTGAAAGAGATAGCTGACAATTAATTAATTAATTTAGTCACGAATACGCAACCGAAGCAGGAGAACCTGTCTAGCTACAGGAACAATTTTATCTTTGCCGTACAACTAGAAATGATATTAAAATGAGCTGTCAAGAGTAAAATGTGATTCGAACTGGTTTCCAGTTCGACCTTCACACATTATGCCCATGTGTGGAAGTTTTAAAGTTGCAGTGCTCCACTAAACCTCTGATTTAGAAACAGGTTCTGTTTCTTTTTTGGGGACAGCTGACGTAATAGAAATATCGAATCGCCCTGCCCCGCTATCCCATGCTGCCGCCTTCAGGTATGCTAGATATGTCCAAACTAAGCTAGGATTAATCCACATTTACATTTTATTTTGAAGCAAACGATGTATGCCCTTCAGTTTTTGCATGAGCGCTTTTAACCGGTAGAGCAATATAATTTTCTTGATTAGTAAACAATCTTGTATGGTTGTGGTTATTTAACTTGTTAAAAGTTCTTCAGATAGGAATTTTGTACATTTTTTCGAAGGGAGGTTTAGTGCTGAAGCGAGAAATTAGTGTTCTGTGAGCTCAGTCTAAGTTAATACATCTGTAAAAATGCACATCACATATGAATACAATTTGAATTATTGTAACTAAGTTTCAAACTTAGAGATTTTACAGCTATTTTAATATATTATTGCGCTTTCAAAATACCCACAAGATTCTTTCAAAGAGGTCGTGAATTTAAACAACATATCTAAAACAAATCACTCCAAATAACATTCCTTTACGGCGTAAACAATTCTAGCAGCCATATTAAGTGGAAAGGATTTTCGTTTTTAATATTCAGAAAGAACAAGAAAGTTAACGTGTTTAGACATTTTACTTGTTTATATATATATATATATATATATATATATATAAGATAACGTTTGTTTCGAAAATCACACATTTATCAAATTTCTCCTTGTAGGTTTACAGTGTTGTTATACTTGCCATTGTTAGTGCCGAAGTCAGGAATTTTGAAGGTTTTCTGTACTTCCCCACTGAGGCCTTAACGATTCCACATATTTATTTCTCCCACCCTTTTTCGCATTGTCAGGTATTGTATGAAGAAACCTTGATCTACTGAATTCGTATAAAGTTATTTTTAGGAATACCACAAATGAAAGCATTGAAAAACTATATATAAAAATATTTAAGTTTTGGAAGAGTGTCATAATAAGTACGATGTGTTCTTTCTGATTACTAAAATGTCTGATACGTTGTACTCATTCGACTTTCTCTACTCTTGTACAAACCATTCCTTCAAAACGCTTGATCCTCTGTTTACCTCATAATAATTAATAAATAACTTTCTTGTAGGTGCAAGGGAATACGGAAATATAATAGACTTGATAGTCAAATCTTATAAGAGATGATCTCTGTAAGATGACTATAAAATTCTGTTCTTTTGGCATGGCAAGAAATTTAAAGGAAACAATCTCCATGTGCGCATATAACAAGGAATATCTTTGAAACGGTTCACTCCACAAAAAACGTATTTGATATAAATTGTTTCTTTTAATATTACATTCTTGTGCAGGAAGAGATCGTCTATATTTTACGGTTTTCCAGTTATACTAAAGTCATCCGGAATGAAGAGTACTGATCAGGAGATTCCAAGAAAATTCAGAAAAGAAAAATAAAATTGTCGAAAAACGTTCCATATAAGGGTAGTCTAGGATGGCCGCATTTTCTTCAAAATCTTCCTGTCGCAACTTTTCGTTTTTACACACACACACACACACACACACACACACACACACACACACACACACACACACACACACACACACACACACACACACACACACACACACACACACACACACACACACACACACACACACACACACACACACACACACACACACACACACACACACACACACACACACACACACACACACACACACACACACACACACACACACACACACACACACACACACACACACACACACACACACACACACACACACACACACACACACACACACACACACACACACACACACACACACACACACACACACACACACACACACACACACACACACACACACACACACACACACACACACACACACACACACACACACACACACACACACACACACACACACACACACACACACACACACACACACACACACACACACACACACACACACACACACACACACACACACACACACACACACACACACACACACACACACACACACACACACACACACACACACACACACACACACACACACACACACACACACACACACACACACACACACACACACACACACACACACACACACACACACACACACACACACACACACACACACACACACACACACACACACACACACACACACACACACACACACACACACACACACACACACACACACACACACACACACACACACACACACACACACACACACACACACACACACACACACACACACACACACACACACACACACACACACACACACACACACACACACACACACACACACACACACACACACACACACACACACACACACACACACACACACACACACACACACACACACACACACACACACACACACACACACACACACACACACACACACACACACACACACACACACACACACACACACACACACACACACACACACACACACACACACACACACACACGCGCGCGCGCGCGCGTAATTGTGAGTTTTCCTAAAAATTGTTTTGTTGGATTCATTGCTCCTCAAAATGCATATTTCTAGTGAAATTTTAGGATTGAATTTTTGGTTGGAATCAATACCTTTTCTGCCTAATATTTCTTTCTTTTTCTTTTTTTCTTTTTATTTATCAATTTATCAGCACAGTCAGTGCTATACAAATTGCGGAGCTATAGGCGCAGAAAAAAAATTAAACAATACAAGGAAAGAGGATACTCGTATTGGAGTCCTCAAGCAAACTGAGCTCATTTGTGGGAATATTAATTTCATTACTTCAGCACTACAGAATTAACACTTTAGATAAATAAAAAGTCCTTTGGAAAGTGTGCCTTCAGTCTTGGTGCAGCATCTAGGCGGCGTCCCAGTTGAAAGTATAAAGCAGCTGATGCATGAGGAAGGTGAGCAAATCTTTTCATTTTAGAGATGTACTCATTAATGCTGACTATGCCCAATTCTCTGTGTAGCTGTGCATTCCTGATGTACCACGGGGCGTTCAGACAGTCGCAGGATCTTGTTTTGAAACACCTGGAGTTTGTGAATATGAGTAGGTGAAGTACATCCCCATACAGGACTGGCATATAGCAGAAGTGGTCGTAGAATACTCTTGTATAGTACCAGCGTACATTCAACTCGTAGAGAGAACTTGCAGTTGAGGATGGGATACAACTTATAAAGGCGAGCATAGGCTTGGTTGAGTTTGTTGGTGATATGTGAACTCCATGTCAGCCGACGATCAAGATGGACTTGCTTAGATTAAGTGCGACACGCCAGCCATATAACCAGTGCAGGAAAATGTCCAAAGAAGTTTATAGCGTTGCGACGGCAGTTTCAGTGGAAAAGTGCGACGTAAAGATTACTGTATTGTCAGCAAACAGAGCGGTACTTGTTGCAGGAAGTTCAGGCATATCAGCAGTATATAGACTGTAAAGAACAGGCGCAAGGATGCTACCCTGGGGTACGCCGGCTAGGATAGTGCGGGGTGTGGAATGGCTTTACCAAGACGCACAGAAACCTGGCATTATTTGAACTAGTAAGCAAGCCAAGTAAGTAGAGTGGAAGACCTAGGTCATGTAGTTTATAAAGAAGGCCGTTGTGTCACAATCTATCAAACGCCTGAATGAAATCTAGAAACGCTTCCACAGTATGCTCTTTGGCGTCAAAGCTACGGGTGATATGTTCGGTAAGCCGCAGGAGCTGGTGAGTACTAGAATGATGCTGTCTGAATCCAAACTGTTGGGGGAGTGTAACTGAGGTATCAGAAACAAACCGAAGAAGTCGTTTTTGAATGAACTTTGCCAAGAGTTTGGACAGAGTCGATAAAAGACTAATTGGGCGATAGTTCTGCGGGGAACTAGCAGTTTATTAGGCTTCTGTAATGCAATGACCTCAGCATATTTCCAGCCTTTGGGGAAATAGCCAATGCGGAAAATTGCATTGTATAAAGAGGCAAGAAAGGTGATGGTCTTGTTTGAGAAGTGCTTCAACACAACTGTTGAAATAAGATAGTTTCCAGGGGACCTTCTTAGTGGGTAGAGATTAAATAATAGAGTTTATCTAGCTAGATGAAACCCACGTAATGGGCAACGGAGCCGTAGGCCGGGACGTACTCAAGCGCTCCTGAACATGTGCAGTGAAGGCAGGATCAGAAGACGGGTTAGGTGTAATCGTAGATTCAAAGTAGGCAGCTAAAATTTCGCGCTTTTCCAAGGTGGTTTACTGACTAGGTTGTTGTCTCGAAGCGGCGGCTTTTGAAGCGGTTCCCGGAGCGTCTGTTTCGTCACTTTCCAGAGCGAGCTATCAGTAGGACAGAGAGTTGAGACAGTGTTGGTAGCTGCTGTAACTGTGCTCATCCAAGGTACGCTTAACCTGGCGAATGAGTTGGTTGAGACGGTGTCGTTGCAAAGGCTCCCTCTGGCGTTCCCAAAGACGACGCTTTGATGTTTAGCTCGAATAACCTGGAAAAGGTGATCTGGTAATAAGAAGGGTGTTGAATGGCACATTTTATAGAGCTGTGAATCACTTCTCAAAAATGCGCTACAGCTGAATCAATATGTGTAGGAGTAACAATGATTCAAGGTATGTGTAGAAGAGTATCCATATGCCGCTGGAAGACATCCCATTTAACAGGCCCAGTGATAAGGCGCTCTGGTGGCTACGCTAGTATGGGATCAAAGCGGAATTTAATAACCACCGGACAGTGATCAGAATCGAGCTCTGGAAGAGGTTGCATATAAATTGGAAGTGTAAATTGTTTAAGACTTATGTCCAAAATATCCGGTTGTACAACAGGATTGTAGGAATAAAATGTTGGCACATTTTGAGCAATCACTTAAAGGGCAGAATGTAGCGTAGCCTGGAGTAGACAACGTCCATTGGTTTGACGACAGCCTCAGCTTCATGTTTACTATTTAGGTCACCCAGAAGTATAGTGGGTTGGTTGTCGAATAAATAATGAATAGATACGGGATTGAGCCGGTGCCGTGGCTGCTTATACGCTGCGATAATTTTAACTGGAGAAGCATTTGGTTGAGGGAGTTGTACAGCCACAACTTCAAGGTCAGGCACAATTGGGAGAGAAACAGAATGATGTTGACTACGTTTCACAAGGATGGCAACACCACCAGAGGCAATATTGGCAATTCTGTCCTCTCGATAAATGACATAATTGGGAATCTTAAAGGTTTCAGTGGTAAGCAAGTGAGTTTCACTAATGCAAGCAATATCAACAATGTGGTTATGTTAGAAAGCCGTGAATGAGGATTTTTTTCTCTCTCAAACCATTGGCATTCGAATTTAGTAACATAAATTGAGAAAAGAGACAATTATGGACTGCCACTGCGCAATATGAACTCGAGAAAAGAAGTAATATAAGGAACTGTGCGCGGAAAATAGGGATTCAGAAATGAGTGAAGAGCACTAAAATGGTTCGTTAGACAGTTAGGGTCAGGCTGTTGTGAGGCTGTAGAAGAAGAAACAGTTCCTATGAGTCCAGCGGTGGTAGAAGTTTCCTCATCGGTTTGTCGCGCATGGGAGGACGGCACAACAGGGGGGAGGGGGGTTGGCGATGAAGCAGAAAATGTAGTGGTGACATGGAGGGTGGTGACTGTTGAGGCTG
Source organism: Mantis religiosa (assembly GCA_030765055.1). Lineage (NCBI taxonomy): Eukaryota > Metazoa > Arthropoda > Insecta > Mantodea > Mantidae > Mantis > Mantis religiosa. The sequence continues at coordinate 330,599,203 of CM060950.1, forward strand.
GGAGCTAGCAGTTCTGGTACGCAGTTGCGAAGGAGTCCTATTTGACTGTCGCCCAACAGTCCCTGGTGACGAAAGAGGCGGTGATTTAGACGCCTTCTTGGGAAAGTGCGAACAACCTTGGAAATTGGCGGGATGATCACCTCCACAGTTAACTCATTTGGACGCAGCGGTTCATGGAACGGTGCAGACTATATAATGATGGTTACCGTCACAGCGCATACATCTGGGTGCAAGTCTGCAGTAGTTCTTAGTGTGTCCATAATGTTGACATTTAGTACACTGAGGTAGAATGCGTGATGTACGTCGTTGCTCCACTTGCAAAATGCAATGACAGAGACGATTAAAATAAAGATTTTCATACCGGCTTCAGAGTTGTTTACTTCCACAGCACATAAAGGTATGGGAGACCTACCTGTCTTTGTTGTAGATTTACTCGCAGGACGCGATAGTTAAGTTTGATCAGTTTATCAAATACTTCTTTGTTGCTTAAAGAATACGGAACATTCCGGATAATGGCACTTATCTTGGTGTTATCTGGTGAGCGGAAAGTGTGGTACGGTTGTTTATAAGTGTCGAGGTGCTGAGTAAGTGCACGATAATTATTCGTACTGGTGGTGTTGATTTTCACAACCGTGCCTCGAAGTAGAGTAGCAAAATCATATCTTAGGTATTTGATCAGTTGCTGATAATTGTTAGTACCGTGTAACAACACGGGAGGTATGCGTGCCCCATTTGACGGCACAGTGAAAGAGAAGCTGGGCTCGGATAATTTCTCAGTCTCCACAGTTTCAAGAGCGTCAAGACGGTTATGCATAGGAATGTTGATAACATACCTCTTCTCCGCATTACTAGGCCGTTTTGTAGATAACAGTTCCGAGCCTTCTTGGGAGCGTTTTCGCTCAGTAGTATGTGAAGAGAACGTTGGATATGCCGAAACATCGAGTGATGTACTACAGTCACTTACATTTTCACTGGTATTAGTGGCTGTTGTTGTTGTTGTTGTAATTTACGTCCTCCAACGTCATATCGGGCGATGAATGAAATGGGTGAAATGATGCTCAATGCGTCCGGGGTCCATGGAGCTTAGAGTTACCCGACATTCGTCTTTCAGGATAAGGGAAAACCCCTGAAAAACTTATCCAGGTAACTCACCCTGACCGAGATTCGAACTCGGGACCTCTTGGACGTGAGGCGGACATGCCACCATCTACGCTACCGAGGCGGGCGGTATTAGTGGTAGGTACTGCGTGTGCTGCAGAGGTGCCTGATGTGACTGATGGTGTGATGAAACGGGTTGTGAGCAATCTAATTGGTGAGAAGTTGAGTAACAGATGTTAAGCGAACTTTGCACTAGTTTACCAGTATCATCCGTTTCCATATTGTGAAGAGAAGATGAAGATATGGTATTAATGAAACACTAATATAAGAAATAAAGTCACTTGTCACTATGAAACACGCAGGCGAAAAAAAAAAAAAAACAACTAGAAAACGCCACGCGACAATAAATATAAACAACCCTTGCTTACGCTGGTCAAGAGAGAGCCAACTCACGTCGTACGTGCACGGTGGCCAAGGGTGAACTACCTAATACGTGGTAGAAAAGTAAAAGTTGACTTTTCCCCTGTTAATTTGGCCGCTTAAAGTTTTTGAAATCGATATGAATAATTTCTGGAACCAAAAGCACATACATTATGCATTTAAAATCTTTTTACACGTTTATAGTTCTAAAAAAAAGTCATTAAAATTATACTGCAATTTCAGTATTTACGAAACAAAAATATATTCAGTGAGAAAACAATTCATTTAAAAAAATTAAATTGGTACTACGGTTAGAAAGAAATAATAGAAACTCTTTATAGTGGGGAATATTTCAGTATTACTACTTATAGAAAACGAGGGTCAATATTATGGACATACGTACCGCAGTACCTTTCTACGAAAAAGTCTGTCATGTGCGATAGCAAGAGACCTTATTCCAAATGGTTACACATATACGGAAACCGTAAGATTTGTGTTTCAAATCTCGCTTGTCAGTCTGATTCTATCTTTCCAACCTTGTCCTCCAAACGACTAGTGAAACCGGGAACTTAAAGTACTCTTGAAACTGTAATTCTTCATTGGTATGTCATCTCAAAATAAATATGTATGTCTTCTGGTGGTTTACTGGGCAAAATATCGAATCAGTTGAGGAATGTAATGTCGTTATTACATTTAACTCAATTGGCTACAGAAACCAGACGGAAACGAGGTGATCCGCCTTTAAGAACTCGGCATTGAATTTTTCAGTGGTCATACGGCGGCCGTTCTCCTTTGGAACATATCGATGGTGTTAACTCGTAAACCTTGGGTTGTATCATTAGATCACGCACACATTCGCACTCTCATTCATACTTCCAGACTCTGGGGAAGATGGGCAGTCATCTTGCTTTGAGCAAAATCCCCATCCCCAGCCGGGAATCGAACCCGGGACCCCTATCACGGCAGGCAGGTGCTCTACCGATTGAGCTACGGGTTAAGCCCAGTTTTATATTGTACTTTTTCAAGTTAGCCCTACATACGGTTGTGTAAAAGTTAGCAATTATGAAATTATATTTTCAGCAAGATGGGACTTCTACGCATGAATTGTGCGAGAAATTTAGCCGAAGAATTTCTAAATAAGCGAATAGTACGAAGCGGATTAACTTAATGCCACAAAGGTCCCCGATTTATATCTTTATGACTTTCTTAGGAATTTTTACTTCCTCTACTACGGAGAGTAAGCAGAGAAAGTGTTGCATTCAGCCCAAAAATTTGGGGATAAACTGAATTTAGAAAAAGGTGTGGGTAGTGTCCGTTTTGTCTATGAACAGCATAACACAAAAACGAACAGTCAGTTAAAGACCAAAATTTGCATTTAAGTGCTGCATCTTCCAGAGATGCGAAACGAAAAGTACCACAGTTTAATACATTTCTATCACAAATTAAATATATATTCCGAATTTTTAGGCAATTTCCTCAGAAATGCACTTCAATTTGGATGAGTTTTACGTAACTGGTCAACCGCAGGAGATAGTCAAAAGCTTATATAAATAAAAAATATAGATTTCGTTAAAGAATACAATTTATTTTGAAAGATGCAATCAGAAAGTTTCCCTACACATGGTTTGGGTGTGTTAGGATTATCAGTTATTATTGATTGCTCTTATAAATGGAAAAAAATTTTCTCAAATATATTTTTCTTTTTGTGGAAATGAACCTTTCGGAAATATTTCTTGTTATTTGTGTAAATTTTCCAGTATTTCTTTATATAGGGGCGTGTTTTATTGGGGATAATGTTCGTATTATATAAACTTTTTGTGTTAGATTGTTTAGATAAAGAGATATGCATGGTTGCAATTATCGACTTTAATATTAATTTGGTCAGAAAGGATTAACCTAAGTTTCACTGCGAAAATATTGTATTATCCATAAAATTGAATTATTAATACCACCAGTAGTTTGTGCAAGGCTTAAACTTGCAAGTTATCTGTTTAAAGAATATTGCTTGGTATGGCATATTAAATTAAATATTACTTAGTCCGACATTTCATTTATTAAAACAAGATAACAATTTAAAAGTTACAATATTTTCAGTCAATTGAAGATGTCTTCAGCAACTTCAAAGTTAAGAGTGCAAAAGGAAGCCTTCACTGCCGGCGTTTGATGTTTGAATATCCCTCTTACAAAATCTGTAAAACTGATTACATTTAACTTCAAAAGTTGGGAGAGCGTGCAATGCATGTTTATTATTAATTTGATACACATTTCGTATATAGTTGCAGGGTGCAACAGAGTACAATGTATCTAGGGAGCTGATTTATAGGCACCAAAAATGTGTGAAATAGCCACGCAAAACGGTACTAAAAATGGGCAAAATAGGCACTTAAATAGGCACTAAAAATTTGCTAAGTAAACATTTAGAAATACACAACTTTAGTAAAATGGCTCTGAAAATGCACTATAAATGCACTATAACAAAATGACAATCAATGCAACATATGCTGCAACAAATTCTCTAAACACATACTATTTTGCGGTTCCGTAGGCGAAATAGTTCTACATTTATTCAAAATTTCATAAATGGCTCACAGCAAGTTAAAATAACAGATACTATCGTATAATTATAATACATATAAATCCACTTCACTAAGTAAGAACCATAATGTGCAGAAAGATGTGAAGTAATTAACTATGACAAAAAACAAAAGCATGGGTTTGAGGGCGGGGCTTAGGGTGAAAATTGAAATATCTGAAGCTTTTGTTAGATTTGTTTCAAATTTATAACATTTATTTTTGTGATCGATCAAGAATGACGTAATACCAAGTTTCACCTCTCTAGTTACAATAGTTTTATGAGGAATTAGCAGTTTATGTCTAAATTACAGGTGATTTTCAAAATGTTCCACATATTGTAATTTTAAAAATTAATTCCTGGGGTATACGTTTCTGAACCCATGTGAAATATTTGTCTTCGCCATATCAACGAAGGGAAAAAATAATCATACCTATGTAACAAATTTGTAAGGCACGTCTGTAAGGCAAATAGCTATCTACATTGTATATCCTATGTGCCGCAGTAAGACATTTCTCTTCCCCGAAAACGTCACGTTGAAACCAAAAAATGCAAAAGCTGTTGTCACAAATTACAAGCAGAAGAAATTGGCTAAAAAGGCAGTTTTAGGCACTAATAAGCAGAATATGCACAAACGAGTGAAATAGGCTTTTATAGGCACTATAAAAACAAGAAATTAGGCTAATAATTGTAGGAAACGTGCTTATAACTTAAAAGCCTACGTTTCTGAACAAAGGAACAAAATAGGCAAAATCCGACCTTAAATACAACTTAAATGTACATATTTTCGCTCTGAAATTCAGATAGCTACTTATATAACAGCTATATTATTTACTAAATCGAGATTTATATTACATCTTGCAATTCATTTTGATGGCTCAGAGTAACAGTCGAGTGCTTTATGCCTTGTAATACAGTTTTAAAATGTGCCAATTTTCGAATAATAATTCCTCCTCTAATTACAATTCTATGAAACATAATTATCAATAGACTTCACCAGTAGTTTTAATTGGTTTCCACATAGCTGTTGTTACTATTTCATTACATATTTATCTCGAATTTTACCGCGCAAATAGAACTCCTAAGAAAACAAAATTCATGAAAAAATACGGAAAACATTGTTAGCGTTCATCGTTGGTTAAAAAAATCCCAGGAAAATACATATTATACAACGATATGCATTAGTATCAAATATTTAATAAACGTGGGTAGTGCAGAGTTAATTTTCCTTCCTAAATTATCTTAATAAATACTGTGAACAAATAGCTTGAGGTAACGTTCAGATACAAAACGAATATTTTGAATTGAATATCAAACTATAAACTAAGGTATATTCAATAGTTGTAAATTAATACCATATTAATGACTAAAACAACGCCCACTTTCTTAAGTTCTATTAAGAAAAAGTTGATGCAGCGTGCTCTTCATTTAACCATTTTATCAAGACTGGAATGACTATAAGAAATTAATCGTGCACGCTAATCTGTTAACTTAGTCACTTTTTATTCTACAAAAGAAATTGTCGCTACAGATTTCTAATATAACCGCTGAATATTCATGACTTTAATCTCCTATAAGCATCTGAAATCTTTAATCTATGTCACGTGAAATGTTCCGTGTGCTCGCTATATGCTCGTATAACGTTTCCAAAGGTACCGTTAGCTGTCATACAGTAGATTTTCATCTTATCGTTTAATCTAATTAATAATCTTCCGGCTACAACGAATCCAAAACCACCTCCTGGACACCTGCTCTTACTCACCGAAGAGAATGCCAGCAGGAAAAGCAATTAAAATTTGATTGGTATCAAACCTTTGGAGTCCACTAAAACTATATTTTTCTACGATGGTGCATTCTGATCCACTTCGTGTTCATATTTATCATGTTGGAAAGTTGAAGTCCCTGCTTTCAGTGCAGGCAGTCCAACCAAACTCCGTGTTTTGTGTATTTTACTGCACGTAAAATATGTATACATTAACTGTATCTTTACTTTTCAAAAATATTTACATTAAATAATTTATTACAAATAATTATATCATATTTGAATATAGAATTTTAACATTTAATTCTTACCTGTATTGCAATCTCTTTTTATTTGATAATATATGAATGGATTACGCTTTAAGTTGTCCAGAGGAGGGTCAAGACCACCTCCAACAGGGAGAGCTATATTTTAAGACTCAAGCGGTGTGTTATTCTACGTGAATAGTGTGTTAGTACTGTGAATATTACTTCTTGCACATGCTTTTGATTTAATTCATGTGGAAGCTAATTAAGTATGTGCACCAAGCTGAATTTTTTATAGGCAATAGTGCGGATAGTCAATCACAGATACACCACCGATGTTAATTTGGTGATGGTACTCCTGGAATCGCCACGGTGTTTATGCGAAAAATTAATGGTATTTTATAGATTCACTATTTTCCAAAAATAGTATTCGATACGATTCGTTAATTCTATAAAGAATCTCGGAAGTAGATTTTTCGTTGTTCTCCTTTGATGCACTTATCACACTTGTATCGCATACATTTGGCTTGACTTAAAATGAAGGGTCCAGAAGAAAAAAAAAAGGTTTTTGGAGGTAACGCTTTCAGAATATAACCAAAACCGCATTCCTAACAACCTTACTCAGTCAGTGTATAGCGGTAGAGGTAGATTAGGTAAGGGAAGGGACACGCGCTTAATCCGCCATTGGATTTTTCGTGCCTATTCGCCGCAGAGGAACGGATGAGGTGAAGAAACCGCAGCAGACGCATAGGCTGAAGAAGCGGATCACATAAGCGGAACAGACGAGCAGAGTTAGTTACTGGCGTGATCACCCGTCTGGTAGGCGCTTGACGGCAACCCACACCAACCACCGAAGGGTGACTCAGAGGTCCCATCCAGCAGGAACCAGGTAAAACTCGGCCCTCAGTGGAGGTCCGAACGACCACCGTTTGGTGCAGATTCCAAATTGCCAGCCTCTGTCCGCCGTCGACCAACACAAGAAAGAGAGAAACGAAATGAGAAGAAATTAGGGAGAAGAGCCACAGTAGAAGACCGCTACTCAAGCTTTCGTCTAGCCGGCAATGAAACAACCAAGGGAAAACCTTTGGTAATACCGGGCGACCAAGTATCGAATCTGGGGACCTCCCAAATTCGAGCCTTGCACATTTCCGCGAATTCATCTTGCTGTTTCAGTTAAAACATTTTAAGAAATACAAAATATATAATTAGACCTGATAAAAGTTCATCCTATTTTATGAGTAAACAGAGATATTTGTCTTTCGTGTAGCTAATATAGCCATCAATTGATTGTAATAAAAATAGTGAGTTATTCTGTGCCAAATATCAAACTCTGCTTCGAAAGTCAGCTTTAGCAATATTGAAGATGTACAAAGTACTATTAACCGGCTGATTTGTTGTGGCACACCTGCAACTGAAAATTTCAACATAAATATTCACCCTCACTCTGCCCGTATTTTCGTTTTAGATTGATTTGTATGATTTCGGTTACAATTATAACTCTACTTTCAATAACTTTTGGTAATATTCCCAACAACGTATAAAAAATTGCTTGATGGTTAATGATTGTGGAATATCGGCGGATGTCGTATGAATATCTGGTTTCTTAATTTCCCTTCGTCCGCTTTCTAAATTCAGAAAAATGTATAGGTTGGAAGTAGGGTAGCAACGAAATAATTTTTGGAATGGTAGAGTAATATTTCGATAATCGTAGTACACATTTTAAACGTTTGCACCTTGTTTTTTTTTTTTTTTTGCCGATATTTCATTTCATAATGTAAAGACGCTGGGATGGCTTCCGAATCAGAGAAGGGGCGAATGTCCGTTGTTTTTGCCTACTGGTGGAGGTTTCCATCTAAGTAAAATGTAGGGACCCTGCCCTTTGCACTGTTGTGGCTCTTTGGGGCGGCCGTCCTGTCTCCTCTGGCCTCATCCTTCCTCCCGGCGATGCCCCACTTGGGGCATAGGCACAATAGATCAAGACTAGTCCTTATCCTATAATAAAGGCCTACATCAATATTCAACAAAATTGAGGTTAACGTGCTGAATGTACATTACTACCCTCAGAACACAGATTTAAACGTTTCAGAAATGCTGCAATATCTGTTAACACCAAGAAAAATAATTTTCTTAGCTAAGAAATTTCTAATATTATACTGCATATATAAATTTTATCTCGTTATGTAATTAAGATACACTAATAATCAGTATAAAGGCGTAATACAGTGGTATCGTACTTTGTTCTATATGGATGTTTTAAGGTTACGATCAGCAGCAATAGAATAAAATGACAACTTAAAAATAAAACTATATAGTTTATATCGTAACGTCATATAAGCAGGATCATGGCTAACAAGATTTACTAGCTCTTTACCTACTCCAGTCCTTGCCCAGTAAAACAAAACCGCAGTCGTCTTAATACATCCACGTTCTAAACAAAGATAAAGTTATATCATGATGCAATACAATGTTAGCCATGTTTCAGACTACCATTACCACGTCACTCATATTTGCGTCGTAGCCCATCTTTTTAGCGACGAACAGGATCTGATTGTCCTTTGTCTCCTAAGTGTTCTTAGTTACTAAGCCGTGGCTTAAATGAAATATTGTGGATTTTCTCATACTCTTATGTGAAACTGCTGAAATTAGTATTTCTACTCAGTGACATTCTCAAAAAGAAGGAAGAAAAGCGAAAAGCGATTTTACAAATATGCTTTTTTCTGACTCCAACGTCTTTGGTTCTGGTACCTAACCCTTTTAAATCCTTTTAGTTACTTAGGAATTAAAATTAACATTAGAAGCTCTCTTATAGTCTACAATCGTTGGGAGGAGCATTGTGAAAGAATTGCAGCTTTTTTAAATATTAATTGAAATAAAATATGGAAATGTGTACGCCATAATTAAGAAGGAACCAATGGAACCTGTTTAAACGTATCATATTTTTTATTTTATTATAAAAATATATCATTATTTCCGTATCTGTTTTCTCTAGTTTCACACATATGTCATATACACATAATCACCCATGCCCTCAGTAGGACTCGAACCAGCGACCCTCTACGCGGCGGAACGCTAGAGCAACCATGGCTACGAGGGCCTGCGTGGCAGACACTGAGTATGGCTAGGTAAATACAGTGCTGATCATTTCAAAACTGCTGGCGTTCGAGCGGGCCGCGCGACACCCGTATGGAAGAAAAACTGAAACCCTCCCCCACGGAAGAAAAAATCACGCCGTACCGACTGGCCGCCGATCACTGAGTGTCAATCCAACGTCATGTTGAAAACCTGAGAGTTTTGTTTACAATAGTGCGGTACAGTGTCGAACAACGAGTAATGTGCTTTTATCTGTGAGTGGGATTTAAAACAAGTTGTATACAAATATCTCACACCCTCTTTAAGAACCTTGGAATGAAAACAAGCGAATATTCAATGAAATTACTGATTCCATAATTTTTAAAGTGTTATACGAGCAATTTATGCATCTTGAGATGGACATCCTTTTTAACATACGCTTTGATAACATATAAGATAAATGTTGTTTTCTACAAATGATCTAGCTGTTGACGGGGCCCTAAATACTCACTCACTCGGGATATAATGTTAATGCAGATGCATATTTTCTTTGCAGTCAAAAGCAATGCTAATTCGCTATATGAATTAAATACTCAATTTCCAATAAAATTTAATCAGTATTTATAGTGCATATTTCTGTTGATAAGCATAATATTTTGGCAGGTAGAAAATTATGCTGCATATTTTCTCGTTTTAATGTACATTTTATATCTTTTTATTTCATTCCTTATTTGTTCATATTTGAAGTTAATTATGTAGATATGATTCATATTTAAAAACTATGTTTCCATTTAATACCTGAATGGAATCCTGAAACTTGGCAACACTGGTAGTAGCTCACGTCACCTTAGCGAATACCCGACTTACAGTCTGATTTTTAAAAGAAGATACGTGAAGGTCATCAAGCAAGGGACGCGAAGAGTAGGAGGGGAAGGTCGTTGCTATGGTAACGTAAACAAAGGTTGCTAGATTGGTTAAACTGGTGAATTACATACCTACTCTGATAGCCCGAGCGCTTGTTTATGTTTCAAGTGTTGAGAAGATAAAGAAACGGGATATCTGCATTACTTCCTGTATGCTGGGGCAACATTGCGGAACATCACGTGGAGAAACAGATGACCTTCACGTATCTTCTATTAAAAATCAGACTGTACGTATCTGCTGGTAGTAGTTCCCTCGCGGTACGAAGGTGACTAAGGAGCTCTCGAATTGAGTTCAAGTGCGGAGATTACACTTAATTTAACATTAAATTTAGTTTCAATTTTACTTGTGGCACCTTAAGATTTATAAAAATATAACTTACTAAATTATCTAAAGGAAAATATTTGAAAATATTCAACCGCTGATAGTTTCAGAAATTCAATTCCCAAAATATTCATGCAGATTTGCACTTTTCCTTCAGTACAAACGTTTATCTAAATTAACATGAAGTGGGTATGAGAATACGTTTTTGTAAGTTTCTTTTGTTCAAGAATGGTTAGTCATGAAAATGTATAACAATTTTTTTCCTGTTCTTAAAGATTGTATTCAGCTGGCCTCCCATATTTAAGCTGTTAAATACACCAACTATTTTTTACCTAATTCGTGACCAGTGGTGCTTAGTATTGAGCTGTAGTCGTGTGTTATGTAGCATAGGAATGTCTAAATTTAATTCATATAAAGTTAAATAGACGTTATGGTGATAGTGAAGTGCTATACCTCAGCATCTAGGTGTTTTATATTATGCAACGACAACACGATGTCAAGTCAGTTGACGTCGGATATCGAGCTCGAGCATGCAGGACAGAGAAACAGGTACATACGTTGGCGAGTTGCCAACCACAAAAAAGTACACCGTATGAAAGGTCTTCCTGTGCATCCTTGCATAGTCAAATGGCCCATGAAGCGATTCTGTGAATATCCGTAGTTCGAACGTCTCCATTGCAGTAAATGGCGCCATAAAACCTACAAAAATAGAGAGGACGTGCTCTGAATGTGAAAATGTTTTAATGTGTCCCTTACATGTCTTGTATATCCGTTTAACAACTGAATGTAGAAGAGTCGCTGCATTTTTTCTTTTCGAATGTCAGAACGAGTTTTTATAGCGTGCGTGCTTATAAAGAGACAGTAAATAAGATTAGGGAGAAGGGACGAATAAGAGGATTGGGACAGATTAACAAGAGAAGAAAGTGAATGAGGAGGGTATAAAAGCACTGTAACATCTGCAAGAGGCGTTTACTAGAAAGTGGAGAGAGGTGGTGAATGATGAAGAGTAAGGGAAGGAAATGAAAGAAACAAGAAAAAAGTTTGCCAAAAGTAAATCGAGTTTTAGAAAGGTTGAAATGATGTTGAAGGTTACGAAGGGTACTTAAGAAACCAATTATAAAATTAAAATAATAAGTCATAAAATTACACTATTCGTAGTTGGAAAACTGTTTTTGTTTCACTAACATAGCTGTAGTAAATCTAAGTGTGCATTTCAAGGAAGAATAAAAGGTTACTTGTGTATTTAGCTCTGAGAAATACGGCGAAACCTTTTTATTTATTTATTTTTATTTATTTATATACAGAAGCGTTTGGTTGTAGAAATATTTACTGTTCATTACTAAAGCTATTTCAAGTAGCACAGGGGCCATTCACGTTTCTTTCTTTCTCTCTTGCTCTCTTGACGTTAATTGCTCAGTAGGTACGTCTGAAGCGTGTGTTGTAGCCTTTAACGCCCGCTATTACTACATGCGACACCGCAGACGGTGACACTGATGATACATGAAATGAAGGTGGAGCACTGGTGAAAGAGATGGCGGGGAAAACCAAAATACTCGGAGAAAACGCATCCCTACGCTGCTTTGTCCACCACAAATCTCGCATGCAGTCGCCTGAAATCCAACCCGGACCGCTTTGAGAAGATTCGAGTGGTCTAACCACTCGGCCACGGCGCGGCCAGCGACTGAGGTCTGTTCTCGTTAATGCTAAATGTTGCATTCGAAGGACACCCCTACAAATTCAAGGGACAGTTTTAGTTCCATAATTATTTGTTCTAAAACTACTATACAATCGAGTTTTTGATTTTATTAAGCTACAAATGAAATTTACGGTCTTTTATTATATTATGATGCTTGTTAAGTTGTTGATTTACTTAATGTGGATTCGCCGAATAATATCTTAGGTTGATATTAAAATATGTCCACCTAGTTTACATAATTTACAGTATAATATTTCTATAATAAGATACCATCGTTTTCAGTGGCTGGTACATATAGGATAATGTTTAACTTCCCTCATTTTCTGAAGAGTTTTACGCTGGTTGATATTTTCTAATTGGAGTTTTCTAATGATGCTTCACAGCCAGTATTGTTCACTTCACATACATAATTCATTTATAGGTTTGAGTTTGGGAACATGGCATTCTACCTAAGGAAAGCGTTCATTTTTAAAGACATTATGTGGTAAGAGACATATTAACTAAGTGTAGCAATATTGTTATTTATTTATGTGTTAACAGAGGCTACGCTAATGAGTACCTCATTAGGGGAGCTTATTATCTAAACTAAACTACGCGGCGCAACAGTCAATCCCCGGACGGCTTCATGTTCCCCACCTCGGACGTCATGAGTGGGGTACAATACGGAAGGGTATGGCGTGGTTGGCGCCCCAAGTCCCTCCCGATCGGTGTATGCGATCTTCACATTCAGGGCTCTACTTCTCCCACAAGTAACTCCTCTTCAATTGGCCCTTGAAGGACCTCTCGAGACTGAAAACATCCTGGACCAGATCTCCAAGCGGGAAGTAAATCCTCACGGTGGTATCGGAAACCGAACCCGGGACACCCGCTCGATAAGAATGTCAGCTACAAACGCGTTAATAAGACGACCCAGATGCCAATAGTTACCTCACATAAGTCTGAATAATGCATTCTTGTATAATAAGCTATGTTATAAGAAGTACAGAGTTAGTTATAAACTTATAAGTTATAAGGTATTTAATTCAAACCTAGTAAAGAGAAACGAAACTTACATCCAAAAAACGCCCTCATTGGGAAAAAAGATATACAGTGGACTTCAGAAGTTATTCGTCTCCACTTTTAGTAATGCTTAGTCAAAATTCCTCATTTTCAATACGTAAAATGAAAAATTGATATTACAGTTAGCATCCACGGGAGTTTCAGATATTTTTCTGTTATTACTTTTATAAGATTTTGATAATTATACTGATTTTTAAACTTGCGTGGTGTGTACAAAATGATGTATTATTAGCTTAGAAGCTTTGTATAATACGTGACATGATTTCAGCTGTCCAAGAAACAAATTTGTGAAGTTGTTTGCTTTAATGATATTGTTTATGTGATATCGTGCTGCTCTAAAGGTTACCCTGGCTTCTATCTTTGTAATACAGACATCTCGGAAAACGCACTGATTATTCTCATAAGAGTGAGAGGGGTACTAGCTACTATCCTTTTTCATTATAATTTGATTTCAAAAGTGTAATTTAGTAAGTTCTTATATGGGATTAAAGGTTTCTAAAATCGTACTTGTTTATTTATTTTCAATGTCAGAAATTACTAATTTAAGAAAAACCTAAGGTATCCGACATCATATGACCTTTCCCTACTGCATCTACTATTTTATACTGAATATTGTGCACAATTTCACTGAAAGAGGTACAACTCTTATATATTTCGGATTATATAAATAACGTTTAACCCATTTTGGAGAAGCTTTGTTCTACAAACTGGTGCTGCTGTCGAGTATTGCAGATTCTATGTACTTAAGCAATGTAGTTTTTGAGTATCTAGGAGTTTTTCTTCGTATCTGCTATTAACAACGTTTTCCGTGAAAGATACCTTCTACTACAACTGAGCGGCTTTCCCAGAAATTGTTGAAAGCTAGGCAAATTAAATTTTAGGGCGATGGAAGTGCTCTGATTGTTTTACCCTGGAGTTAAATAAGCTGGTAATTTTTTTTAATATGATGTTTTAACATTCACATGACTTTTCCCTACCCACCCTTCAACAAAATATTTCTCCAAGAACTTATTCTTCTATCTACTATTTATTAACAGAAATAAACTTTTGTAGAAGTGTGTTTTTTTTTCTAAATTCATTTTAGATCTAATGGAATTAGGAGAATTCACTATAGTAAAGTAATGATAGTCAGTCTTTTAAGAGCTGGTCGTTATATGATGGCTTTGAAACTCCACTCTCTTTGTATGTTCAGGAGATAAAAAATACGAATGAGGATTTCTTATTTGAGAAAAATATAAATATGTGAGAATTCACACCAATAAGTAGAAATATCTTATAAATGGTAAACTACATAATTTACTTAACACAGATGGTGTACATTAACGAGTTATGCATGTTTTGTGTAAGAAGTTTCTATCCATTGCTTACGGTTTACAAGTTATGCAGATATCTTAAACATACCTATGGCAATTTAATGAAAATCGTTAGTCATGTTAGCGAAAATGGAATCTTGCAAACCTGTTTCCATGTAAATCCTAAAACACACGCACACGCTCACACCCGGACACATCAGCGTTTTCTAAAAAAATTATTCAGGATTTCTCAAGACACCTATTTCGTTGGGATCTTGATGTCGTATTTTTGGGTGTAACGCAATAATTCTTCTACTTGCTACGACTACTTAATGAAGAAAGTAAAAACTACTTGCTGACAATTTTTACCCAAGGATTGTGAAGGTGAGGGAAAAAAAACTCCTGCCATATTTAAAAGCAAGTTATTGGATAAAGGTAGATAAGGATTAGGATTACTACGTAGTAGATTCGGCAACCAAACCTGTGGTTTATTGTTCCGGGAGGAAGGTTGAGGCAAGAGGAGACAGAGGCCGACCGGCCCAAGGAGTCACGACAGCACCGAGATACTCGCCGGCACTTCTACCCTGAAAGAGACCACCAGATGAAAGATGATGTGAAATGGTGGGACAGGAAATTTGGGAACACTCCCGAAAAAAACCATGAGTCAGGCAGATCGGCCATGGGAATCGAACCCGGGCCTCCCAAATGCGAGCAACAGACAAAACGGCCTGAGCCATCCCGTTCGGTTGGTAAATAAGTAAACTTAGACGGCATTCATCTACATTTTGTAAAAGTGTTTAGTTTTTAATGTAATATGTACATCCAGTAAATCTGGCATTAGCGCGATAGAGAGCTTTCCTCCTCGTATAAGTAGTAATAAGTTAAGTTTCTAAATCACGCTTTTTCAATCAGATGTTTTTGAAATTCTGTCACATAACGGAGCAATTGATGTTTTCGCATATAACAGTTTGTTTAAAATGTCATTCAAATGCCTTTAACATGTATCGAGAAAAACATATACAATGCAGTCATGGTAATTTTGAATAAATAAAAATACTACCTTATTATATAAAGATTAGATAAGTCACAAAATTGTGATATAGAATTATTTTTACTTATTTATTTTTACTTATTTCTTATAAAATATTTTTCGTGAAATGCAAATACTTAACAATGTATTCTCAGTGGTTAAATTAATTATGTCATATCTTGAACACTGACCGCCTCGGTAGCGTAGATGGCAGTATGTCTGCCTCACGTACAAGAGGTCCCGTGTTAGAATCTCGGTCAGAGTGAGTTACCTAGATAAGATTTTTCCAGGGTTTTCCCTTATCCTTCAAGGCGAATGTCGGGTAACTCTAAGCTCCATGGACCCTGGACTCATTGAGCATCATTTCACCCAATTCATTCACCGTCCGATATAACTTAACGTTGGGGCGGACGTAAATTAAAAAAAAAATATCTTGAACAATTTGAAGTATAGCAAAGACCCTAAGCTAGTGTTTTTAATATGATTCGACAAGTGAACGCAGAGCGCAAAGGTTGTTCTGAACGCTCTGCTTACAATTCACGTTTTTGCAGTTAGCTGTGTCAGCTATTTTGTCTATTGTTCAATAGCAATATAGAATATATATACATGGCTCAACAAACGGATGATACCGGCAGGATAGTACATTGTGCGCTAACTATATTAAATAACGACACGACCTTCCGGGATAGCTCCAATTTTACGTTACAACTGCCGTCATCTTATCAGCATTACCAACCTCAACTGTTTTCTGCTACCGGGGATACTACAGTAAGTAAACCAAAACTACGGCCATCTCAGCTTCACTCAATGCAGCCCCTTAATACACTAAATAACTCCGTCCAGCACGGCGATGATACAATGGCAGACTGTGCCCCATCTGACTGTTTAGAGCGTAACCAACGTTCGCAGCCCTCTCACTCCCACACTTCACAACAAAACAAACGCCGATCCACTGCCTCTGTTTCCGAACAACCTACTCTCTCACGCTATGCATACCCAATTCCTACATCTAATCGCTTCAATCCTTTAGTTGAAGTTCCAGATCACGATTCTTCTGACACAGACTCCATCTCTCAGAAAGAGAAAATTCCTCCTATTTGTATCCGCATTGTACACAATTATCAGCTGCTATTACAAGATGTAAAAAAAAAAAAAAATGTGTCTTATCTGAATTTCACACTGAGCCACGGGGAGCCATTCTTAAGGTCTACACTTTGACGTCCACATACTACCGCAATCTTACTTCGTCCTTGACATCAACTCAGCAAGAATATTACACATTTCACAACCCTTCAGACAAACTTTTTTCAGTCGTCATACGCAACCTACCGTGTTCCATCAGTGACCAAGAGATTTATGACGAACTTTGTGCTCAGAGCTTCCCTGTTCGTAAAGTTACACGTTTACTAGTAAGAACAAGGAACCAATGCTCATCTATGTGGTTGACCTCCATAACAATGATGAAGGTAAAAATATTCGGCACCTTTCCCGACTGCTGTACAGCGAAATCAAAGTAGAACATCGCCGAAACAGTGCGGAACTGCCTCAGTGTACTAACTGCCAAAATTATGGCCACACCAAAAATTACTGCAACCTAGAGCCCCGCTGTGTTCGCTGCACAGGCAACCACCACTTTTCTAAGTGCATGAAGCCCTCCTCTACACCAGATCAATATGTTAATTGCCAACAAGATCATCCGGCAAACTCTCGCGGTTGTTTTCATTACTTACAGCTGAAGGAACGACGGTCTCGACGCTTTCGGCAGCAGGCAATACCATCCCTTCACAGTTCACAACAACCAACCTCAGCTTCTAAACAACAGTCACTGGTTTAGCAACAACAAGCACAGCGTCCACAACAGCAACAACAAACACGACAGAGTCTTTCCGCAACTGTTTCTTTTCCCGCCATCCAGGACTTATTCTCAGGTACTGACTGGTCTTTCACCTCCCTCTCAAGGACGTTCAATTCCTTCACCACAGGATTCTGCCTCTGCATCCCCGTCTTGGACTTCCTTGAAAGAAATGATTGCATGGCCACCTGTAATTTGTCATTTCTACGTCAGCTCACACTCCTAAATTGGAACTCTTACCGGTATTCCGGCTAAACGTTCCTCATTCGTAGCATTTCTTACGCATCGCAATGTTGATATCGCTTGTTTAACAGAGATACATTTTCTTCCCAATGAGAGTTTCACTGTTACTGGTTACGTCAATTCCCGGCAGGACTGTGACGCAGATAAACCTTCTGGTGGAGTGGCTCTTCTCATCCAACGTTCTCTGAGTCACAGCCAGATATTTCTCCTATATGTACTCAATTTGGAAGTGGTGTGTATTCAACTATATTGTGCAGACGGTGGTGAACTTGTCATTCTTAGGGAATACAAACCACCCAATCGCAGGCTGAATACTACATATCTCTCACTTCTTTTCCCTGTGGGGAACAGCACTCTTATTCTAGGTGATCTCAACTGTAAACATTCCTCCAGAGGGTACCGAAAGACAAATCCAAATGGCCGACTTCTGTTTACAGCCCTTGCTACTTATGGCCTATCAATATTGGCGCCCGTAGATCCTACTCATTTTCCTTCCAATCCACATGCTATGAGAGGCCACCGAATGTGTTCTTCGTGAGCCGACTGTTGTACCGACGCTCTCTGCAAGTGATAGACTGGTTACAGATATTGCCACCAAGTGTGAAATTTTGGCCGATCATTTTGAGCGTGTGTTTGCTCTCCCCATATCAGCCGATGATGAAACTATTGCTGACGTGGAAAAGGAGCTACATACATATCGCACTTGACCCACAGTCTCCAAAGGATCTCAGTTACAAGCCCACGGGAACTATCTTCCCTGAGTCGAGCCCTTTCCCTTAAGAAATCTCCCGGCACGACTTGGTTCCTAACATTGTTATCAAGAATCTCAACAAAAAGCAGTTGCATACTTGTCAGCCATCCTCAATGCCTCTCAACGCCTCGGCTATTTTCCTCGCACCTGGAATTTTGCCCATATAGCAGTCTTCCATAAGCCCAATAAACCCATACACCTCCCCGAACGCTATCGTCCTATAAGTCTGTTGTCGACCCTCTCCAAGCTGTTTGAAAAAGTAATTAAACACCGTCTTCTGTCTTACCTTAATCATAACCATCTTCCGCCTTACCAATTTGGATTTTATCACAAACATTCCACCACCCATCAGCTTTTACAAATAACTCAGTCAATTGTCCACGGCTTCGAGGCCCATCGGTATACCACGGCTGTTTTCATTGATGTGGCACAGGCATTCGAAAGGATTGGCATGATGGTTTGCTCCTTAAGCTCTACTACATCGGTCTTCCTAATTATTTATCACATTTAATGCACAGTTTCCTCTACCACTGCAGCTTTTCAGTAGGCATTGGTGGAAAGCTTTCATTCCCACGTAATATTAGCGCAGGTGTCCCACAGAGTTCTATCTTGGCCCCGACTCTATTTAATATATACATTTCTGATATTCCTGACTTAGCACCGACTTCTTTAGCTCTTTACGCTGATGGCACAGTACTAGATTATTCTCATGTTAATCTCCAGCACGCACAAGTAGTACAGCTCTCTTTAGATCGCCTAACTCATTGGTTCAGCACTTGGCGGATCTCTTTGAACCCTCACAAAACCGAGGATAAAATCTTCACTCATCGCCGATATACTCCGCTTCCTGCGGTGTGTCTCTAAAAGAACAATGTCCCTTGGCTCCCCACTACAACTCCCGTTAAATACCTTGGAGTGCTTTTGGACTCTCGACTGCCCTGGCGTGCTCACACCGATCGTCTTATATCACTGACCTCCGGGTGGCTTTCAAAACTCTCACCTCTGTTACAACGCCGTACCAGCCTCGGCCTACAGTCTTTATTGTTACTCTACAAATCACTCGTTCGTTCGCCTGCCAAGTGTGGGGGACCGCACACACATGTCTTCTACGTCGTCTTCAGGTTATACAGATTCGCTTCATCCGCATGGCTACCAACGCTCCATGGTTCATTCATAATCAACAGCTCCATTACGAACTAGGACTCTTTACCTCTTCACGACTAAATTCGCAGAATCGCCCGTCGTTTCTTTTCTACGCTGCAAGAAGTTCCAGGAGCTGTGCATTATAACATCGGCGTCCGCACGCGCTAACCCTCACGCTTAAAAAGGAGACTATCACAGGACCTGCTTCTGAGTGATACATCTCATTCCAGTGATTCTAGTTCTTGATGTGTCTCTCACATCTCCAATATTGACTTAATTCCTTAGAAATGTGTAGAGTTTAACGCCCGCTTTTACTACATACGGCACCGCAGGCGATGACACTGATGATACATGAGATGAAGATGTAGCACCGGTGGAATTAGATGGCGGGGGAAACCGGAGATCCCGGAGAAAACCCGCCCCAGCGGTGTGTTGTCCATCACAAATCTCACTTTGCGGTCGCCTGGGATGGAACCCGGACATCCTTGGTGAGAGCCAAGTGGTCTAACCACTGAGCCACGGCGCGGCCTAATTCCTTAGCATGTAGTATTGGAGTTCTAACATAATGTAGCTAGGGGGGCCTGTTAGCCTACCTCTGAGTGTTATTGTTCTTCAATTTATTGTTCTCCAACCTTCTTTTCACTCTAATCTGTAGAGCATTGTATTGCTCATCGATCAATAAAAAGTATATAAAAAGTTATTAATATCATTTTCTCTGGAAAATTGAAGATTTCTTACTAATTACATCGAGTGGAAGAACATTTGAATGTGAAAAAGTGTCAGCAAAATGAAAAGTCGAGTATATAAAAAAAAGTGAAGTCAAATGGGCATTTAAATGACAGGTGTTAAAGCTTTAAAGGGCTCCGAAAGCGAAAGCCTTCGTATGTAATTGAAGCTGAAGGTTCAGAATAATTTTGGAATAAAAATAATTTTTCTTCTAATTTTTTGAAAATGTTAAATATCTCTTAGCTGTGACTGGGCTCCTCTAACGTGAAGATGTAGGTTTTCTGGAGCCGCGTATATCAGGTTAAAAATGTATTTTTGCAAGAAAATATGTATTGAAAATATAGGTGCATTTCAGGAAAACCGCAGTTTAGTTTCATTAAAAGCATTATATGGAGAGTCTTCTTCATCGCTTCTGGGTTTTGTCTGGGTTTATATACACGTAATGGAAATATAACGCACACATGACGAGACAAAAAACGACTGCAAAGAGTTTTTGAAGAGACCCACTCTTATCTCAGCTGCGATAAAATGACCATGTGTAAGCTATTAGGCTTCCGGCGGACGCATGCACGTGTTATGGCGTGGGAAATGCTCACCTTACAGTCTCGTGTGTGAAAAGCAAAGAGTGGATGATAATGGGTTAAGGGGTCTTGCCTCATTAGTTCTCGGTACGTAAGCTCTGTGAGGGAGAAGTGTAAACATGGGTGTGTGGTTTGTGCTGGCGCTTAACATCGTCGTGACAGGTTGTGACCTTACTCTCCTGGGACATGTGTCAATAAAGTCCGTCCGCAGTGAGAGCCCTTTCAAGGACTCGCAGCTGTCCATGCTGGACAAATGAATCTTAA
The DNA here is from genome assembly GCA_030765055.1 of Mantis religiosa. Classification (NCBI taxonomy): domain Eukaryota; kingdom Metazoa; phylum Arthropoda; class Insecta; order Mantodea; family Mantidae; genus Mantis; species Mantis religiosa. Next base: position 330,620,251 of record CM060950.1, read on the forward strand.
TTCGAGAACCAAAAACATCCGAAATGACACAAGCCCAGCTTTTATTAAATGACATTTAGAAAATCAGGTGGGCGTTAACGTTCAGAATATATCACAATCACACGACACTCTATCCATCAAAATTGCATAGCGATACCATGAAGTGGCAACTCGTGCAAATTAATATATTTATCCGCTCTTAAGGTGAAAAAAATAATCCAGTCCCCTAGTTCACAATAGTGAGTAGTGTATTTTGCTCTGTAAGTTTTTATGAAACACTGTGTCTGCAAAGGAACTTTATGGAGTTGAAGCTGGACCCTCGATAAAATGGAAAATGTATAGGGAGCTTTGATATGTAAAATGGACGAGAATTTGGTGGACGGAAACGTTAAAAAGATTTTTAGAAGAGTGGACGAAAAGAGATGTATCTTGCAGCTGTACAGAAGATAGAACCCTACTGGTTAGGACACATTATGAAAAGAAGCACTTCTGCTAAATCAACTGAAGAAATAAAAGGCATGAGAGCAAGGCTAGAAGAAGATTTGAGATAATGTAAGATCGTTATAATGCGTACATATGGTAAACCATTTGCGGGCTCTGTCCACTCCGGGAGAGAACGAAAGCTGCTGGGGGAATTGGGCCAACAGAAGTGAAGTAAAATCCTTAGCTTGTAGTAGATGTTACAAAAATGAACATTTTGGTCTCAGGCAGGCGGTACGTTTTCGCTCACTCGTCTAGCCTCAGCAGCAAGTAATCCTTGTGAT
>CM060950.1:330625993-330640993 GCA_030765055.1 Mantis religiosa
CAAGTGTATATCTTGAAAGTTCTGTAATAAAGTCCCCTTTACTTTGAAGGAATTTTGTCTAATTTTCTGTAACTGGTAAACAATAAGAAGAACATACCTGATACACATCATATTGATCTCTTTAAAACGCACAGTTTATTTTAAATATCTTCTTGCGATAATAGCTCTTCCCAGATATATATTGGTGTTTGTTTCAATTTTTCAGTATTTTAATCTTTTGTCTCAGTTAAGTTGTCAGTTGAAAGAATACGGAATTTCTAGACTTGCACTCATATCAACTACCAATTCGATTTCTTCTATGCCACTTGTACCCTCCACGGAATGCGTAATGGAACTGTTTTGCAAAAGTTACATCGATTAACGAGTAAATAAAAAAGCTATTCTTAAGAATAGTTTATTACAATTAGAGGACATCATATGAAAGTAACACGCGATTTTTAAAAAAGAAAAATAAGTATGGTGCTATTTGGAAAACTCCCACCGAATGGATACTAACACGTGAACACAGCATTAAAACCTGTTAAAAAGGAACTGGCAGATCTATATACTCTGAAGCAATAGGCTACACGTATAGGTACCAATAAAATATGTGCTGTGCAGTTACCTGCAAATAGTGTTAAATGATGGTTTCATGTTTGGCATGAACCACGGCACGTATGTTTCAAAAGCTACACACAGGCTTAGAGGGAATAAAAAAGAGTTGTAAATTACCATAGGTAGGTAATATCAGGAGTGGTTTTGAAATTGCCGATAAGTTCACGAGCGACGAAGTCGCGAGGGAATTTATCTAGGGAAGTTCAAAACCACGAGTTGCATTTGTAGAGACTATTTCACGAAAAAGAAAAAAAAAAAAAAAATGGAAAGCAATGAAACAAGTTATTTGGTTCTCTAAATCACATAGGCCTACATTAGCACAGGAATGAAACTTATCCTCACAAGTCACGGCACACAAACCTTTCAGCCATTTTGACATTTGAAAGTCGCGCTAACAGTCGAGGATCCGTGAGATGTATAATCCTTTGCCTGCTCATAAATATGCAGAATGTGTTGTTATTGTGTGTGAGGGTGCGAAAACAAAATACTTATCACTGTTGTATATGATTTCATGAATCTGATTGGTCCACTTTAGCACGATCAATATTAACTTCATATGAGGGAAATAGTCAAGGTGACTTGAAAATATAGTGAACATCAAGTTTCAAATGTTATTAGGATCATCCATTCGTGTTATGAAGTTACAGTATGATTTTTCCATCTCACTTCTTCGGATTACCCTTCCATTTTGGGCGATCTACACCCCCAAGAACTTGCAGGCAATGCCTTGGGTCAGTAGCCTGTAGAGGTATGGGCAAATATGAGATTCTAACATATCCAGAATGAGTGATCTAACTAATCTCTGATAGGCGACGAAGAAGAAGGGAGTGAAATGTGATAATAAAACCTAGCGACCAAAGAAAACCGCGAAAAAGCCTCTGGCCAGGTGATTAGATCCGAGGCCTTGAACTTGCGACCTCCAGAATGTGAGTCGCTCACGTTACCTCGGAGCCATCTCGATAGGTCGTATCTCACTTGAAATTCTAATTTTGGGGCGAAGGGTACTTATTGTGCTTGTGCTTAGCAAAGAAAATATAGCATTTGTGTACTCGGAGAATGTTAACATTAATTAACCTAAAGTAAATAAAAATTACCTTACAGTACCCGATTGAAGTACAACACATTCATGCCTATAATTACGCAGTGTTAATTAGAATTTGGTAAACTCTGACAGAATTAAAATTGTATAAATGGACGATAAATAAAAGGAATCATGGCACACGTTCGCATTATCGGTCTTTCCGTCCATATCAGCAATTTAGGAACACAAGCCTATTTCAGTTGTGTAAATGTGTTCCAAGAGACAAAAGCCACAGAAGAACATTTTTATGGCAGCGGGGACAATGCTTTCGGTTAGCATTTTATTCTGCGGGTGCTCGTATGTTCGAATATCCAGGGGCAGGTTGATTCACCTTTTTGTGGATCATAATCCACGTATGCATAGAGATAGCTTAAATTAACCTTTTATTCCATTCCCGTATTAAATAAAATACGGCTGTAAGAAGCTTAACTCTGGGGCGGCTTTCCAACCTTACTAATGTATGTTCTGGTATCTTGGTTAAATGTAGTGACATTGACATGGAGTTAGATGTCTCCGTGGTAACGTATGAGATTCGTATCGAAAGGTCCTGGATTCGACTTCCTTTGAATCGATCACCCTTACCAGCCTTGGTTTTTTTCCTTGGATTTTCCACGTCGGTGGGCAAATAATACGATGGTTTGTCTTCTATCATCAATTTAATCTCTATTTCCCCGCCAAATAATTTATTTTCATTTATTTCAAGTTAATATGCGTTATCGTTTCCAAACCAGATGACGCGAATGGTGCGGCGGGACGGCGAAATTTGCGTTGTGTAAACAATCTCGCCCTGACCCTTGCATGCCCTGCTGTTACCCCTGGGATCGAAGCCCGAACCCGTCACCCTCAGTTTGATGATGCTCGAGCCGGCATCAAGATTGGTGTCTCCCGGCCTCGTTCGCGCGTATCGTCATCCAGTTGCTTTCACCATCATACCTTCCTCCCAGGGGTCACCTAAGAGACAGTAGGCCTTCTGAAAAGGCTTCCATGCAGTGCTGAGATCCAGTGGCCGACTGCACCCCTCCATTTGACTACTTCGTCCTATGGGTATTGTACAATCTGAAATAAAAGTAACCGAAACAAAAATAACCTGTCGTATGGCCGGATTGTAGCTAAAATAACAATCCTTGCTTCGCCCGAGCTCATAGTTCGGACATAAGGGGAAAACGGTACTCGCAATGTGAGATTATCATTTGATCAGAATAAAAATAGGAGAATATCCTTTTGTTGTGACCTGTTGTGTTGCTCTACGCTACAGCCTAAACATAGGTGCTTCATAATCTAACAAGTAAGGTTCCCTTGAACATAGAGAAGTTATCCACTTGATATGGATATTCTGAAAAAAAAAAAAAAAGCCAATACTTCGTTTTTCCCAGCAAACAACTATTGCAAGTTACAGCAGTACTATATGGTACTGATTAAGAGTAAACACAAAATTACAATTTTTGGCTTATAAGACATGAGTTGGATAACATTGACACAGTTTTCCAATCGGTGGATATCAGCGAATGGTAGTTGCTTAGCATTGAAATAAACGATATCAGTAATAATTTAAACCGTTTCAGAAACTGAGCGCTAAAAATATTTTCGGAAATTGCAGGTGTTAAATGGCGCCGCCAAAACTTATTCTGTGTTAAAGCAAAGGACATCTCATACCGCCAAAATAACCCCGCTGCCATTTTAGTGCTCTTGTGTACGTATCCATACATAGAAGTGTTGCAACATCTGTGACAAACCTATTTCTGCATATTTTTGCTTTCTTGATGTATCACTTTTGTACTGATCGTTGAAGGTTTGCAACATGCAACTATATTTGTGTGTCAACGACTACGCATATCTTCTTCGAAGTGAAGTCTTTTCGTAGAAGCGCAGAACAACACCTGCTAAAAAACATATTGCAATAGACGTAATGAATGTGAAAAGCATAATAGTGTAACAGTCAACCTTTTTTTTTAAAAAAAGCACGATAGCGATCGTGCTACTTTAGTGAGACAGTCTCTAGACGTACAATACCTAGCTGATTCCTCCCCACTCTAATGACCTTGCACCGAATGATTTATAGTTCCAGAGGTCGCTTGCAGCTGTCTTCCAATCTAGGCGTTGACGGTGTCAAAAACGCGTGAAGCGACGAGGTACCGTGCAGGAAATTGAGGTAGGCCTCGGGTCAGGGAGGGAACAACAAGCAGCAATGTACACACACACGCACACACACACACACAACAATTAACTAAAAAAGAATGGCTGATAAGAATAGGATGGGTAAAAGCCCACATAGGAATAGAAGGAAGTGAACTTGCAGATAAACTTGCGAAACGAGGAACAATAAATGATAACATAGAAAGCTGCAACCGAATCCCAAAAAGTGCCATCAGGAAAAAAGTACGAGAAGAAACACTCAAAAAATGGGAAACAGAATGCCAAAGCACATCAAAAGGACAAGAGACAAAACAATATTTCCCCACAGTAGCGAAACGGTTAGAACGAAGACTTAACATATCAACAAACCTCACTACCATTTTAACAGGACATGGAAGGCTTAAAGCCTATTACAAGAGATTCAACATAATTGATGATGCTATATGCACCTGCAACAGAGGAGACGAAACTACAGATCATATCCTGTATGACTGCGTCAAATGGAAGGACCACAGGGAAAAACGAAGGATGCAAATAAACAAGAAAGGAGGGAAGTGGCCAGTACATAAACCAGCACTTGTGGGACAATATCTAAGGGACTTTAGTGAATATGTCAACATAATCAATCTAGAAAGTGCTGAATAACTAAATAAGTAAATTAATTCTAAGAGACTATAGTGACAGTGTGAACACAATCTAAAAAACACAATATTCTCGATACCTCAGATATTATGAACAATCAATCTGAAAGCAAAGCAAACCAGAACATGTAATATTACAAATCTAATGGAACATGTGAATGAAATAAGAGGAGGAAAGAAAAACACACACCCACACCCCCCCCCCCCCCCACACACACACACACACACACATCTATACCTTTTATACCGCACGGGTAAATCCGCACAGCGGATAGGTACCGTGGCGTGTAACCCTCCGCCAGGGAGAACCTGGGCGACTTGCTCTTAGCTCTTGTATCTTGGAAATACGTTTTCAGCTCATGAGTTCTCCGGCTATTGGTATTTTCTAAAAAAAATGTGTTACGGTGTTATTTACGAATTAACACAATGTGATAGTTTGTCATACACAATCCTCAACGTTTAAAGTCTAAATTAATTATACTTGGTTTGCTTCATTCGTTTGCAGTCTGCAGATAGATTTTCACTTTTGTTACTGTAATAGTTATGTTTGTACTTGACGCAAATGCTTCTAGCGATTATTAATAAAAATTATAATCAAACTGTGTACCATTTATGTCGAAATGCAAACTGCAGATTCAGGCATCTATTAATCTCGGCAGTTTACAATTGCTAGGCACAATTACATGTCGTAATACATATTTAGCATGTACATCAACAGTTACGAGAAAAATAACTTTGTTAATCGGATGCTTCTAAAACATTTTTCAAGTATGATAAGTGTCAGCATATTTCTGGAGGGTCATTTTGGCAACACTATAATTTTCTGAATTATACAAGTATGCAACAAATGGCAATCCTCATGTGTCAAAAATTTATGAATAATGGATACAACTCAATCGTTCTGAAAAGAACTCCGTGATGGACTTGCCTCTGACAAACGTAGGTGCTCCTACAACCTTCATTCTGGATGGATATCTTTATAAAATATACGTGTATCTGTAATGCAGTAAATGCACGTCAGCCGTCCCAAACGTTGAACGTTCCTTACTAGCTGCAAACATCAGATGTTATTACACTAAATATTTGCCCCTGATATCCCATACTCGAGCACAAAGAAATAGCCAGAAGCGTGCCTTGGGCGTTGATATTTGAGAGAACATATTTTAAATGACATGTTAAACAATGCTGTTTTCTACTCTAACCTTTCCACTGCAGTTCTATCTTCAACCAGTTTAATTCCTAAACATAACTTCGAGTACTGCTTTTTTGCCAGTTTTCTATGTATTGCTGCATTAACAGCTCAAAAAGAGAACCGAGATGTTAATTTTGAAGATCTCTTTGTATAATGGGAAGCTTGTAATGGTGCTTAAAATGTAATAATAGACTATTATTGTTTATTATGTTTTGTTGCGTGTTTTGCTTAACGGTTGGCTCCCTGTAAGCTCAGACTATCTTAAAAAGGCACCCAGCAGAGAACTGGGTGCACTAGAAAACAATCTTATCGCCAGAGCTCTCAGAGTTTGTGTAATACACTTGAGATACAGGCTCATAAGTGGCAGAGCTGAAGAACGTCACAATATGAAATGCAGCTGTTAAAGGAAGTTTTACTGGCGCCAAGGACTAAAACAACAGGTTGCAATATTCATGGTTTGGAGTATAAACTATGTATGAGGTATCAGATGTATTCATCCTCGGACCTTCTTTGTGGAGCGGTTCTTGGCTTCCTGTAAAAGATCATAATTATCACTATGCTCATTTTATAATTGTCTTAAAGTTCATGTTTTATTCCATATAAGTTTCAGCAATTGCTTCAATTTACTATTTTCTTAACTTCTACCATAAGAGTTTATGAGAAAATCAGGTGTACTAGCCATATATGGTCACAAGAATTTTCAGGAAAAACGTTGGATTCAGTAAAATAACTTTTAAACTAGAAAATAAAAGTGAACAGGCCCTTTTTAAGCTCCCGCCTTGAGTATCACAGACTGTCGCTGCAAAGGTGAATAATTTGTTTTCGCCACTTCATAACCATTGGTTTGCCTACGAAAACTCAAGGGTAAGAAAGGCAGAATATTTCGTAAATGTAATATAACTTAACATTACACAGCACAAAATGATTTAGCTCAAAACCTACGCTTTATGCGTAGTAGAAACGTAGATTCAATTAGTTTACGGTTATCCCTATTTGTTTGTACATTCTTCTTCGTCTTCTTCGTCGTCGTCGTCGTCTTCTTCTTCTTCTTCTTCTTCTTCTTCTTCTTCTTCTTCTTCTTCTTCTTCTTCTTCTTCTTCTTCTTCTTCTATTATTATTATTGTTGTTACATTTAGCATTCTAGTGTTACCAAAAGCGCTCATCTTGTCAGTTATAAAATACTTTCTTTATGTCTCACTTCCTCACCAATGGTGGTGTTAGGAGTCGCGTGAGTTCCCTCAGAGCGAAGGAGTCGAAGCATATTTGACCTGATAGATGTGATCAGGGTTGGGGGTTCGGCCCAACGCCTGGGACGAATGAACGATGGAGCAATTGGTGGAATGATGGTGGTGGAAACCTGAGGACACCCACCCCAGTGCATGTTATATAAATATGTAATTGTGCTGTTATTATAATAATGATTGCAATAAGGCTAATTATGTTATTGCATAGTGGTGTTACTGTCGTATATTTCTAACCGCAGTTTAAACTGTAGTCATCCATCACCATCACCCTAGCTTAAAAGATTGGTTTTCGCTTTGATTCCGTGCCCATATATCAGTTCTGTCTGGATTCACGTTCCGGTGTTCATTTCTACTAATTCGAATTTCTTCGTCACAGTAGGAAGTTGGAAGATCCTTTCGACGTCACTGCCAAGTGATAGAAAAGCTCATCTGGAATACATGTTTGCAAGTTCATTGTAGAACTCTTCATATAGTATGGCTCCATTTGTATTATTCCCACGTAATATATCGGTGTGCCACAGCATTTGTATTACTTTTCATTACGTTTAACAGCATATATTTAAATCTATGTGCTATATTGATGACCTCTAATGTTCTGCATATTCAAACCAAAGCACTTAAATTTGTGTCGTTACTTGCCAAGTTTCCGATAACACGGAATCTGAAAAATCATTAAAGCCTTTCGGTGGTAATTGGCCCTGTTCATTACTTACGGTGAAAACCCGACCTGTCAGATTTTGCTATTTTGATATCCGCTAACGACGGGATAAAGGAGCTGCTGACTAAGTGGAAGTATTATAACCCTAACGGGAACCAACAGCGAGGGGCTACCAGCCTATCATTAATATTTCAAACAGGGATAATGGGGAGAGAAGTTCTGGTAGCGTTCGTGTATGCTTTCTTATTCATACAATATCTTAGTTACACATTCCGTTTTAATAGCTGAGCACGTATTGAATGCATGCTTTGTCATTTTTAATTAAATGTTTTTCACCAAATAAGTCGAACATTATTTATTTTGAGACATAAAAAGTTGTTTTAAATTTCTTTAAGAACTTCATAAACCATTTATATTAACTTAAATATTCTGGTTCCTTTTGTGTTAATGAACATCACTATCTGTCTAAAGGCTTGCATACAGTTACTTATTACACAAAGTTGAAAACAATGCCGCAGTGTTTACAATAATGAAATGTTTGTAGTCGTTATCAAGATTTTGTGATACTTAACTCTTTTGTTATGGCTTTGTGGAGGGGGCGAGAATAACTCATTTTCAATGTTGACATCTGGCCCATCTTAATCCATTTAAGCCGCACTACTTAGTGGGCAAATAAATAAGAAGCTAAGTAAATATGTAAAACAAAAACTTCATTTAATGGGAAAATAACTTCTTTTCAAATGTAAACCAGTTTTGAAACAAGGGTTTGTCCAATGGAAATTGAATGTTGAAACTACTGTTTCAGCACATGCGAACTATGGTGTTCACAGCAATCAACAACTACGATCACGCAATTTATTTGTGGTGGGGAAGTATTTTGTGTGTATGATTGGGTAAAGTTAGATGTGAATCGATTCTCACTTATGAAAGCAGGGTAGCGTCCGTATCCTTCATTGGCTGGAGTAGAGGTTAAACAATCTTCTTCTTCTGGTTTAGGCCAAGTAGCCTGTTCCGGTCTCATCCCATCTCTGCGTTCAACATCCAGTCACGTCGTCCTCTTGGTCTATGTGATAGATTATTTTTGGTATTCTATCATCTATTCAGGTGTTCTTTCCATTATACGTGTATTGCTCTACTTTTTTTTCATTTACTAAATATATGTTTAATATGTTTCTAATTTCTTTAATTTTTATTTTGTCCAGTTTTACATATCTAACAACGATGTGAGGAAACTCATTTCCGACGCCTGAATGCGACTATAATCTTTTTTCTTTAATGTTCAAGACTCGCTGCTGTATGTCCGGGCCGGTACGGACTGCCATTCCTTTATAGAATTTCATCTTAGCGTCTATTGGAGTTGGTTCTAGTGTTCTTTTATTTAAACAGTATGTTATACATTTTTGCCTGTTTTCCTAATAAACCTAATATTTCAGCTGTTTGCACGTTATGCTGGTTAATTTCTGGGTTTGGGTGTGTATTTTATAAATATGTGTTATTCTATTTCATTAATTATTCTATATTGATTTATAAATGTTACATTTCTGAATAAAGTGTCTTTGAAACTGGTAACACTGATGGTAGTTCGCATGCAATCTAATCAAAAGCTCACGCCACATTGGTGAATCCTTGTCTTAAGTGATCGCGGTTCTTCCCTCGCGGTATGAAGGTGAACGTTAACAAGTTCTCGAAAATCCATATGCGATTAAAAATTATCAAAAGTACTAAAATGATTTTCTTTTTAATAATTCTGTCAATAGCCAGGATCAAGTCAGCGCCACCGTGTGCCGGAATTTCGTTTCAAAGAAGTTCTTTTACATACCAGTAAATCTAATGACATGGGGTATCGCTTTTAAGCACGCTTAAAACACATGGGTTCGAACCCGTGGGCCTTAGGATCAGCCTATCTCATCCTCCTAGAACAATTCAAGTATGATGTTAACACTTACACGCAAAGATAAATTTAGTTTAAATGTTATTTTTAGTACCTACCTCATATGATATATAAAATGTAATGTCCATTTGTCCAAATAAAGCATTTCAAAATATTCAGTGATTAACAGTTTCAGAAATTCAGGTCCGAAAATATTTCCACAGTTTTGCATTAGTTCTCCTCGTGTAGCTCAGTTCAGTGGTGTGTAACTCTCATATTGTTTTTTCATAATCATGCCAAAAATAAAAGTTAGTGACAAAATCGGCTTACAGGGCTGTATGCCAAATCTTTATAATTAATGAAAAATGTTAGTGGGTTAAATAACACATATGGTTTTCACAATGGCTTTATTTACCAATAAACTACATAAAATTTATCTAATTTTTATGTCGGCATGATTTAAATGCTTTTTACATAGGCGTATTTATGCGTATATGGTAGTTCCAGATATAAATGAATACATAGAGGAATCATTATAGCATGAAATTCCTATTCCTACTAATGAGACGCAGGAACAGCTATGACACTTTTAATACTTTATTCAAGATATATCCAAAGGGAGATTTGTTTATTTAGCGACAAACAGCATAAAACACTAAGAAAATATTACTAGGGATAAAATTCGCTATAAATCAAATATCATAACTGTGTTAGTTTTTCGCAATTATTTCCACATTTTGCAATTTATTGATATTATTTTATCTATTTGTTAGTTATCAGAACCACTAATCGTGAATATTATCGAAAGTATTTGTAGTTTTATCTCATTAAAATTATCACGTTCCCCAACCGCTTGTGACCATAGTGTTGATATGAAAGATAAAACTTTGACTATCTTTTCTTCTTACTAAAAGTAACTTCTTAGCAGCGTAGCCCTGTGTTTTGTAATGAGTACCTGTTCGGAAATCCAAGGGATAGGAAATTCGGGAATGGATCCTTCCAATTATGGAATCCTCATTGTAATGTTTATCAACTTCGCAAATTTCGGGATATTAATGCTTACATACCAATCTATTACAATCATCAAAACGCTGCACACATCTTTTTCATAACATATGGCTGTACATTTTAACTCATAGAAGATACAAATGCTATTCTTCAGATATAAACGGAGTTGCCTTCTCCCTCAATTTAGTCTTTAATATTTTGTTAGGGTTGAATAAGATCAAAAATGCAATAACATAGCTGGGGTTTGAAACACTAACCTGAGTCAGTTGGAGTATTATTGTCATTCCATCAAGTTGCTATGGTAGCTCAATTTCTTAAAGCAGCGATACGGATTGTTGAAGATCCGTAGCTCAAACTTGATTATCGCATTGAAATTTTTAGTATGATTCTACTTCACCAGCTTCGGCCTACATACTCGTATGGCAGGTGGGAAGGAACATTTGTTTTTCTTAATATTTTTACCAGAATTAATGTGTTATGTACCTTACACTAAAAGTAGATTATTTAGCTCGATTTAATAATACTACACATTGAATATTATTACACTCAAGAGAATAAACATTTTCTAACACTTCACTGCTGCTACCATTATTTCCTGCCATGGAAATATGTGTAATATGCGGAGACCTTGTTTCCATTAATGAAATGGTAGATTATTTGAATGGCTCGGAAATGGATACCTAAATAATTCGATAACCATCACAATTCCATCAAAGAAATAACCAATATGTTAAATAAAGCAGGCAGGTTTGTATATATAATTGTTGTGTACTGTATCTGTTGATTTATTTTTGACACAGACATTATAGAATGTTATCATTCTTTAGTGTTCTTATTGTCAGCACTGTTGGTGTGAAACCAAATAAGAAATATATAGAGCTCACCATTGCGCGTATTCGAATGTAAACTGTTATTTCCACGAAAAGTGAATAAATACAAATAATAATTGTGCCGTGTCCTGCACGGCATATACTTTAATACTTAATACGATAAAATAGTATAAGAAAATACAATAGTATAAGAAACACTGCCTGTAGAAATATTACACTTGGCTATCAGCAAGCATTCATCCTCCGAATATTGTTTTGTGACAAAGTAGATGGAGAAACTCATCTGACACCAGTCTTTAAAAAACATTAACTGTTTTTTTTTTTTTTTTATTCAATGATCGATGGGCAGTACATGCTTTACAGATCCTTGTTAACTGTTTTAAAACAGTCATATTGAATACGTAATGTTTTAATTCACACTTTAGAATTTGCAATAAACATTCCATTTATGTTTTTGTTTGTTGATCAGCACTTCGTCATGAAAATATTTTCTTTCCAAGGTTAATCAACACGGCAGTTATTTTGAATAATGTTACACAAACCTGAAAGTTGAGGTATTTCTCATTTCTTGTAATACCTACATATTTCTTGTATTGTCACAAACGTAAGACGCGTTTAGTCATCAACGTGTCTTCCGTTAAAAAATTATTACATATTTACTCATCTTGCAGATTAACAATTAACAATTTTGACTGTAAACATTCCTACTTGTAAGATAAACCAGGGTTGTATCCTGCATTGGCTAGAGTAGAACAGATTGCTATCCTATTTCCACTCGGTAGGAATCGATTCATAAACTTTAGCCAATCAGACAAATCAATATATCTTATCTTCGTCGAGTAAATCACGTGATAGGGGCTGGTTTCGTTTTGGTGCACCTTAGTTGCGACAATTATTAAATGGACTTCATATTATAGTAAGCTTCCTCTTCGAGCATTCGAAAAGAAAAGTAAAATCGCAAGTAAATATTAATTATATTTGGGCAAGCTGCACATCTGTTTCGCCATCTTTGTGATGGTGAATGCTCTTCCTGCCCATCAGGACGTCTGCCAAGAACTCGACTCAGTTGTTCCCGATATTACAGCTGAGAGGAACAGTTTGCATTGCTTCTCACTTTCGCTGGCAGTTGTTGCATTTATCTGCACTTTAACCGCCATGTCACGTCCGTTTCTGATCGCGTTCTGATACGTTCCGGCCGCCACACATCAACAAATTCCTCACGCACGCAACGCTCGAAGACCAAGTCCATCTAACCCGATCAGTTGTTGCCGGGCATCGTTCTTCATCCTTTCTTCCGATTGTTTGTTTTGGATATCGGCTTCTCCTTTGTCGGTGGGCTACCAAATTGATTCGCGTGCCTGTAAGTGACACTTGCCTTACTTAATAACTTCCCATTTTTTCTCCGTGATGATTTTATCAAAGACCGAGCGTTTGCGGCGCTTGTCCTACACATCGTAGTGTTTTGTTTTATCTCTGCGAGAGAAAACAGGTAATAAGTGCTTCTCGCAGACTAAACCGACATGGCTTATGAATTTCCCTGTACAGTCGATGACAAAAAAAAAATTAAATTCAGTAGCCAGTAAATTAGTACAAACCGCAAGTCCCTATAGACACCTTTCATTCGCTATTCCCTGTTATAACAGACTAACTTGCTTTACCAATGCGTGTTACATCAAATGAATCTCAATATCCTAACGGATATTTTGACCTTGCGTATAAAATCCTTACTACTGAAATTTATCAAGTGAAAATCAATGGTACAATGGTGTTTAGACCTTTTATGGAATATCTTGGCTGCTTATCACACATTTGTATCACTTACTAAGCGTGTGTTTTAATCGCCTTTTTAGCACCTATTAATATGTTTGCGATTGTCATTTATTTACCGCATAGATACCTACTTGGAAAAAAAAGAAAGAAAACTCCAGCGACAACATACAGAGAAAGGATTTGTGAAAGCAGTTCTGTTAATCAATGCAGTAATTTATATGCTATTTCATTTATTTGTTTTAGTCTTTAAATAATTTATTTGAATCTTGAGATAGCAATTCAATTCTATTCGAGTTTTCTTTTCTTTTTTTAGATAAATAAAACTTTAATAGCATAACTGTTGATAAACTACAATAAACTATCTGTAAATAAGTGCGTGTTTAATGTTCTGAAAGTGATCGAATACTGTTAAGTTTCTAAAACAAGTTAATACAGTTAAAAAGTATGATGACTTGCAATCAATCTCTACGCACTATAACTTTTATACTCGTTCTATAAATTATTTATTAAAAAGGATTGCTTTTCTGCTTTGTGTTAACCAGGAAACGTTTTTTCCGATGTGGCTTCAAAACCTTGAAATCAGTTACGTAGAGGTACACAGTATTCAAGTACTGTGACAGTCAAAATAAAAAACAAGTTCCCTGAAGGTATACGGACTTAACATTTTGAATAATCTTTGCTTGGCCTGAAGAGAAACAAAAAGCGGACATCACATCTGAGAAATGCTGAACATTCCAGCATGTTGTACATGTCTTGAAATGTATAAATCTTTAAGATCAGGTTTAATACAAATTGCATATTTTAAAATCCAGTACCTTCCTTTCTCTGAACTGTTTCCTTATTTTCTTGTTTCATATAAAAATTTCAGCCAGAATGAAGGAGTCTTCACGGACAACTCAAGGGGGGGGGGGGAGGGGGGCAATGCATCCATCCATCAGTTCTCATTTTAATGCATATATTTTGTGCATGTAAATATATCAAATCTGTGACATTTTAATCAAAGCATTTTGAGCCATTCAGGAGAATTTTTCATGTGCAAGGTAGCTTAATGTAGAACAAAAATCTTGTATTGCATCCTTGGCTATTGGTGAATTTTAATACCAATGGGCATCCATCTAAATGTTCGTGGCAAACAAATGTGTGCACGTTTTGCTAAACCTGCTGTGTTTTATTTCAGGTATTTAGCCTCCGTTAAAATGGCAATATGGAATTTATTGGTGGATTACAATTTTTCTGCCTACTATAGGTAAACGGCAGAGAAAGTAACAATACGCTGTTTTTGGTAACAAGGAAATAACAAAATATGATTTGATTGTTTGCTTCTCTATCAACGACGTTATCAATAGCTAGGATTATATCAGCGCCGCCAGTGTGCCGGAATTTCTTCGCTAGGAGATCTTTTACTTGTCAGTAACATACTAACAGAGAGCTGTCACTTTCAAGCACACTTTTCAACCATCGGTCTAGTCTGGGTTTGAAATGTCTGTATGCCTGACTCAAACTAAGGTATCTTATAAAGTCTGCTACAATGACCTTGATTAACATTTGCAACGCAACCATTTTCTGGAAGTCTTCATAAAACATGAGCTAGGCAGTGGTAACTTCTTAGAGAGAAATTGGTTAGGAAGACAACTATAAATTGTTGATATTCTATACTTCATGCCTTCTATTAGTCGAAACTACATAGTAAAGTTTGGTTGGTATAAGTTAACGCCATTTCTAAAATTTCGCTAGCACTGGTTTTGATGAAGCTTTTATGTTGAGCAAACTTTCTTAACAGTGTGTAAAAAGCAGTTACATGTAATGACTGCATCTTGGATTGGTTGTAGAGTAATAACGAAGAGTAATAATGATCAACAATGATAATTATTTTAAAGACATTTAGTGCAAAGAAAGAGTTGACTTGTGAATTAAATCTGAGAAAGTTATGATTATTATAGATTCATTTATAATCCGCAACACAGAAAAATTGCGGTGTC
>CM060950.1:330646294-330928794 GCA_030765055.1 Mantis religiosa
ACGTCCTCCAACGTTAAGTCATATCGGAATGAGATGGATGAAATGATGCTCAAATGTCTCCAGGGTCCATGAAGCTTAGAGTTACCCGACATTCGGCTTTAAGGATAAGGGAAACCCCCGGAAAAAAAACCTTATCCAGGTAACTCGCCCTGACCGAGGTTCGAACTCGGGACCTCTTGAACGCGAGGCAGACACGCTACCATCTACGCTACCGAGGCGGGCGTCCATGGGTCACAAAGGACTTTTCACTGTGAAAATTAAATGCAATCCATCATATTTAGCGTATATATTTGTAACAATTATACTTTTATGATATACAGCTCTTTGTGATTGGAATACAGAAGACCTCTAAGAGTTAATGTATTAAATTGTGTTATTTATCGCTGAAAACGTATGGCTCAAAGAGATGATTAAGAAAATATTGGTAATTAATCACTTTTCAAATGATCCTGGGGAACGATGAGCTGAGAAGTTTTCGATATATTTTATATTTTCAAATAATTGAAAGCTGTGGAAGAGGTTATCCAAGCGACATTCGAACTTTGTCCTTCCGGATTTGTTAAAAGAAACACATTTTTTTACCCTTATAGGGCTGCAAGTCCTGCTGTTTCATACAGGCTTGTTTCAGTTTAGTTCAGGACAAATCTTCGTAACGTCGCCTCATTGATCGTAGTGATTAGTATGCAGTTTGGTAACAATAGACACTTCAGCATTTGTTTCCAAAAAACATGACCATAAAAACTTGCCAAGGAGTGAACTTGTTTTTGAGATCTCATACTTTCCATTTTATAACAACGTTTTAGGTTTGCAATTGTACAGTTGTAGTATTTTCAAAAAAAGCAACTCACAGAAAACAAGAGAAGAAGACTTTGTTCTATTTTTAGAAAGTTACAATGTTAATCCGTGTCTTATTAATGCTATCGAGTCTTTTCACTAAAATAAAAGCACATATAGAATTAGAAGAGGAACAATTAATACACACCTTATAAGTAAATGTGAGACTGTGCCAGGGATGTGACATATCCCCTCTGCTTTTTAATATATATTTAAATAAAATTATAGACCTTTGGTTACAATGTAATCTAGAGGAGTAAAACTTGGAAACAAAAATAGTTAAGGTACACACACACACACACACACACACACACACACACACACACACACACACACACACACACACACACACACACACACAGCCTATATTTTCAACCTTGATGAGCTCATAGCTCCTTTGACTAACATCATTCTCTCATTGGGTTCCACGTGGGATACCTAGAAAATAGTCATATTTTGATTTTTACTCTAAGAATTATGAAACTAAGAAACATGAAAATCCATTGTTAGGTTATAAAGAAAATAACAGTGTTGCTGTTTAAAATTAAAGAATTATTGAAAATAAGCTATTATGATTAAAGTACAGATAACTTCATAAACGTTTACTGAGAAACCATTCTATTTTCATTGACAAATACAGAAAACTCCATTATGCGACTGCAAGTCTCACTCATTAGTGCCGCTGTGCACCAATGGAAAACCAATTGCCTCTTCTGAAGATGACATTCGAAAATCAACTGCAAGTTTAAACAGAATTTTGGAACTATATAGTATGCAAATACCTAATGAAAAAAATTAAGTCATTAGGAATAAATGGAGAATACCTGAGAATCAAATATAGTAAATTATCATAAATAATAAAATGATAGACCAGGTATCAAGTTTCGCGTAATGTAGTGTGCAAAATATCTAGTGAAATTAATATTGGTGTAGAGGAAGACATTTCAAAATATAACTTAAATGGGATAAGTAAAAGAAACTTAAATAAAAATGAACAGTTAGCAAAACTAAAACCACCAATATAACTGAAAAGCAGCTTTAAATGTGGATGTGAAGTATGAATCTCAACACACAAATTTAAGAGGAGACTGAAAATATTGCAGATAAGATTTGCTCGTCACCTGATGTAAAGAGTAAAGAGTAAAATGGGCGGTTAAAAATTTACAAATAGGTAGTATAGTTGAGGAAGTTGAGGTATACCAGAATAAATGAAGAAACAGATGTCAAGAATAGGCCCGAATAGGCTACCAGAAAAGTTTACGGTTACTAACCCCAGGGCAGAATAGATCAAGGCAGACCGAGAGCGAGATGGAAGGATACGTTCTGCACTTGGAACGTGAATTAAAATGCTTGATGAGGAAGAAGATAGTCCTATAATCCGTAAGTCTTCAAGTTGCTTGTTATTTTCCCAAGTAGTGCGTGCATATTAATAGAGATATACTCTATGTAGCCGTGAAAGCTCATACAAGAAATAATCATTTAAAGCTTCTGCAGATTACTGTGTTCACGGAGATTCTTTTTAAAAAGGAAAGAAAGAAAAAGAAAGAAAGAAAGAAAGAAAGAAAGAAAGAATAAGCGTGGAATCTATATATTTTACGAATGCATTGGCTGTGCTTCGGAATGCTGGATACTCCTTTTTAAGATAGCAAAGAACGCACCTAATAATAATCGCTGTCACAAGTAATATTTAGAGAAGGTATTTAGGCTTTAATATTAAGCGAACGGAAAATCCTGTTATATAATCGAGTTGCAGTGTAAACCAAGCGAACTAATCGAATAGCCAGGTCGCGGAACCAATACAACCCACGGTAATGGCGTATAAATACGTGGGCTTGCACAATGCACAACATGGGCCAAAATAAATAATAAAGCTGCATAAATAACAGAGTGACTTCACTCACACAGCTGCACTCCCTGCGTTATGTGAAATGCTGTGAATGTTAGTTCTGCGTTTGTTTACGTTTACATTTTTAACTCATGACATGAGAGTGACACACGCAACAAATGCCCCTGGTTCTCGACAGCTCTTGCCTCGAATGCTATTGAGCAGGTTCTTTTAGCCTCACACAATAGCTTTGTGGGATAAAAGTAATGTTATGGTAAAAGTAGGTATGCCCAGAACTGAAATTTGTTCAATATTTTCATAAAGTTCTGAAACTAATGTCTAAAATATTCTGAACCTTTAGCTTCAATTACACACTATGGCTTTTGCTCTGAAAACCCCTTTAAAGCTTTAGCACGTGATCATTTAAATGCTCAAAAGGTCTAACGGACAGTATTTACTTCCAGTGCCTTTTAATCGACCTTTTTTTTAGCCTTTAGAGCGGTATAATGTTTGATACAATATAATTTGTAATACATTCATCAAATTTTCAGCAAGAACTGGAGAGAGTGAACTTCAAAAATGACAAATGACTACTGCTGTCCTTCTAAGGTGTACAAGAGGTCACATAATTAATGCCACCATCAATTACAAAAATTACATTTAAAGATTTTAAAAAATTAATTTGTGAATTTACCAGAAGAGCGAAAAAAGTTATGCAACACAGTATTTTTGTATTATTTAAATAATATGGTACCTTTTTGTTATTTAAAAATTACGCATTCTGCTGTTTCTTATGATTTTGTTTACAAAATCTGCTTTTTCAGTTGAATAGCTAAGAAATTCATGAAAACACTGACATCCCTGAAATAGCCAAGCTAGATGGAGGGGAAGTGAAAGAGGAATTATGTGAAGTAGAGGGACAGGGAATTTTACGTAATTGACCGTTCTCTTAGACAGAAGATCCGTCCCCTTAAGCTGCCGTGGTTCGGGCGCTGGGGACCCTTAGCACTCGTACTTCTGACGTTATTAGAGGTACGTCGGGCCGAACTTTCCGAACCCCTCTCGAAAGGGAGTTGTTCGGTTGGGTGGGCTTCGGCGGGGCAGTGGTTCCCGAAGCCCATGGGTACTACGAACGTCTGTCTGGTTCGCTAGCGGACGGAGTGTATGGGACGCCTCAAGGTCTCCGGTACTAGCCTGGAGAGCTACTAGCATGGTGTGCTAGATCACTGGCGGCTCGACCGAGGTTGTCTTCCCGATCGGGTTGACGTGCGTAAGTGGCGTGTCCACTTCCACTCCCGCCCCCGGTGACGATCGTCCGCCTGGAGGCTACATCGTCTCCCCATGCACATGCTGTTAGTGTACCTAACCATGCATCGAGCAGGGGGAAAGGGTGCTGTTAATTCTACATTAAACTGGGCGGGGGGGGGGTTGTAACCTAGGTACCGTCCTAATGGAAAACCCCGCGGAGTCGCTGCCCGTTTTTAAGAGGGAGCGACTTCGGTCCCCGGGTAGACCGTGACCACAGAATGTAATTAACCTTTCCCAGCAATCGGCCAGTGACTCAGGGAACCACCTGGAAAAAAAAAATGGATCACAAAGATCCACCACTTCTCAAATGCAAACTGCACGCATTATCGTTTGCAGTGATATGTCGGTATCAAAATTTTGGGTGGAATGCTGCAATATTTCTATTATTCAAAGTATTAGAGGAAATAAAAGTTGTCTACACTGTTATTGTCTCACATATTCCCTTAACAGTTTCTAATTACTTTCTTTGAAATAGGCTGGATCTGCATCCTGTCTAATTTTACGTAAACAATCTGTTTCTTGGTGAGTGTAGACTGTTAAGCTCAAACACAGGAAGAATACAAATGTGCAAGGCCGAGATCAGCAGCAAATACTCATCGTCGGATAAACCTAGCGTGGCACGAGACAGTCTCTAGCATCAAACTGAATGCGGTGCATATCAACCGTGGGGAAGCCCCATTGAGGAATTCTCGAGTTGACATATGGCTTGCTAGGGAGAGACAGATGCATGCCTCTGCATTTCATTTTACTGTCCAGCACGTACGTCGTGTAGGAGTGTCTTTCATAAACAGAGATATATAGCACATGTGCATGCCCCATGTTTGGCCTTTTATGGCAAGGCTCGTGTGCGACGGTGATACCGCATCTTTGTAGTGTTTTGTTATGGGTTCTGATGTTTAAGGCAGTTGTATCTAAACCAACATAACATAACTACCCAACAACATAAATATGTCTAAAGAAAAAAGAAATAGGTGGTTAGATTAAAATATCAACTTTGAGAGTTTCAAAGCTTACTGCTTTGAACATTTAAATAGAATATGTAAGTATTATATATGAAAATTGCCCTAATTTTCTTTTATAATACTTTTAGTGTAATTTCAGTTTCATTCAATAAGCATATTAACACAATTGTAAGATTCTAGAGCGTAAGATTTTATCTTCTGACTTAATGATAAAGTAACTTTGATTTACTAGTATTTATACTAGACATTTCAGTAAAAGTATGCGTCTTTATTTCCTTTGAGTGAAGAAACATTTTAAAACAAAAACCGCAGGTGCGCGTCTTTTTCTCTCAGTATGTCAAGAGCGTAAACAAATGAAAGGTCAGGTTTCTTCTAAAGGTGTAAGAAGAATATTTTCAATGAAATTACTCCACTTAAAACACGCGCTTAGAGCTAAAACTTCGTTATTTTTCTTTAAGAAGTGGGTAGTTCTTCAGTGCCATCTTAAAAGACTCGTGAGAGATGAAGTTAAATAATAATTGTTCCTCTATCAGTGTAAATAAGCACATAGGGAAGTCTACAGTAGTTGGATAAACACGTGAGAAAATTACCATATTGATATGACAACGAGTGCCGCATGCCACAAAAACTAAAATGAGTTGAAACTTATAACTCTGAATTTTAATCACTTTTAATAGTTATTTCATAGGTTAAACGTATATGTCCGGTTTGGATGCAGTTTTCTATAAATAAAAAGGTCATGCCATCAAAACTTCGAAAACCTTTTCACTGAAAGAATGTGCATATTCAAATATTAAAAGAAGAAAAAATATAAGCATAAGTATTGTTTCATCCATAACGCCACGTATCCGGTTTGTTAGACGCAAATTCTGCTTAAAATAAATATCTCCTCAAACCATTACATGAGTTACCGGTATTCAATTACGTAGCTTTCGAAAGATGCCTAATGAGTGGCAGAAGTTTTGAAAATTGATATCGAAATTACTCTATTTTGATATAAAATTCAGGAATTATCAGGGAAGCAGTGTATACTACTTAAAGAAAGGACAACAAGGTAAATAGAGAAAGGATTTTTCAGTATTTAAAGAAGGATTGCATAAATTAAATTGACGAAAAATAATTTGCACAACAATTTATTTTAAGAACGTTTACTGCACACAAATGAAAAGTACACCGTTAAATTATCTTGAAATATCGCTTCCATTTGCATTCAGTTATTTTCCTTACAACTTCAAAAAATTAGAAATTTTCTCTGCGCAGTATTCTGTGACCTCCAGTTGTAACCAGTTTTCTTTTAGCTCCACGTCCATTTCAAACTGAGGTGAGCAATGACAATTCTTCTTATTTGGGAACAGGTGATTGTTAGGATAAAAACGTTCCACTTAAAGGGTTTCATGTTTCCGTGCAGCAGTTTGCTACTGAGGAATATCTTGAAAGAAAACAAACCCAGAACTCAACTCAAATAGTAGTTTATTGCTCTACTAAGTTTGATTAGTGTCCGAGTTTATTATGCCTCGTTCCACCAACAAATACAGTTTGCTTCACCCAAAACAGTTGCCTGAAATTATTTGTTGAAAACATTTTGTAATTTCGTTAGGAAGTTGTTACCCCATGACCTTGACTGTTGTTTTGTTTCGACTTTCAGGTCGGAAAACTGACATTTTTCACTCTCGTAGCATCGTATTAGTACTGCACCCATCCGCATGGTTTACAGGGGCTTCAGACAGAGTTTTCAGCACGTACCTAGTGATAGACTAAATAGTATAGCACTACTTCGTATATGAGTCTGCTTTATCTAACTTCATGAAAATGTTCATGAAGTTCTGAAATTGTGAAAGGAGGACATTGTTTCATCATATTCAGATTTGCAACGTACGGTCGCCTACTTAATTTATCATGGATATTCTGCGTCCATGTTGGAATTGGCGACATCAACGAATATTTTCACTCACTATGTTCCTTTACACTATGGTAATCTCACGATGAATTGCAGTTGACATAATTCCCCCCTGTCATTACTTCCAAACTACATATGATGGGAACTTCTACTGCTGCACACATTTTAAAAGCCTGTCTTGATGAAAGGAGCAGAAATGCATCCGTACATTGATACTATCAAAATCAAACTGAAACAACCCACAGAGTGAATCAGTAATAGCTCTGCTACCGACTCTGCTGCTCGTAGTTGACGAGAACATATCTTAATTTTCGAATTGTTCTCGTAAATAACATTTGGGTTTGCGACAAAATAAAACCTTTGTCGCCTTAGGCCTCGACAAGATATTTACCATTAGGGTTTTGTAGTATTTTAAGTAATATTCTTTATTTCTTTTGGAGTCATGCACAGAGTGCACATCGTGGCTGACATAGAGCGAATAGCTTTCCAAATATCTTTTTGCCGTTTTATCAACTCTTCTACTTAGCTACAACAAACCGAGTGGGATGGCTCAGGCGGTTTCGTCTGTGGCCCGCATTCGGGAGGTCCGGATTCGACTCCCGTGGCCGGCCTACCTGACTCATGAGTTCTTTCGGGCATGGCCGCATGATATGCCACTGGTAACACCTTCGTTCTCCGGTGGGAAAGTCTCTGGTTTCCTAGCCGGCCTAGTGGGTCGTTTCAGAAACGCGGTCGGCGGGATGCCGGTTGTGCAAGCCTGCCGGGAGTATTCCCAGCTCTGGCGTGGCGGCCTCCGGTCTCCAATCCGGACTGTGGATCTTTTCGGAGCCACGGTATTAAGGATGCCAATTTTACTGGTCTGCCGGGGAGTTTCAAACTAGTAAATGGTAAGGACCCTTCCCTCTGCACTGCTATTACTTCGCCCTCTCTGTCTCTGTCTCTCTCCTCATCCTTCCTCCCGTGGATCCCCGTGGAGGCATGGGTACGAAAGCGCAGTCTGGTCGACGTTTAAATGTTTAAAATAATGTAAATAACAATAAAATATTATTTTATCAAATTTTGGAAAAATTAAATAAACGACAAATTATAAATAAATTGTCTACATAAAAAACATTGAAACACTACTATACAAATAACAATATTGATAGTTGAAACTTTTTCTCATAATGTGATACACAAAGACAAACTAAAAGATGTACTAGGACTGGTAAACGTAATAGTAGAGAAATGTCTGTATATATAAAAATAATTTATAGCAGTATAATATAAACCGTTAAAATGCAAAAAAAAAAAAAAAAAAAAAAAAAAAAAAAAGTTATTATACAAATGATTCGAGAAGGGCATCGATTTTTTATTTTGTCCATCCAAACTTTTTCCAGGTATAAAAGATGTAGAATTATGGTGCCCCAAAATCCTACCTGATGTTCGGAGAAAGTCCATGTTTGTCATTTGTATATTAGATTTTTACTTTAACTAGTAAGTAGGGATACAATGGCACTCTACCCAAAAATTAATTTTGAGATTACGGTAGAAATATATTTTGAGGGTCCCTGGCTCCCCCCCCCCCCTTTTAGGTCTCCGCATATCTCGAAAGGCATAACTCAGAAAAGTCAGTTTAACACAACAGTGTCGAAGTTCAGCATCTCCCAAGGATACGACACGAAGACTTTTATGAAAATTCTACCACCACAAACTACCCCTTACATTGAAAATGGCTTTTGATTAAAAATACCTATCATATATCTAACATAATGTCATGACAAACGTAATGTATATACATATTTACTTTTTGGAGAGCAGCTTCTGAAGTCCTCTTCATTCTGAGTGACTTTTGTATAACTGATAAATTGTAAGAGATAGCCAAAATCTTGCTGCACAACAAATGTGCATATATGTATCTCGTGCAACACGCAATTTCTAAAATGTTTTTGTAGTTAACCATCATCGAGGTATTCTTTGTTATTGATTTCACTTTGCAAGTACTTATATCTTTCTGGATTGAGGGATCGTTCTCTCTCTCTCTCTCTCTCTCTCTCTCTCTCTCTCTCTCTCTCTCTCTCTCTCTCTCTCTCTCTCTCTCTTTCGGTTGTGCAAAGAGAACGGCATTACAATGCCATTACATAGGGCCATCGCTTAAACTTACTGTATTCCTCTAACTTCCTTGTACTTAAAAGGAAGTATGTAACAAGACAATTTCTGCAAATGTTTATCTAGATTAACGTGAAGTAGAAGAACAAACGTTTGTGAGAATACTTTATGCAAGACTGAATTATGAAAGCCACGTGGGTATAATGCATAAGAATTTTTAAGCTCGCTAAGTTTCATTCACGCGCTTTGAAGCAGTTGCTGAAGGTATGAAACAGCTGACGAACGCTACGAGTTCAACACATAAAACGAAAGTGGGCGTGATCGTGCCGCCGGCAACTGGAAACATGTTGTGAGATATCCGTCATGAATCTCAAGCGCAACAAAGTTAATAATAGAGCAGAACCCCCTTCCGACTAGTAATGTTCCCCATTTTTGCTGCCGCTCACTTTCACTGTATACGGATTCAAAGGCATTTCGAGGAAAAAGCACTGCTATGTTTTCGATTTACTTATTATGTTCTCATATCTACACATGTCTTGCTCGATTTGGTTCTTGGAAATTCTTTGATGCCGCAACTCCTGCTCTTTTTGTCCTCCCTTTATGGACATCTATTTATAGCTGCAAGCGAATTTTTGTGGTATTCAAAGGAAATGTTACAACGGGTGTTGCATCTCAGTCCCTGGAAGCTAGGTATTTGTGTAGTGTTGAGAGCAATGTAACACGTTTTACTTACAAACGGCTGCGCAATAACAAAAATCCATGTGCCTCTTAACCAAAGATAATGTGTTTGAGAGTATGCTTTTGTGAATGTATTTGCTGTGGCATTGGATAATTTCGAGCTATAAATCGATTTTATTGATCAGACACCTACGGGTTTCGATTTTGAAGGAAAATCCAGAAGGATGGACGAAAGATAAACGTTTACGTTATAACCATTACTAGTAATGGAGATTGACAGTAACTAGTGGGCAACAAAGGTAATGAACACCAAGAAACTAGTTACAAAAACAACGAAGTAACTAGTTAACACGTTAACGATTTCTAATATAAGGCAGAGTCCTGGGCCATGACGTAGTGGGCTAGAGCATTGTGCTTTGGTTTTCTGCCACTAAATGCCCGAGATAGATCCCACACTTGGATATAGGAATTTCAGGAGCTGCGCTAGGTAGCGAACCCTGGCCAAAAAGAGCCAACTTTCCGGCTAGGGGGGTCGTGATACCACATCTCCCCGTTTCGGTTGGATGATCGCCCACCTCTGCCTTGCGTATGTGGGCGTGAGGCGGTAGTCGGGTTGGTGAGCTTAGGTCCGCTTGAGGGCTGTTATGCTTAAGATATAAAACATGTGAAATATAGTGTTAAGGCATTTATCAAATCCACTTTAAATTTAGCGTCCATTTTACTTTATATTACTTTCCCCTTTACCCTTAAGACCAGATAATTAATCTACAACTTTAAACAGAAATAATTAAAGTTGAAGTACTTAAAATGTAAGAGATTTGACAAATAAAATACATAAATAAATGTTTAAAAAAATTGAAAATGGGTATTTATTTAATTTAGTGCCACGGCGAAAAAAAATAACGCAGACCATTATCTACTATCATTGGATGACATCATTGACCTAATGTGCATTAGTATCGCAGATGAGCAGCTAGTTACTAATACATAATATTATTAGTTTCCTCTACATTCAATCGAAGCATAACAATTTACATATTATCTGGCAGGAAAAACGTATATGAAGTATCTCCTTTGCTACATATCAATTGTGATTACCAGCAAGTTTTTGTTGTTAGACAATAATGTGAATTTAGGTGTTAGCGTTTCTCGTTTCAACATCCCTTTTCATAATGGCGTTGTTACGTTTTATACAACTTTTGCGGGAGTACCTTATTTTATGTTTAATTTCAGCCATGCTGCTGTGGGCAACAATTATGCATTTTTGCTATTTTATATCCACTTTGCGTGATTACAAATTTACCTCAGTTTATCCGTACAACCTATGTATATGTGCTATAATGTAGATGCAAATGCGAATGAATAAATCTATAAATTACCGTAGTAAAAAAAAAAACTTTTTACAAGGCTAGATAAACTTATGTTTAGATTGTGACAAATAGCACAGTAAGTTTGTATCCGCTTTCTTCATATTGAAACCTAGCGAGGCAGGAAATAGATGCGCTCTCCGTCGATATTAAATATCTAGATGATCTCATCAGCACCCGCATCGAACCCAGGCTTGCTCTGTAGAGCGATGAGATGTAATCCTCAGGGTTTGCATAGGTATTGTAAGAAACAACATGGCTAGTTTTTTCTTTATTCCTTTAAAACTTGATGTCCAATTTTTAAAATATGCCGATCACCTCGATAATATAAACTCACGTGTTCTTAAACCAATATATTCATAAAATATTGATTTCTTAAAAAAGGCTTTGAGAGACAGAACGACACATGGCTCTGTTCTCGCTGCCAGTCCGACGCGAAGTGAAGTGAACTGAAGCTACCAACGGATCACTACTTTAGTTCAAACTTTGTCCGTTAGGCAACCACTGCTTTCAAATCAATACTCATTTGTTTAAGAAAGAAGTAAAAAGATAATAAACAAATGAGTATTGATTTGAACCATTATTTAATATTTATTCTTATTATTATTTATCTCTTATTAACTATAATATATATAATCATGTTTATTTTAATCTCGCACAATTTTATTACTTATTTAATGTAATGTTACACTGATGACGTCCAATCAAATCTCTTACTGTTAACGTCCAATTAATTTCAGTATCACTAGTTACAGCTAGTCGTTATTGGTAACCATTTGTGTGATGTTATGCGAACAAGATAATCATGAAAAGAAATAACTTCTGTCGTTGATCATCATTACATGCAACCGTTATTGCACAGTATTTATGCAAATAAAACCGTTACCGAAAATAACTGTTTGTCACATCCCTACTTGCAGCTTTCTGCTTGGTAACTGTCATTTACCGCTTTCGTTCCTATTGGCAACTATTAATTACTTTTAGGAATCATATGTTACGATTATGTGCACAAAAAATATGGTTCAAATAATACATAAATAATTGTACTTTTGCAGTAAGTATTTAAAATTGTCATCAAACTATTTTATGCAGTTTAACATTGTGGAGTGTGTAACGTGCTTTTTCAAAAACCTAATAGAAAGGTTAACTTTTTAGTTAAGTAGGTAACACGAATTGTAACAAACTGCATTACATTTTGTGTTTACCACACAATCAGTAACAGGGGAGGAAAAATAGCTTGGTAATATTTGTTACTAATTTCTTAAACAAATGTTATTAAACACTTAAAATCCAAACTGCTCATTGTTTTAAAACAAATGAAAAAGAACTATTAGATTTAAGTTCCATGAATGGGCAAAATGTCCAATTCACAATTGGCGTGAACAAGTAGTGAATTCTGACATGTTCTTTAAGTATAGCCTGGGATACCTATTTGCGATCTCCTGTTTAATTTGTGAAAAAGAGTTGCACAATAATATTCAGTGAAATATTATTGATAAAGAAAAATATTGGATAAAACTGCAGCAAAATTAATATATGTAGTGAGAATATTTTTCTCTCGCTATTCAACTTTTTTCTCATTGTTATCGCAATAGATCTGTAGGAAAAAAATAATTACACAAAAAGATCAGAATCTCGCTAAAGCTCCTTAATATGTGAAGAAAGTATTACATCGTCCCTCCCCTTCTTTGGTTTACCACTCTTTAATTCCATGATATTATCGGGGGCTTTGACTGGAACTACTGATGGTGTTATAACTGTAGGTGATTTGACTTCGGAATAACTCATTACCATGAAAAAACCTAACCTTCATTCCGCTGTTCACACTTAAGCTCTTTGGGAGATGGCGAATGATTCTACTTAAATACACTCCGTCCCCCTTGAAAATGGAACTGGTCTGAGAAGCCAGAACGTCGAACTATCTGCAGTCTCTGGTTTTGTACGTGCAAAAAATCTTGTTTCGAATCACCATTTAGATTAGTTGGTAACGAAACTATCAAGTCAGTGTAGTTTGTAAACTGATCAACATATAATACTATATATAAGGTATATCATATAATTAATATAATATTAAAATGTCACGTAAATGTGCCCTCGCAGATTGATGGTTAACTCCTTAGTAGTGTTGACCTATATTCCGTGATAAAATACTTGAATAGAATTTCAAGACACAGAAATGCTATTAACATTTACATTTTTGAAATAGGCTTCACGGAATTTTGAAATAGGCTTCTCTTTCGTGCAAAATTTAATAATCCAAATGCCTGAGGTAGCTGCCTCCAAAGGATTGGAAGTTACGTGCATAACTCAAGAAACGCTAGGCTATTTTCAAACGGTACCACTCTTTACAAGTACATATCGTAGTTCTTCAAAACACAGTGTAAAACAATTACAGCTACGTATTCAGTGAATTAATGTATGAGGTTTGAGGTCCCATGAAAAGCAACACTACGTATGCATGTTCGTATATTTGGAATAACTGAAGAGCGGTATGGAACATCGCAAATAGTTAATCGCAATTTGTTGGCAAACGTGCTACACAGTATGCCATTGGCGGAGGAAGTACAAGATATTTTAGGGTATATGGATTATCCAACTTTAATTGACCTAGCAAACGAGAGCTGGACTAGTGATGGATGAATTCGAATACAAAAAATCGATTCATTCGATTCTTGGCAGTTCTCGAAATGTCCTCGAAATCTGAATGTGCATTCTTTTGTTTTAATTTATTATCCATCAATCAGCAAGTATGCTTTACAGATATTTGTTATTGAGACACTTAGTAAAAGTACACATAACAATTGAGGTAGCCGTGAACGACTCCTCTAGCTAAATATGGCAGGATCACTGTAACACAAATTGAGGACTTTAAGTTTGATAGGTATCACTCGTCTGGGTCGTCTGTACTGGTGCGGTCACTAAGGAGAAGATCTTGTGGTAGTCTGCGCTTGAGGCGAGTTGGTTGGCGAGTGCGAGCGCCAAGATTGTAGGTGATTAGCTCCAGGGACCTCCTGGATATGGTAAAAGAAAGATCGTGGAAGCCGGCGGATATACTGGTGAACAGGTAGAAGACCAAACTCGCAATGAAGTTGTTGGTTTCGGACGAACCATGGAGCATTTGTAGCTGTACGGAGCACCCTCTTTTGTAATACATGCAGTCGGCGGAGATTAGTCTTGCTGGTGCCACCCCAGACTGGAGCTGCATAGGTAAAAATGGGACGGATTTGTAAAGAAGGCAGGATTCATAACCAAGTGAGGTGCGCCGGTTGAGTAAAGGGTACAGTTTTGAGAGCTGTGCAAACGCAAGTGTAACAGACCGACAGATGTGGGCGTTCCAAGTTAGTCGAGTGTCCAGTAGCACCCTAAGATACTTCACTAGCACACATGATTGGTAACCATGAGAGTTGTTTCCCGAGCAGCTGTATTGAAGGAGGATCCCTATAAGGACGTAAAGAGAAGATTTTGGCCTCTGTCTTGTTGGTGTTGAGGAAAATACGCCAATTAGAGAACCAGTGAGCTAGTCGATCCAGGGCAGTTTGTAGTTCGTGAATAGCATGACGGATATTGGTGTGAGAATAAAAGAGAGCAGTGTCATCAGCATATAAAGCTGTGCAAATTGGAGCTATAGCAGAAAGATCGTATGTATAGAGATTAAAGAGGAGTGGTACTAGTACTGAACCTTGAGGGACACCTGCTAAGATGGGCCGTCGGGTGGATGCAAAACAAGAAATGCGCACCACAAAAGTTCTATCTGTGAGAAAACTTGCAATGATCTGTAGAAGATAATAAGAGAGACCAATGCGATGTGCTTTAAATAGTAGCCCAGTGTGCCACACCTTATCGAATGCCTGGGCGATAGCTAGGAATGCTCCTACACTGTAGTGTCTGTTTTCGAAACCTTGTACGATAGACTGCGTGATTCTAAGCAGTTGATGAGTGGTAGCATGCTTCGGGCGAAAGTCAAACAGAAAAGACGGAATCATTTGATTGTGAATCAAAAAATGAGAAAGACGTTTATGAATAATCTTCTCAAAAAGCTTACAACGGGTAGGTAATAAACTGATTGGTCTATAACTTGAAGGAACGTTTTTAGGCTTGTTGGGCTTGTGGAAGACGATTATTTCAGCCTGTTTCCATGTAGATGGAAAATAACCAATGCGTAGCACAGCATTGAAGATTGATGATAAAATAAGCTAGCGCCTTGTTTGTCAAATTTCGCAGCACTACGTTGGGTATAAGGTCATGACCAGAGATATTTTAATGGCAAGTTGATGGATAAAGTGGTACAATTCACGTGGACTAGTGAACGAAATTCTTTTGTGTACTGTAGGACGAAGCTGGTATTCAAGGAGTGCTCTGCCCACGCAAGAGGGAATATCAGGATCCAAGCAGGTGTCTGGCGTAAATGTACGCTCATAATGAGTAGCTAGAGCGTCACACTTGGCAGCTCAGTCACTCAAAAGTGTCCTCAACTTGAAGAGGTGGAATCACTGTCGGCTCTCGGAGAATCCACTTAGTGATGTTCCATAAGGTATGATCGCCAGGACGGATATTGGCTAATTGTCGTTGGCACTCCTGAAAGCGGTGTTGGTCTAGTGCATTCCATACTTGCTGAATGAGACTATTTAATCTTTGGTGTAGCCAGGGTTGACGATAACGTTGCCACAGTCGACGAATGCGATGTTTCTCTTGGATGAGTTGAGTAATATGGATAGGCAAGGATGGGCAATGGCGAAGTCGATTGTTGCGGATAGTAGAGGATCGTACACTGCAAGAGAGGGCATAGGTCAAATGGTGAACGGCAGTTTCAGTAGCATTCGCAGTACCCAGTTGATAAGATGTGTGGAGTGCAGCATCTAGATGTGTGCGAAAACAGTCCCAGTTGACAAAACCATTTATGAGACGCGGAGTTTGTGGCAAGATGTCAGGAGTGAGGTTAAATATAACCAATACTGGACAGTGATCGGAATCGAGCTCTGGCAGTGAAGAAATCAATGCAGGTACTCGTATATTACGATGTACCCCAATGTCTAAAATGTCAGGAGCTACCTGTGGGTTGCCAAAATAGTAAGTCGGCTCCGTGGGAGCCAGTATGTGAAGACCAGTGGCTATAATAGTGTCAAGCAGACGGCGCCCATTCCGGTTTGTGACCCTACAGCCCCAAGAAGTATGCTTGGAATTCAGATCACCTAGCAAGAGAGTGCAGTTTTCTGCTAGGAAGAGTAGAGAGAAATAGTGCATGTTAAGCTTACTATTTGGGGGCTTGTACGCACTCATGAGAATGAGATCATTACTATTGCGAGGAGAGTTTAACGCCCACGACCTCGAAGCCGGGGATCACAGGTAAGATGATTTCATGATGAGACTAATTAACTTAACTAATTAACTTAACTGTGCTTAACTGGCACAGCTACTCCCCCAGATGCGGAAAGTGCATTCCGTATGAATCTATAGCTTCTGTAGCCTGAACAGAGAAACGTTCATTAGGGAGAAGATGAGTTTCGGTGATACAAGCAGCATTTATATTATGCAAACTCAGAAAGGCATCAAAGGAGGCGCGTTTAACGCGGATGCCATTAGCGTTCCAGTTCAGGAAAGTGATGAAAGAGATGGCCTATTACACGCCAGCTTGGCGGAAAGTAGACAGAAGAGTATTTTGGAAACATTGGGTGAGTTGCGGTAAGAGAGGAGTGAGAAACGTGGATAAAGAATTCAGATGTTGAGTGAACAGGTTACTTCAGCAGAACCGAGAAAGATGAGGAGTCAGAGGTATCTTGTGCAGTAGCATGTCGAGTTGAAGAAGCAGAAGTTACAGAAGCATAGGTTGCTAGAGAAGTTGGAGGTACTGGTGATACAGCTGGTTGTTGTGAAGGTTGCTGTGCAGGATTATCAGATTGGCGTAGTGGGCGGGGAC
This sequence comes from Mantis religiosa, assembly GCA_030765055.1. Classification (NCBI taxonomy): domain Eukaryota; kingdom Metazoa; phylum Arthropoda; class Insecta; order Mantodea; family Mantidae; genus Mantis; species Mantis religiosa. The sequence continues at coordinate 330,663,168 of CM060950.1, forward strand.
GATGAGAATTGTCAGGTTGTTGCCCGGTGTTGCTGTTTTGGGTCCGAGATTTCATTTCCAAATAATGCCGACACCCACGGGAGTTAGCTGGGTGGTTCTCATGACAGTGCACACACTGAGCTGGAGTATCCCTTGGTTTAGTGCACTGTGTAAAGTGATGATTTTCGAGACAGCGAACACACCTTGGGGTCAGCTGATAATAGTTCTTTGTATGACCATAATTCTGACATCGAGTGCACTGCGGAATGTCAGTGGTACGACGGCGGTGTTCCACCTTCACAACACTGTAGAACAGGCGAGTGACGTTAAGAGTATCTTTACCATCATCGTTGTTTAATAATTCCACCGCACAGGGAGGAATGGGTTGTTTGGTCCGGTTCAGAAGACGAGTGACCTTCCGCACTGGATAGTTCTGTGAGCATAGCTCGTCATATATTTCCTTATCAGTGAGCGAAGGAGGGATATCGCGTTTAATTACTGAAAAAAGTTTATTTGTAGGATTTCTAAAAGTGTAGTATTCCTGTTGAATGGTGCTGAAGTAGGTAGTAAGTTTGCGGAAGTCATCTGAAGAGAGGGATAAACCTTAAGAATGGACCCGCGAAGCTCTTTTTGAAATTCAGAGGTAACATTACTTTTTAGGTCCTGAAGCAGTAATTGATAATTTCCAATGTTGCGCAAGCAAATTGGTGGAAGCTTTTCCTTGGGGGTCGTGGCAGTGCTGGTCTCGTCCATGGCATTGTTATCGTCTAATGAGTAAGCGTAGACACTGTTGTGGTAGCATGGTAGTGCATCTGCGCTTACTCGTAACGGCTGCATGAATAGCGTGTGTGGCCACGCGACTAGAGCTTGCTGCGGGTGAAGTGTTAGATGGGGCAGTCTCATGCATGGTAACGTCACTGGTAGTTCTAGCGGTCACTGTAGCAGTGGATGACGTGGTAGGATATAGCTGAGACGGACGTAAGGGAGGTTGACGTATTTGTGAATTAGAATTGAGAGTAGGTGTGCAAGAAACCTGGGATGGCTGCGTAGACATTGGCTGAGCTGACTGTAGAGGCGCTGGTTGCTGTGAGAATTCACTAGTGGTATGATAAACCATATCGATAGCTGAACGTAAGAGATGGCCGGTAGTGTCCGGTGTGAGAGACATAATAAGTAAGGGGGGGAAAAAGCAGAGAGAGAGAGAGAGAAAGAAACTGTGCCGAAAGGGCACTAGTACACACTTTAGCGAACAAACTTCTTGCACTTATTGTGAAAATACAGTTCACAAGAAGACATTTAATTCCACAGTTAAACACAGTCTTTTTTTTTTTTTTTTTTTTTTTTAATATAGCAATAATATATGATTTGCATATCTGAGAGAACAGATACAAAATAATCACAGAGTAATAACATTGTAGAGGTAGGACAATGTGGCTCCTCCGAACTAAAACAAATGTGTTATTGCACTTATATAAATGTGGCACTGAACTAATAAAATGGTATACATACTTCAATAGTGAGAATAAACGCAGTCTAATCTGAAACACAGGGTAGCGCACGCGCAACACACATCCGTCCGCGTCGTATACCTGCTCTCAATTGAATGTGTATTCGAATACAATACAAAGTTCTGGTTTGCGTTTGTCCTGAGTGCTGTTCTCGAACACTTTTTGCCCGAAGTTCTCGTTAGGTTCAGGTGCATTGAGGTGGAATTTGAATCCGGATCTCGATTCAGTTTCATAGATTCTGATTGGTGCCCACAGTTTCACATCTTAAAGGTCAGGCGGCATAGGGGGGAGAAGTGAACTGGTTGACAAATAAACATTGTAAGAGATAGGGCGGGACATGTTTAGAGATATTAAAATATACTGTTTACGGGTACCTGCTTATATCCCAAGGTTATCGGACTGTCCTAAAACAATTATTTTAATATGTGATGGTATATTTATATTACTAAATCGTTGGAGAAAGGAATATACATAGGAGATATGTAACTATAACGAATGAATAACTGTTTTAAATTCGAAACCAAATTAAAATGTATAATGTTGACGTACTATTGATTTCCAAATACACCATATCATGTAGAATATAGCGTAGTTAGATGTCAAGTCCTGTGAATGTGACTTTGACAGTGAACATGGCGTATTATTGTACTGTGTCTTGCTACCTGATATTGATTTAACATATTAGTACATGCTGTCACATTCTTTTATGCTTTACTGCTCGATGCTTTGACACTGCCTCAAAATATGTTCAACATTTCTTGGCTTGAAATAAAATGTTTTCCTGATCAGAAACACCGCAGTAGTGACCACATACACAGCAAAGCAATTAGTCACGAGCGTTGCAACAGTGAATTAGAACAGGAATAAACGATTCAAGATCGCATATGCCAATTGTTTTTGATATCCTATACTTCCTGCCCATGGAAACAATAACAAAACATTATTATTATTATTATTATTATTATTATTATTATTATTATTATTATTATTATTATTATTATTATTATTATTATTATTGTTGTTGTTGTTGTTGTTGTTGTTGTTGTTGTTGTTATTGTTATTATTATTATTGTTATTGTTATTGTTATTATTATTATTGTTATTGTTATTATTATTGTTATTATTATTGTTATTGTTGTTATTATTGTTGTTATTATTGTTATTATTGTTGTTATTATTGTTAATATTGTTGTTATTATTATTGTTGTTTGTTTTTGTTATATATATATATCATTTTCCTTGTTTCCCTCGTTTTTATTTTTATGTTGTTTTTCTGTGTGTTTACACATAAACACCATGCCCAAGGCGAAACTCGAACCCGCGGCCCTCTACGCGGGTTTTAGTTTTTAGTTTTTAGAGTTAATTACAACGTTATTGCTTTCTTTTTCAAAAATAGTTGCATCATTATGAGCACATCAGCGATATAATAAAAGAAAGAGAATAAAAATATAATTCGTCGGGTACTAATTTTAAAATATGTATCGAATTTGCTGCACCTAAACCCTGATTTATATATTTTGGAGGTTCACTTATTAAATTTGTGCATTTTAGAAATGTCACAGATTGTATCCTTAATCGAAATATTGTTAGAGAAGTTTGAAGTGACTTTTCTGTTACGTACTGCTACAAAGTTGAAAAAAAACTAATTAGGACTAATTAATATAAATTGATTTTAATCATTTAGTTTTGAATTCTCGTAAAAACAAAATTCAGTATGCTATGTAACTTGTTTTGATTATCAGGCATCACATTTTATGTAATACTCGGCAGCAAATGACAAATGCGTTTTATTGAGAAAGGGCAGTGCAAAAATAACACCTGCCAAAGGGAGTATTGATGAAGTATTCATATATCTGTCAACATCTAACAGAGGAGCTAAATATAAAACATCACTGTGAATATTCAACGCTGAAGTGAAACTGTCAGTTGTTGCCTTTGTGAAAAATTTCGTTACCCCGTTGTACAACGTCAAATAATTGAAAAGTAAATACATTTGTCTATGTTCCTGTCATCGGAACAAATATAGTACATAAAATATCGCAGCATTCGCTACATTGTTATTACCTGACATCCATTACCATTCATAATACTGGTGACTGCAACAGGCAGTGTTTTGTTTCTGTGTGTGGCAAAGTTTTTGCTGCAGATTTTGCAGTAATTGAATTTTTAATTTGGTTTATGTGGTTGGATTCTTCTAGAACATTTCATTGCGCGAACACCGAAAATCAAAGCGTTTGTAAACTAAAAGCACAGAAAAAAAACACCAACAAATGTGATGTAATCTCTTGTATTGCAGTCACATGACCCTGTCTACGTGCACACTCTTCCAAATGTATTGTCACAAACGCATATGGGATTAGAAAAAAAACGGCAGGTCTAAGCGATGGCCATACTTTTCAAACCTTTTAATAGCTATTAGCTAAGTGATGGCTTTGAAATTCCATTCTCATTCCATGACCAGGAGGAAGGGGGGGGGGAGAATATCGACTTCCTATTTTAGCAAAGTAAACGTATTGGAAAATTCAACGGAATTACAATGAACGTCTCAGAAATGGTTCACACCAGTAGAAGTTATTTGGCATAAATTGTCTTAACGAGATCTAAATTTTTTATGCAGGAAGATTTTGTTTAATCTCCTACGGTTTACAAGGTATGGAAAATTATCGATTCAAAAGGTCTTCAGAGGTTATTCCCAAAATTCAAATACATTCCATTCTATTATAATAAAAGTAGCTTACGCATATGGCAATTTAATCAAAATTGTTAGAAACGTTTAAGGAGGACAAATTAGATTTTTTTTTTTTTTAAACTGAGAGGGTAGTTTGTAATGGGGATATTTTCTTGGAAATCTTGGTGTCTCATTCTTGGATGTTGCTGTTCTTGAAAACTCAGTTTGGTGTTTAACCAACACTGTTTTTTAGTTACGCTGTACACACACGCACACACAAAACAGAGAGATTCTGGATTCAGTGTCTCACGGCAATAACTGCATTTCACGTTCAAATCGAAATCGAAGTTTAGGGTGGAATAGAACTCTGTCCCTATGTGTACGTAATAGAGAAAGTAAAAGGAAAATGAAAGTTTCCGTTTTTAAAACGTTGTTTAATTTGACAAAACGTGGTTTCAAAACTTAACCGTACCCCAAGGTTAGCACATATACAGTCTAAAACGTAGACGTTTTCTTTTACAAAACACCGAACCTTCATGGTGAGTTATTTTCACATAAGCTCTTTTTACCCACTTTCGTTGCCTTTACCTATTTTTTACAAATTATTTTGAACCACCTATTTCTTTATCTAATTTGCCTTAACAAAACAAACGTTGGCAGAAATAATTTAATTACGTATTCCGTATGCTTTAATGATACTCGCGGGAAACAAAATAAATGTCATTTCATTATTGTAACAGTCGTTTTAATCCCATCTCGGAAGGGAAAGAGTTAATATTTTTGATGTGTTTTATGATCTTGTTTGGAATTTTAAATTCTTTTGAATAATGATTAAGGTATTGATATGTTAAATTAAGTTTAGAATGTTAAATTACATAATTAAAAATAAATAGGATAATTATATTGGTTGCTACGGATGACTAGTCAAAGCAAAATATGTTGCTACCACGGGAAAGAGGAAATCAATAATCTTCCTCACAAGACACATCAGAATGCGTTTAAACGTTGTGGAAGATGGACATAAGAGAGAATGATTACTGACTTTCAAAGTGCAAAGACATAAAACCTTTTAGCTCGAGATTTTAAGAAAAAGGGTACTGTAAGAGTGATAATACGTGAGAGAATATTAATTCGATTATGTTCCAACTTATTTGGTTATCTTTAAACAAGAATTAAATTCAATACATTTGAAAAGAAATTCAATAATTTTTACATTTTGGTAAACCATTTGTGAAAGGAAGAAAGATATTCGTGTGAGATTACGCCTTAGAATAAGATTCTACATATTACAGCTGGGAAATTATCTTTTAAAGTAACTCATGCAAATTCAAGGAACTAAAATTAAAATTTCGTAGAACTTCGTCAAATATCGTCACAGCTTAAAAAATAATTGCGTAGCTTCACATTACTACAAATCATGCGATAATAAAAATCTAGATAAGATAAATAAATAGAATCTGGGTAGAGGTCATATGACTAACAGATTTTGTTGTTGATATAATTGCCTATCGGTAGGTAGGTTCTAGTAATTTTTGCAAGCTTAACCTGCTAGACTGGGCGTTGCTTGCAGTCTTACTTCTTGCAGTTACTTCTTCAGAGGCCAGAGTCAAACTCACGCATTATTTCAACAGAAGCCTATTTCATTGGCAGCCTGAACTCCATCGAGATAGAAAGCTTATAGTCTGATACTCTGTATTAGTCCAATAACCGTTTCGGTTCGCAAAGTTTTACCTCACCCATGAAAGTCGAACATCAGAGCCGGTCATGAATGGTTCAGTGCTATTAAAGTGAACTTCTTTGGTGGTCGGTAAAAGAAATTAAAAGCTTGACTATATATCACAACATGTAAACTGAAACGTAGCGATAATAAGACTGGTGTTCTTGACACTTCACTATTTCTTCTAAAGTTTATTATTTGCTTATCAGCCATTACGGGAAATACTGCATTGGATTAAAAAGCTATCTATCGAGAAGTTAATGGAAATGCATATTTTGAAGTCCTCTTAAGAAATGGAGTGTTTGCGAACAGCATAACTTAAAGAGGAAGGAAAACAAGAAATAATTGCCAAATTAGAGCTGACTTGCATGGATTCAAGATGAGGTGGTGATATGACGTCTGGTGATCTCACTTATAACGTGACGTGACGTGACGTGTCTCAAACACTCCTCCATCGCCATGAAATATAAACCCTAGTATTTATAGTATTTTTAAATACCGTATTATCTTTGCTTACTGTTTAATCTTTGTGCTGCAATGTTGTTTACTGTCCAGATGTATCATTCTGTCATTTATGACGCCTAACCATCCTGAATTTGAAAAGCAGCTGCTCGAATAGTTGAATGAAGGTACCGGTGACGGGGAAAGCAATATCGGTAGTCACTATACCATCGGAAGTATAGACACGTAGATAAATTGCAGACGGGGATTCTGATGAACCAATAGAGGACACATATGATGGAAATCAAGATGAAAATGCTGGAGATGATGAAGCCACTTAAAGATATTTCTACATCAGAAATCGTTATAAATGGTATGTGTGAAAAATGTCCCTACTCCGAACACAACATAATCCGTTTGCCTGCCCTACAGCTGTTCTGAGCAAGCTCAATCCGGAAAATTTGTCGTATGTGTCCAGCATTCACGAAAAGAACTTCATACAACTGCAGGGTACCTGTGTGCTTAGAATGCACTAGAAAAATCTTCATAAACTGTGTCGAACATGAGTAACTTGCCGGTGCATTGTGAGAAAATGACGGGAAAAGATCAATCTTTCGTGTTTGTGCATTTCCTTAACATTGACTTGACTGAATAACTAACGCATTTTGTAAGCTTTGTTTAGTCCTATACATATTAGAAAGTAAATGTTTGTCTAAATTGGTATACATGGTCCCTAGAAGTGAAAATATGAAGCGATACATTATTTTACTAAGTTTTTGCAAGATTAAAGTTTTCGATTTTTTAAATTCTTTGTACTAAACTAAGAAGATTCACATATATCAATTTGAAGCTCAAGTAGGCCTTTGTTAAATAAAAATGCTTATCTAAGAAACAGTGTTAAACATGGCTACTATAAAGGCGCAATTCCTAGACAACTCTATGAGGTTACGTCGTCGGTGGTGTGACAAATTTTTCACGTCACGGGTTAAGGTTTAAGGAAATCTCTAATTCTAAGTCACCTTTTAAATGGTTGATTTTAATGAAAAAAGCCATATCCTGAAAATTTAAACTTTTTAACTCAAACTCCTGATCCACAACATCACAAATAAAAGATCTGTCTGAAACTTTACAGGATGTAAATGAATGCCTTGTGTTTACCTTTATCCAAGTAATTTTTATGAAAAATACGATTTATTCATCAATTTCACTGTATTATGGTAAACTTTATTATCAGCATTTTTTAAAACACTGCCAACTCTCTCCTTAACAACGAAATAAATGCACCACCGCACGTAAAGGTGTATTTTATGAACAAGAGTTTCATTAGTTTTTCATTTATCTAGAGAAAATCAAAACTCCAGTGGGATTTAATTGACTCCCTTGCGGTTATAAGAAAGTATTGTGACTTGATCCAGTTTTTAAACTATCCTTTCACTAATGATTACCATCACGTAGTTGAACTTCCGCTTAACTTAATCATTCAATCATTCCATTTTGCACTATCACTTCACTTGTCACGTGTCATAGTCACAGAAAGTCTTTATTACGGACGGTTCACTGGATGGGTGAGGGAAGGGAAACGAACAAAACACCTCGAATTCTTAGCAGTAATAGCCCTTAACTACAAACCGTAACAGTCGTCATAAACTTGCTCAGAGAAGGGCACTTTTCGTTGCAATGGAAAACACTCACTCACTCACTCACTCACTCACTCACTCACTCACTCACTCACTCACTCACTCACTCACTCACTCACTCACTCACTCACTCACTCGCTCACTCGCTCACTCACTCACTCGCTCACTCACTCACTCACTAATTCCAGCCTCTGTAGCTTAGGTAGTAGCGTTTCTGCCTCACGTTTAAGAGGTCCCGAGTACGAATCTCTGGTGAGTTATGTGGATAACGTTTTTCCAGGGGTTTCCCTTCTCCTGAAAGATGAATGTCGGGTAACTCGAATCTCTTTGGGTCCTGGGTTCATTTGAACGTAATTTAGCCCATTTAATTCTTCATTCGATATAACTTAACTTTGGAGGACGCTAATTAAAACAAAAAGGCATACATAGTGACTTTGCGAGAATGACTGACTTGCGAGAGGTTTCTTTATAAGTCGTTAGAAGTCTCTACACAGTTTCAAAACGTTCGAGATGAGAAAACTTCTAGATTCCAATTATCTGTCGGTAACGCTTTCGATGTTGGCATTGGACGAGCGCGCATCTTATCTGTTTACCGTTCCGTCTGCCCAGCGCCGGCCACTGTCGCTCCGTTACGGTATACAAAGATCACAAATATATATATATATATATATATATATATATATATATATATATATTAAAGCAATTGATCGAATTGCTTCCATTTACCGCCTCTGTTTCTCTTTTTGTTTGGTGTGCTTTTACAGTCAGTATAACTTGAGTATCTATGCGGAAAGCAAATGAAGATCGCAAGCAAATTAATCAGCTAGGGAGTTCAAGTATGTCATTTCATGGTGTTTGTCCGACGATGTAGTAGAGTAAGAGTGGAGCAGTCATTCTGAATTGGAATTTTAACTTTCCTCAGTGGTTTCTGAGAAAATGGATAATTTATGTGTTACATAGAAAATTATATAGGCGTACATAAATGCCCTACTTAACGGTATTACCAGTATTTATAGCAGAATTTCGTGTTAAATAGGGGTTAAAATTTACCTGTGTACTCCAAAGTGTCTAGAAATTAGATTCATTCCCCTGTGAAGCGGCGTAACTCAATTCGAAAAGCGAAAGATCATGTTTAAAAATACACTTGAAGGTATGAGTTCTGCATACAGTAATAACATATATACCTATCAAGTTAAAGAGGAATCATAAGACCACAGAAACAAAAAGTATCATTTTTTATACTTTATGCCATTTAAAACTCTTAAAAATCACATTAAAGTTTTCTTTTGTTCTTCAAAACTTAATACAAAGATTATGTGGAAATTAATCGTCCTAGCCGTGTGCAGGCGATGATTTGAATAGGTGGAGTCGGAGTGAAATATTGAATGCCATAGCCGGGATTTGAACAACCACACGGTGACCGGGAGTTCATGGTACAAATCCCGGCTGTGGCATTGAATTTTCCAAACTGACTCTACCTATTCAGTTTGCGTTATCATGACATATGATTTTGTTAAAATTTAGCGGCAATACCTGCCGATTTTCAAAAGAAAAAGCTGACGAAAGTTGTTACATGTGAAATAAAAAGCAATAATCTCAGTTACTTAAAGAATATGTATCGAATATGTATGTTTATTTGTAGGCAACTAATTTATCTGTAATGCGAAAAGCAAGTTTGGCTAATGCAAGCAAGTCAGTTTAATACTCGAGAATATTGAGTATTACGAAAGTCCTGTGGTTGAAAGAGATGTTGTCGGCATTGGCATACACTACACTTATATAATTTTCTTGAAATGCGTATTTTAATAATCTGTGTTTTTTTCGATAGGTATCTATTTCTAATTGTGTTCCAATTCTACGAACAGAAGTCAATCAAATTAAAAGAAATCACAGGCTATTCGCATGTAATTCAACTTAAATGGATATCTCAGAAATTTGGTGTTTTAATCAAAATATTTAAACTGTTTTTTTCTTCAGAAAATAAAAAAAAAATCAAATAAGATATGTTCCCTTCAGGTTAAAGGAGTTTTCTTGAAAATCGTCATGTTCTCCATCCTTTAAAGATGCTTAAGTTAAAGACCAATCTCTCTCTCTCTCTCTCTCTCTCTCTCTCTCTCTCTCTCTCTCTCTCTCTCTCTCTCTCTCTCTCTCTCTCTCACACACACACACACACACACACACACACACACACCTTTTTCTGAAATGCTCTTTGTTAATAGTTTAGGAACCTCAAAATTTGTGTATGTTGTGAAATGATGTATAAGTTATGTCTGGAAAGCAATATTTCATGTATGTCTATAGGTACGGGCACCAAAAGTTATACAAGTACCAAATTCCGTACATAGATCGGGTATCTTCGAGATATCCTAATACGTGTAAAATATTTCTCAAAAATGAACTACTCGGATTAAAATATATTTTATGTTTGTATAACATTTGTCTCGACTTTTTAATAGTCTGTAAAGTTCCTTTCCGTTTCCTTCCCATCCCTTTATCTCTTCTTTTCTCTTTATTTTACTTTATCTCTTACTGAGTCAAGGGCAAAATTGTAATGGAAAAACTAGACTTTGTTAAAACAAAATTCCATTTTTCTTGGCAATATTAGCCGTGTCCACAATATTCAGTTTCACATGTTTAAATGTTCCCTATAAGTTGACGTATTTTTAAACTGGAGTATCCTTTGAGCTGGTTCTAGCGTACTTATTGTCTTGTCATCTGTCTCCTGAGTGCTACAAGGTGTAGGTATACTGAAATAACTTCAATGATTAGCATGCGAGTGAAGAAATTCGCATGACATTTAATATTCAACTTTGGTTTTTACTCTTACCACATGTAGTGTTACATGTCTGTTTTAAGAGAATGTTTTTCTGTATTGCATTTCCTAATATATCTGGTAATAGCATTCTTTGTTTACCTTCCAGGTAAGCTCCTATTGAATTTGGATACTGCGTTTCTTCTGAGGAGTGAAAAATCTGAAAACGGTAAGGTTGGAATTAACTAGAATATATCATTATTTTTTGAACAAATCCTCATACAGAAACTGATTGTATGAAATGTTTTAGTGTTTACTATGTGATTTTATTTTCTAAAAGTTATAAAAATATTGAGTAGCAAGTCAAAAATTAAAAATCGACTAAATATTATAATGTAGCAGAGAGAATATTTTATATGAGGAACCAAATCAGTCAATACAAGAAATTTGTAAAAATAAGGAACATCAAAGCTGAAGGCATATTATACTGATTATAAGTATTTTTTATGTATATTGCTTTTCATTCCAGAATAATTTTTCTTCCGTTAAACTGCATATTTCTGTACACTAATAAGACAATTCTTTCCCTCTGTAAGCGCACATCTAACTCTATTTCTGGGGTACCAGAGGCTACTTGTTACCTTAGCTCTGAATAAATGCCATGGAAATATAAAATTAGTTAAATTTTTCTGTTAATTTCGAATTTGGATGAATTACTTATAGTAGCTTGTATGATGAACTATCTTGCATCCAAAAATCGCTATTTTTGAAGGTCAGATATAGAGGGAGAGAGGAAGATAAGGGGCAGAGGCATTTACAAAACGTATACTATATTAATATAGCTGGTTCTGTTTGGAAAATCGAAAATAAAATTTAGTAATATCTCCCATAGCATTTATTTTTAAAATAAAAGAACGAAAGGAAAGGTTGTATAACAAAAGATAAATATCGTGTTTCTGTAAAGCTTTATGTATACAATTTCGAGAAACTGAATACATTCTTACGAAGAATGCGACTCCTTTTTGTTAAAACCGGTTATCATTAGAAATGTTGTTTCAATTGCCTTGCAATCCTGAGGGGAAGGAATAATTAACGTACTTTTAAATCAGTTTGTTACTTTTGTGTTACTTATAACCCCCCTAGAAAATTCAGTTTTATTACTAGTTTTCAAGACATCATATGACATACATTTACACCTACGAACAGAGAAGATAAAGGCAAGTGGGAATGGTAGGGGGGGGGGAGGAGGGGGGAGAGGAAAGCGAGAAAGAGTAAACAAAACTGAAATATAGAGTGAGAAACAGGGTCAAATGGAAAGAGGAAGAAGAGAAAGAAGTAAAAGAGTACCTAGAGAATCCTGAATTTAATATGAATGAGTGAATTCCTGTATTTCCTTAAGTGGAACATAGGGCCTTTTGAACCGCAGCATCGAGGCCCGTAGGCAATGAGCTGAGAATCAGAGGTTTCCTGATCAGAGAGATTCCAGGAGGAGTGATCAGCCCATGGCCGGATGTGAAAGTACGAGAGAGATGAGGTGATAGGAAATATGATGGAGCAATCGGTATAATGCTGGCGGGTGAAACAGGAGGACCCACAGAAAACCCGCCCCGATACCATGTTGTCCACCACAAAACTCACTTTGTAGTCTCCTGGGATCGAACCCGGGCCACCTTAGTCAAAGCCAAACGGTTTAACCACTCAGCCTTGGCGCGGCCCTGGATTTAATATAGTGTAGCAATATTTCTTGAGCTTCTTTCTCTCATGCGATAGCAATCATAAAGTAAAATATAAAAACTAACTGCTACCAAGAAACAAATGTAGACCTCTATGATATACACAAAATAATTGTTCTACAATTATCTCTTTCTGAAATTCCTTCTCTTTCAATTTTAAGATTTTCTAGATTGAAGAGTTATTTGTAAGGGTTAAGGGGGTTCGTATCCTATTAAAAAGTAATAACTGAAAATTATATTTGGTTCTTCGAGAGTATAAGACTGCTATAATGATAAAGCATTGCTATGTTTATTCTAATAATTCATATTGCATCAAGATAATGCAATTATACATCCAAATGAATAATAATAAACGGAGTTAGAAGATAATTGAATACAGTTTAGTCATCTTAGCCAGGTGATCTTCCCAATCTCAGTTGTATACAGTCATTAGGAGAAGACGGCTAAAAATGTTATTTAGGTAAACCGGGTCTCAGAACCCTAAAAAAAAGTAAATGCAAGAAATGGCTTACATCTAGTTCAAGAATTAAGGAATGCTAGAAACACTTTAATAGAAATGCAGTTCAATTTTGTAGCTAAACGTACAGTTTACATACGTTAAAAATACTTTATTAAGCAGTTCTAGGTTTGAAGGGTTGTTTCCACTCTTTGTTTTGTTCGCTGCTATGACAAGCATTAGTAAATACAGATTTGTTCATGGAAATATTAGTGAACTACTTGTCATAAATTACTTAATCACAAAAGCAGTTGCATTTCATTAACTGTAGTGATGTGGATATATATATATATATATATATATATATATATATATATATATATATATATATATAATGTGTGTGTGTGTGTGTGTGTGTGTGTGTGTGTGTGTGTGTGTAATGTACGTCCTCCAACCTTAAGTCATATCGGACGATGAATGAAATGGGTGAAATGATGCTCAAATGGGTGAAATGATGCCCAAATGAGTCCGGGGTCCATGGAGCTTAAGTTACCCGACATTCGTCAGTGATGTGGATATCCTAGGCATTCACAATAAATATTTATGGAAATTTTCATTTAAAATGCTTTTCTCTCCTTCCTCTGTTTTTATTTTTCTTTCTGCTTTGTCCTGCCATTTTCTTCATTTTTCTTTATCCAGATACTATTTTGTTGTATCTATGATTTTCTCTTTCTCATTGCCATTTCTCTCGGATGTTAGTCATTTTAAGTTATTTGTCCCCTTCTCTTCTTTTTGAGCCGATTTTTATCTTGTATTTGCTTCTGTTTCTCCAGAAACTATTGTTAGATACTCATCATCATAATTCAATTTCTTTCGCTACAAAATGAGAAAAAGTTTATTGATAATGTCCTAAAATTCAAACGCAGAATATGTCACAACAGGATGATGTCATTGTGTGTTACAAAGTCTACCGGCAAACCGCAAATCACTAAGCAAAACTGGCAAATGTCCACGCGTCATAATCTGGAAAGGATGTTTAATGTCTTAGGAACGTTTCGCTGATAAGAAATAGAGCCCACCCACAAAGTTCCTCTGTGTGAAGTAGAAGAAACGCTTCCATTGTTTGCGATTTTTATGCAAACAATATTGAGTGGGATTTTTGTATGCGAAAAACAAAATATCTCTCGAAGATGGTAATAGCAGTATTGAGTTTGAATTATATTACCAGTGGTTACAGTATTGAAGGTTATGGACGCATTTCACTGAATGGCCTCATACGTATTCCGCGTTTATAAGCAAATGGAACACTGCATTCTTTTCCATTGCTGAACAATGAATCACACTGGAAATCTGTTTTGATTGTTAATTGCTCGCTGCAAGCTTCATTATTGTACTGAACCATGTATCAAAGTAAGGCTAATGTAAAATACTGTATTATTAAGTCATATGGTGAGCTTTTCTCCCCCTTTTTCCGTCGTTATCTAATAGAGGCGAATTCCGTAAGTTTTCCGAGTAGCTGCGATCCTAAATCTGTATGACGTGCAGCTGCGCAAGAAAGGTTCTAAAACTTCAAAAGAAAGAATACACCTGAACTAAAATATTAAAGAAAAAAATCTGTTGAACATAACCTATTAACTAAATAACTCATATAACGTTATCGGGTAAACAAATGTGAATAGATTCAAAATGTTAATTTCTATACTTATTTACTTCTGAGTAGAATAGGCATTCTTTTGTCAGTGATGTTCCATAATCCTTTTCATCTATGTAATGAGGGCAAAAAAATGTTATCTGAGAAGGTAAAAACGATTTCACCAGTTTCCTGACCTTTTATTGATTCACAAATCGGAATATTGAGTTTTTGCTTTATTGACCATCATAAGCAATAAATGTTCTGCCTATTTAATTGGTACTATCCATTAAATAAATCTCTACTTTTCCTCAGCTTCTTCACAATTTTCATGGCGGTATTTATTTTTTTTTTCCATTCTGCCTTAATTTGTGCGTCCTGTGCCGTGGCATAGTGCACTAGAGTGTAGTGCTTTGGTTCCCTCCCACAGAATTTGCCCGGGTTCGATTCCATCCATGGTGCTGCGAATTTTAAGTTCCGGGTGTAGGAGCAGTGCCCATTCAGCATCGTGAGGAAATTGAGAAGCTACGATAGGGAGCAAATCCTGGTCAAGAAAGCCAGTTTTGCGGCTGGCGGCGCGTAATGATGACCACATCTCCCCGTATCGGTTGGATGATTGCCCATCTCTGCCTTGAGTATGTGTGCCTGAGACCAGTAGCCGGGTTGGGTTTTTCTTTCTTATTTACTAAAGAGCTTCCTCATCTCTGGCGGTTTTACGGATGTGTCGTAATTTTGGAAGCTTCACCACTGTTCCCTCTCGCGTTTAGATTTGTTTTGGAGTGATACATATTTCAAGACTATGTTGAACGCTAAGTCGACGGAGTGGGAGATTTTGTTTTAATTCTTAAATTTGTGCGTGTGCGTGTGTGTCTATGTATGTATGTGTTTATGTATGTATGTGTTTATGTATGTACATATATATATAAACCATATCGGAGCCTTCGATTTGAAGAACAACGATGGTGGTACTGTTAACTTGAACTGTAGGTTGTCTTCACGTTGGGTTTTTGCTGTTGAACGTACTCAATCTCATAGTTATACATCATGGCTTTAGGGAAGATAGGAAATTGTTCTGGATAAGAAAAAAAATTTGCTGCACTAACGGGGAGTCAAACTCGGAACCTCTCGGTTGAGCAACCATTGACAACTCGACCTCAGAGGGAGAACGAAAGAAGTTGTGAGACATGGAGATGGAGCTATTATTTGAAGTCAGCCACATCCTACGCCATCGAAGGCAGTCTTTCTTCATTATTTGTGTCAAAAAGGGACATGCCAGTTTCATGTAAGTAATTACTCGGATGTTTATACCTATAAAACTTTAAAATATTTATTTTTGCATGTTAATCATTTTAAAAGTATGTTCTTAAAACTGAAAACATGTTTTCAAAAAGGTTAGAACAAAACATAAGAAAGCATCTAGGTTATAGAACAGAATACTAGAACTCTCCAATATGCCGCTAAAATTAGATTTAAACATCTCGTTGGAATTGCAGCCTAGCCTATTAACTTTAAGTAACGCATTTTATTGGGAAAAAAATGTTGCATATCATACAGTGTCATAACTCAGTATATTTGACGGAAAGAATATGGCTAACACTCATTTTCAAGGTCACTTATGTGTTCTTCTTCAGAATTTGAGCCACTTTACTGAGGATGGGGTAGCCACTATTTTCACTGCTTAACAAAACTTGATATTTTTATTTCTTAGACATTCTGCTTTTGAACTTGAAATAGTGTAAAGTTGACTTTCAACAAACTCTTATCCCTTCAACTGAATTACTTAATAAGGCAACAGAAGTTCAGTTCGCTTTTTGAACCAAACGAGACATTATAATTGAAAGATATTAAGGCCAAGTGCATTTTAAACTTCTATGACGTATTAAATGTTGGATAACCTCTTCTTATGTCCAAATCATTTACCTCTAATGCAAATGCTTCTAAATTTTCTGTATACTATACTACGTCTTTTAAGTCGCATACCTCAACGCGCGTTTAACGGTGTAGGAAACAATGGAAAATTATCGGAGTTAATATTTTTGAAATATCATTCCGTGATGGGACTTTTCGACGCCCTTTTCCCAATGAAGGGCGGATTGTGATACAAAAACGTTTAATGGTGGCGAGCAAGGGTTACCAATATCCCTGTTTAGAGTTACTGACGGCAGAATGTTTATTACTCGATAAACTTTATTCGTTCCTCACGTATATATGAACCGACAAATATCCAAGACAGAACAAGAGGACTGCCCTAATCGCCCTCACGCCTAGGACTGTTTCAATCGGCTCCACGCCGAAGACTCTTGTCCACAGCTGCGCGTGTGAGTGTATATGTCACTTTCACTTTTTGAAAGTCCTCTTCATTCAACCAAAAATCTCTTTGTGGCTGTTTTGTCATGCCATTATGAAAGATCCAAAGAATACCCTATTCATACAAGTCAAGTGAGCCCCTTTAGAAATCTGTTAAGGACACTGTTTCTTACATTGCTTTTGTTATAGCAACTTTCCCCCAAAATGCTATTCGACTTAACTGGCCTCGCACGTGTTCTAACAAAGAACCAACTTACTTATGGCAAACCTTAATTTCGGTATCAATTGTTCGGATTGTTTCACACAATTTATGTAGAGCGTGAACGACACAAGTTACATGAATCACGTTAGAGAAACTTACAAGAGACCTTTGACAATTTCCTTCGTAGGCTTATGTAGTAGAGTGCGTAAGTAGAAGCATATTGTTTCACTTGATGGCAGCAAGGTTGCCAATACTTCATTAAGCATCTTAGGTAGTGTTACCTACACTAGCATTCCTTACAGGCTAGAAAGAATTTTTGTTGAGCAATTTTTTCGTCATTTTTCAATACATCTGCTATTATATTTCCCACTTTTTTGCCACTAGCATTGACAGTTTTGTCACTGGTGTCCCAGATCTTTTCATTTTCATCTTTTCTCATACCAACTTGGAAAATATTTTTTCGTAGCATCTCATCAGGAGGATATACATATATCTGTATATTTAGTAAGAAAGTTTCTAAGATTGGGATTGTACACCTTATAAAGGAAAATGTCGGCAGAAATAAATGCCTTACTGACATATGACTGATATACCCGAAGAAGAGGATGGTGTTGATTCTACTATAAAAGTTACCTTGATGAAGTACGTGGCACAGCTTACAATTGTTGCATTACCTGGGAACACTGATTCGCACTAACAGATTGCGCACAAGGCTGGCAAAATAGGATTTTTTTAAAGTTTTTTTAAAACTCTAGTATTAAGTACTGATGTAGTTCCGTACACTCGATTTCACTTTGGTATTTTTAATTCACACTACTAATCAAGACGCACAGCTGCTTTTATGTAATTTAGTTGTAAGAAACAGGGTACAGACAATACTGAACTCAGTAGATTACACGATTTCTTATTCAGGTTTAACAAAAATACCTATATGATATAATATTGAGGTACAACTCTGTAGTTCCTTGACTTGCAAACCTAACTGAATCAGCTGGTATCCGGTGGCATGGGAGATTTTCATAAGTTATGAGATAAAGTATTTTGTTGTAAATAGAATGAAGAAAGCACTAAAATATAAGTGTTCTTAGAGAAATTATCGAAAATATGTATTTATATAATATCCGCAAAATACTAAATCGGCTATTTATGAGAAAAATGAAAGCCTTATTTATTCATATAAATTTTACAAAATATCATTTTTTGTGAAATAAAATGTTTGACCTTAATCGGAATTTATTTATTTATTTATCTTTATTTATTTATTTATTTTAATCAAGTTCAGCCCTGGCTCTGTACCAGCCATACTCACTTTTACAACAAATCCTTATTTCTAAACAAATAATTATAACAATTCAGGTTCCTTATTAGTTCTGCTCACTGTCCATAACCACTTTTTTAACTTTGTCTAAGAATTGCCCGATCTTCTTACTAACTTAAACAAACATTTCAGCTATAGCTATATTGCTATCTAACATAAACTATTTCTAATTAATAAACTCTTTCCTCCAAATTTCTGTCCCTTTACACTCAAAAAATATATGTTCTAAGCTCTCATAGTTCCGGATATATACATATTAAAGCGGGAAACATTTATAGGCAAACAAAGCGTCGCTAGTAATTACCTGACCCGAATCACACCTGAATTGGGAAAACTTATTTAAGGTATAGTAAGATGCTAGATTCCAAATAACGTCTAGTGTATTCACTACTGTTAATGCATAGCCGCAATAATATCCAGAATATTGGGGTACTGTTACTTGTCTGACTTGATTCAAATGTGATTCTTTGTGTGCTTAGTAGTATGCCAGTTGGAAAGATCATGCTCTGTTCTCTCTTATCTCCCTCGTCTTATTCCTTCAGCAGTTCAGGATGCACTTAAAAATTAATAACGAACTGTTAGCAAAACATATCCCGTGATACAAATTCTTATTACAACTACTGCTCATTCAACTGAATCCATTATCCATCGTATAAGTTTCCATGACTTATTGGTTAGAAGTTCCAAAATGTTATCTCGGATATCACAGGTTTTGTTGGGTCAGTTGGTTAGGCGCTCGCCGCGTTCCTACGGGACGAAATTCCGACACAACGGCGGCGCTGATATGCTTCTGGTAATAGCGTTGTTAACATAAATAATATTACTTTTAAGGGCTTCTCCACCTTTCAGCAGCTTTTTTGTATTGCCATGCGTCATTCTTCCGATTGAGCATGTAGTTCTCCAGGTACCGATTGTTCATCCTACGACAGACCTGTCTTCTTCAAGTAGCTCTTGGCCTATCCAGCTTCCTTCTTCCACGAGGTGACCATTCTAAAAGCTCTTGGCCCCTCTCATCCACTATTCTTCTAGTGTCCATGCAATTGAAGACCCCGCCTTTCAGTTCTGTCCACCATTGTTTGCTTTATATCCATCATCTGTCTCATATCTTCATTTCTCCTCCTTTCCACTCTTGATACTCTTAACACTATGTCTTATTCCGTCCATTTCCACAGCTGAACTGATTGGAATTGAATGAGTTGAACTGTATTGAAGAAATGTAGTGTAGTGTCCACACGTAAAGACACGCTTGTAGTGTCACGGTCATTTATTCGAGTTGCATAGACTAATTCCTTCATTTATTCCCATTACCAAAAGTCTAGAAGCTTTAGTTCTAGGGAGCGAGCAGGCCAAGCTGTGGAACCTCCATGGACAATGCAGCGATTTTCAAATATCCGTGTCAGCTGATCACGCACATTGCGAAAAAATGGGCTGATATGTCATTCCGTGTGAACTGCATTTTTCCTGACATGGCACATCCTCCAACAAGATAGACAATACATAAATAAGAAAGTCGTGAAATCGATCTCCTTAATCTCTTGGTTATCACGCATTGTTCTATTAATCTATCGGCAAGAACGCCTTCCCATACATTGATTCAGAACAGGTACTAATGCATGAGGATTTCCTACAGCCCACCCATGCTATATATGAAAATTCACAGCGCCATCTCTTGTAAATCCTGCCTCATCAGTAAACAAAGTCTGTAGTTGGAGTGCAATGCAACAACGATGCTCATATTCACTACCAGGTGTTTGTTATGCCTTCCGAACTTGCAGTATTCCATGCCAGGGTAATGACTAATGTAATTATTTGGTAGTGTGCTGTATTGTAGAGCAGATCAATTCGTTGCCATTGAATGTCTTCTCATAGATACCTCATATGAACAGGAATTCGTATCACAGATTGTATGCTTTAAGCCATGTTTATTATATATTTATTTCTGGTTTTGATGCCTATTATCATCACCTGAAATATTGGATAGCTGTTTTTAACATCCGGTATACTATGTACACGTGTCTCACAACTACTCCATAGAACAATTACCTAAGTCTGAATGGCCGGAAGGTGTTTTCAGTCAGCTAAAATTAAATTCGTCCCTAGGGTAAAAGGCTGTATAAAGATCGATGTGATACGAAATGTAAACATACACGAGACGAATTAAATATACACACGCCTTACATGAGAAAATAGAAAAGTATAAAAACAACTGCAGAGCCCACCTAGGTTTCCTGGATAACGAAAGGATCCCAACCACGGTGAAGAACGACTAATCTCAAGAAGGGATATATATATATATATATATATATATATATATATATATATATATATATATGGGCTCGAGCAAAGGATGGTTCTGACACCATGAAGACAAAACAGCAAGACTGCCTAAATCCTGAAACTATGATGATGATGATGATGATGATGATGATGATGATGATGATGATGATGACTTTTTATTGAAACACAATAGGATCATAACGTTAATTATGCCGCTGGTTACCTCACACAAACTATTGCATTAATGGAGTGTTGGAAGATCCTATTTTGAAACTGTAATTGTGCAGTCCGTCGGAACTAAGGTGTTCAGATGAGTAATGTGGAACCATGAAGCATATCCTATCATCATTGGGAAGATATTCTGGTGTCTCTGATAGGATAAACTTAGATATGAATCGACTGCTACTGAATGGCAGAGGGTAGAAACGATCTCTACTCCGATCAATGAACGAATGCGGTCTCGTTGTTACCCTGCTTGTTTATTTCTTTGAAGTTCACCAGATTTACTTGAGTCCGGCTACCCATGATCACTTAAACCGAGAGCAAATAAAATCATGTTTACATATTTATCTTCCTTGGAAGTAAATAATTTAGTTTTACGTTTTAGTTGAAACGATGGAAAAGCAGTCAAGGAGGAACAGAAAGTTGGAAAGACGAAGTAGGCAGACAACGGATAAAGAAGACGATAGCGGAAGGATAACCTTGGTACATAGAAGACATTTTTACGCTGTAAATAAGCAAGGTGCAATTGGTGCTTGCGGTCAGTAGGAAGGTTTTGTACGACCATGACTGGCGCCACTGGAGTGAAAGCTATCTTCACGGCGCCATTGAGTTGCTGCTACCTTTCCTTCCGGCGCAGATGTCCCCGTTATCCAGGCGTGGGCGTTTAATTTTACGTGGACGTTAACAAGAATACCATACCTGACCGGAGTCTCAGATATCTTCCTCAATAATTTGTTTCTTGCCAACTCTATTATTACGCCTCGCCCACAATTTTTTTTTGTATTGGTTAGAAAACAGCGTAGCATAGCTTGCAGCATCCATGAAATATTTTTTTCGATGCACTTTACGTTATTGTGGAGATACATTTTCCCCAGAAATTATTTCCAATCTATCCAACATCCTATATCCTATTTCCCATCCATTCAGTATGAAGTATTTGGAAAATAACAAATGACACGGAAAGAAAGACGCAGAAACTTGTCTATGTCGTATGATTATCTATAAGTGTAAACAAAATACAATTATAGTGAAGCAGACTACATATTATTCAAAGAAAATTAAGAAATATATTTTATTCCTTGACATGTTATCAAAATTATTAGCGCTGTATTTTGAGCAAGTAAACAATGACGAAAGTGTATACATACAGAGTGTTTTGTGGAAACGGTAAAAGAAATAAAAAGAAAGTGACAGGGTGGCGAGCTGACCTATCCAACTGAAAGGTTAAAAAACGTTGATTTAATATGCCTGGTAATTCTTATCAATAGTACACCTTAAAGGTAACTTCCAAAACAAATGTAACATTCAAAATTCTGATCACGTTTTCGTAGTTTTGCAATAACGTACCAGAATGTCCTTAAAATCTCTCAATAACTCACTTTTGAAGGACGCTGGTAGTTCTAGCTTCTCAAGAGAGGTTACTGTAGGTTATTTACCTAAATCTGAATAAGATATGTGAAGATAATTCGTATATGTAAAACTTTCCAGATGTTTTATGTGTAAAGAATTTAGGATCTCTTATAGTAAATCAAAATGATAGGAAATTGACGATGTGCTTTTAAACTTACACTCTTTAGTTAAATCCCCAAAGAAACATTTAACTTCTTTATCCTTATGAAATAAAACAATGTCCTAAGATAAACATGATGATAATAATAATAATAATAATAATAATAATAATAATAATAATAATAATAATAATAATAATAATAATAATAATAATAATAATAATAATAATAATAATAATAATAATAATAATAATAATAATAATAATAATAATAATAATAATAATAATAATAATAATAATAATAATAATAATAATAATAATATGAAAATAAAAAAAGGATGACGATGATAAAGTTCGCGTTCCTGTTGTTGGGACTTTAGCCGGGGTTTCCTTTACCCTGAAAAGACAAAATCGGATAAGTGAGCTCTATGGACCCAGATTCATTTAAGTACCCTTCCCATTGATTGATTGATTCATTGATTGATTCATTCATTCATTCATCGTCCAATATGACCTCACTTCTGTTAATTAGTAAGTACTATTAGAAAATCTAAAGCTTCGCTCGCGCGGCCGAATCCTTTTCTAAACAGTTTTTATTTATTTATTCAAGGTCCCCAGATATATATTTATCGAGAAATCAGTGTTGAATTTGTTAGTGGAATGCAAAATCGTGTCTACCTAATATATGTGTCATTGATAGTTCAAAAGAAGTGAACCGGGAGAGATATAAAAAATAGAGAAGGGAAAAATCCCTGCAGAGAAATATAATTGCGAGCTTTAGAACAATAAATAATGGAAGGAAAGATTATTTTAAGTGTGCCCGCTTATTACAGTGCAAGTAACAAGAAATAAAAAACAAAAATTAATAGCTATAAAGATGAAGTCCCTACAGACGAAGTAATAAAACTAGGAGACAAGAGGGCAATGTTGATGGAGAAGGGTATAATCGCTGAGATAAAACACAAAACAGTTAATTTGTTGCCGTCGTACGCTTTGGATACACCGTAGTAGGTTATCAGAAGCACGTGGAGTTGAATACCTAAACCAAATGTTAAATGAGGCTATGAATTCAGGGGATGTAAAAGTAAGCGCTATATCTACTTTGAGGTCAAGAGTTTTAACTGCAATAAAAGCAAAGAAAAATAAGTATTTGAGGAGAAATGTTTCACTGCTTCTTTAAGTAGAGATCCTATGACATTTCCTACACCATTGACCTTAGCTCCGTGATCCTTGAGGGCTGTATCTCATGGATAATTTTATATATCTATCTGAACTCCTTTTTATTCTTTATATCTTATTTATGCTAGGGGCTAAACTCGTACATTAACATTAAGTGAGGAAAAACGAGAAAATGCGTTCTGACTGATCAATATTCGATACACAGCTAAGTACTCCGAGTCTGATCATAAATGCGAAAATCTTGTTACAGTGTATAGATAATTATCCAAAACATGAAGTGGGTGAGAAAATATCAGTATTCGCGTGTGTTTTTATCATGCTTTAAAGACATTATTAAAATTTTGGCAAAATATTATGGACGAACGATAAAACCATAACTAAATTTATTCTGTGTGTGTTTTTTGTCGTTTGAGGTCCACATTGAAGTGCTTAATATTTTGTTTGTATGTGCGTGGGCATGTGTATTTTCCCACACCAATGGTTGAACCGATTGCTGTAATACTTTTATAGAGTGTATAGGTCCCCATTGTTATGTTAAAAGCTGGCAGACTGAGGGGTCTCCAGTAACTGAGGCACAGCTCAGTAAGTCACAGTGGACTCCTTTTGCTTCCAGCGTGATCCTTGGAAGGGAGGGATGAAGGGGAGAGCCAACGTCCAGATCTGGACGACGATGAGCACTAGTAAGGATCACATACGATTCCGACATGTCATACCTAGTCCTCCCTAAACACCCAGCAACCCCGAGGGCCCCATGATGTCGCAACATCTCCTAAGAAGGGGTCGCCAACTGTCTCATTAAAAATCAATTATAAATCTTTCCAGAGCTGAAATTCCACCGTTCTACCGCAACGTACCAACCGTCGTCACGTGGCTTTACTACCTTAAATCAAATGTAAGAACATATCGGAGTAGGAAACGCTCGACAGCTCATTAGTGGTACAACCCCTGCATTCGCCTTCTAACTCCAAGAAACGTCGAAAAAACTCATGTCATAGTGGAATGAGCTTGAACTTGGAACCTTCCGAATATGAGTTACTGGTTAATGGGACCCTTAGAGTCAAGCAATCGAAACATGCCGGCTATTGCGGATTCTAATGAAACGCGGTACTTGACTAATCCTTATAAGTGTATGCTTTTTCTGCCGACATTTGTTTATTGATTAAATTTGGATATAATGAATATTTAAGAAGGTAAATCATGATTGCTTTAACATAAATTAATAAATTCAGGTGACGCTAATATTTTTTAGTTTTTGGGTTACCATAGTTACAGTATAGTTAGTAATTCATATAGCGCTTATTGAGGTTTTATTTTTTGTGCTAATAAAAAGCAGTTTTACTATCTGTAATAAAATTTTCCAAACATCAAATACTACAAAGAAAATAAAGAAGATATGATGACGATGACGACGACGACGACGACGACGAAGTTTCGTTTATTAAGACTAATGTAATGAATTACAGTTGTTGTTCTTGTGTCAATTTTAATAATAAGTAATGTTTTCTTCTAAGATAATGTAATTGAAATTGGTTTATCTATCAGTTTTAGAAAGCACAATCCTTAAACTTTAAAACGATTACTTATGCTTCAAAAGCCATTGTCATAAAATGTACTCGTTGCTTAATACTGTATCATCACTTACGGGTTTCTTCAGTCAGTAATGCGGTAATATATGGAGGTACATTAATCTGCCTACTTCAAGTGCTGGGATAGTATGTCTAAAGGGTCTTAGTCCAATCTCGGTTGAAGAGGTTGCCTGCATAAATTTCGTTTTTGTGATGGGTATCCTTATGGTCATTAGCCCAACGGCATTTAATTTTCAGATTAGTGATACTCGAGCATAATTTTACCCATTTCATTTAACGTTTTTGCCTAGCTCCAAAACAGAAAAATTCATACTTAAGTAATTCTTTGTATTATTTTTTTTTCAAAGGACTGTTGCGACACACATCTACCAAAAGGGTGTAAGGAAACGTATTACATTTCTGCTAATTATGTATGCGTCATAGAAGTATTACAAAAGAGTTCTTAAAACAGCAAAAACATAAGATTGAATGATTGCTGCTGCAGACTCTAAAGTTAAAAGTAGAATTTGTGTAATAATTAATGCTTATTCTTTAAGTTTATAACTTATTTATTTTTGATAAAGAATATCATCTCAGGTTTTAATAAAATCCTAAAGACAAAATTCTTATTATGAAACCTAATTGACTTAAGTTGATAAAGCAATAATCTTCTTCAAATCATATTCAAAATAAAAAATCGTCCTACTAATTTAATTGATAACCAAAATATATTAAATATTATCCCAACTTGTATTAAAACCTAGAATGTCATGTTACCCTTGGATCAGCCGTTTTTTTGAAGAAGCAGAGACTTTTGTTGTAATTTAATGTTTACTTCAACGATAATGTATGAAGTTAGAGAACGTATTTATCACATAGCTTCGGTAGTAACAGTGTAACTTCACAATGATTTTTTAAATAATTAATCACTTAATTTTGCAGACGTGGTGTATCTGGAGTCTCGATAACACTGCAAACAGGTCGAGCTAGGTCACACAGGTGTAAACAAAACTTACACTCATTGCTGTCCTTTATCTCAATTGGTAGGTCATAACAGATGAATGAAACGAAAATTATGTTCAAGCTTATGCATAGGAAAGGTGAGATAAGATTTTGTCGAAACAACTGTAACTTAAATGCTATTGCCTACAGTAAAACAAAAATGTAAGGAATGTCTTCAACTTCCAATAACGGCCAAACAATGTAGTTTGTATTTTACGTTTATACGTCAGAAATGTGGTTTGATTGGTTGCATTACAACAGTATAATTTGCAAAATATACTTGCGGTAAATAAATGAGCTCATAAGAACTTTCTAGATTGTGAGTTCATGAAAGTGAAGCACCTTTATCATAAGGTCACAAACTCTGTAACATTGCGAGCATATCTTCTTTTATGTTCTCGAAAAATCTAAAATGTCTACGCTGGAAATAGACATACAAACAATGCAAGTTACAAAATGTGTTACAAATAATGGGTAACTGGTTTTAATTAATGTATTTAAATTTCCTTCTACCCACTACCTATAAACTGAGTTTTCTATACTAGCCTGCACAGTGTCTTTCAATCTTTAAATACACAGTTTAACGGAAAAACCACTTTAGACTAAAGCTCTACCGCAAAATGCAGACCTCGGAAGTGTTGTTTTAATGCGTTAGCTCATACTGGACCATGCATAAATTAAATGATGCTCAAATAATCCCGAGGTATACTGAGCTTAAAGTTACCAGACTTTCTCATTTTTAGAGTATGGAAAATCCTCGACAAAAACCTCATCCGTTAACTTGCCCCAACCAAGATTAGAACTCGGAACCTCTTGAATATTAGATAGTCATGCAATCCCCACAGCAGGAAGTAGGCCAATAATGTTTTTCCAACTGTCCCTACGAACATGTACATTTACATTAGTTTTAAAAGTTTCAAAAATATCGCAAATTTTTTATTCAGCAGGTGTGTAAGAAACACCACTACATGAGTAGCGGTCCTAAATATCAAAGAGCCTCTGCACATCAACGTCCTGATCATATGTAATATTACGAAATCATGAGAAGAGTCGGAGGCATTCCAGAGACTTGACACTCCTAATAAAGGTCACATCACAACCGGCCCTACTAGGACTTCGCGTGCAGCAGATGTCTGCAGTCCTCGACGAAAACAGTGCGTGAGGAATCCCCATGCACGGACCAAATAATTTACCATGGTATTCACGGACGTGTGACATTGACAGATATGTTAACTTAATATCACTTCAGAATCACTGCAAGACCGCACGAATGGACATTCTTGTCTTAGTGATCCTTGCCCACTTACTGTGGACATTTCGAAAGGTTCAGTAATCCGTATATAGAGGCGGATCCAGCATTCTTTTAGGGAGGAAATAGCCTATTTTGAAACATTACTTAGCAGTGAGCAAAATAATGTAGTCAATATCAGAGCATTTCCCTCTCTAAATCTTCAAACCTGTTAAAGTGATTCAGGAATAGCTACGTTCCCTGAGGAAGATTCGTGTGACTCTAGAGCCCTCCTCCACAGATACCCAAAACAGTAATTTGAGGCGTTGCAGTCTCCTTTTTGTTTTCCGTAAGTCTTTTGCACTTAATATACAACATTGTACCCGTTAATAAACAGTAATTTAATTAATAATAATTCATTACATGCACTATAAAAGGAGTATAACAATTTATATACATTTCTTCAATTGGAATTGTTTTTATCACACACCCCATTGTTCTTAACCACAGGATGTGTATATGATATAAACGTGCCATACTTTCCATATTTTCATTCTTAAGACCATTGACGTTGTTTACTTTGCATAATCGTTTTTGTCTCCACTGCCCCATGTACTTGCCAAGTTATAGGGTTTCTTCTGATCTTAATTTCAACATTATTCTATTCCTTATTTCATTTGGTAGTTTTTTCAGTTTTGTAGAAGGAACTGCTGTCTCCAAAACTCGTTTTTTCCACATACGAAAGTACGATGCGTTTCTTTACACATTGGATATTTCCTCTTAATATATCTTTCTTAATCGAATTAAGCAATTGCTCCCGTTTTAAGCAGTAAAATCTCCTTATAGACAGTAAATAAAAGTATATAAAACAGTGGTACAACACCACAAGGTGTCATTATCGAGCTGCTGCTTCAAATCCACGTTACCTACATGACAAATACAGAGCGTTAAAAAGTTTCTGGATATTGGTAGGATTAATCATAACTAGAATAAATGTTTCTATGACTCTAGATACATATGCCCGAAAACAACTACCTGTGAATATATGGACCAATGTATTTGGTTAAGTATTTACACTTTAAAATGTGGACTTCGTCCGCTAAGATGATTCTATAACATTTCTACATACCTAAAAAGAAATATCATCTTTTTCACATGTAAGGGGCCTTAAAAGGGTTTGTTTACGAATTTTATTTACTCTGTTTTTAAGCATTTTCCCTTTGCATCTTCCAACATAAAAAATCTGTAGTTAAAGTAAAAATATGATACCATAAAGTCAGATTAAATGTACTTTTCGATCTTTTTGGACTTCTTAAATGTCACACACCTAAATATTTTCAAGTTGTTTTGTTTTTCTTCTTGGGCATTTTTTGTGAAGGAAGTAAGGTGTCTTTCTGTCACAGTAAACTTCCAGAAGTGGGGATGATTTTGATCACGGATTTCCTCACAGATATATTTTTGCATCATCTTACAGACAAAAGCAACGCCACGGAAGACACCGCGCTCTAATTGCTAATGAATCAAATTTTTTAGGCAAATCGATTGATAAATGAAACGGATATGAACTTGTGCACCGTTGATAAATTTTTGCTGTATTCCACTTTGCTGCGCTGCTAAGCTAAACTGTTACAAAGAAAACAGTTGGATGATTTCTTACATTCTCTGCTGTTTATACGAAGAATTGCTTTCTAACAAGAAATTCGATATCGGAATTTCACAGGAAATATATCTACATTATGAAGTCTCCTGAATCCCTAAATTTATTTTTATAGAAATAACCTATTATGATTTTTAAGAAACTCTGCCACCCAGAACTACCCTTTACAGAAAAAGATTATAGAAACCTTTTTTTTTTTTTTTTTTCAAAAATCGTTTTAATATCTTTTATTGAATTACAAGATATTGCGTCATAAATACAAATACCCTGGTAGACCTCTTCATTCTGGATTGCTTTTATATAATTGATAAATCGTAAGAGATAGCATTACCTAGTACTATAGAGGCTGTAAATTGCAATAAAGCATGCAATGAATGCGAAATAATTTGCTTTTGTAGCGCTAACAATTTCGAGATATTCTTTGCTGTTTGTTGTTCAAATACTTACCTATACTATTTAAAAATGGTAAGTCTCCTTCGTTTTCTCTATTTAAAACTGAGTGTGTAAAAGTGTTGTGGAAGTTTATTTGAATTAGCAAATAATATACAGGAGCATAAGCTCTCGTAAAAGTAGTTTGTAGAAGAGTCGGGAGAGAAAGGTATATGAATCTAATAGTTAATACTTTTAAATTTGAAGTAACTGTGAATATTAGAGTGCCATGAGCATAATTGATTATTATTGGTTCACACAGTATAATTTCTAAAACATGGGGCTTTTATGGGTGTTCTTCAACTAAAGAAATAAAAAGGAACAATAGGTTGAAATTGCCCCTAAAGTCGTGGCCTAGGCGGTGTTGCCTACTGACGGAAGAAACAGATAATTAAAATAATAAATCAGGGGTTAACACTAGTCGAAAAGAGATCGCCGTTGCTGATCTAATGTTGAATATAAATACGCGGTCAGAATACAGCGGTGTATTGTTCCAGCTTTAATTCACTTACATCATTTCTCTTGTTGAGTCGGTCACTTTCTACCAGTATTTTTTAGTGTTTACTCTTCAATTTCCGTTTTCAGCTAGGGGATTAACTCCTGCGGTGGAAATGAAGCTGTTGCACCGTCAGCAAATCTAGATATATCGACTGTTGACAAGCTGTGCACGAATACAAATTGAAAGCAATGAGATAATCACGAAGATGCGAAACCTGGGATTAACTCGACCTCACTCATTACTCGGGAGCATAGCAGCTTGCATAGTAATGTAAAATTTAAATGAAGGTTTGTAATTGGTCCTTCCTCTCGATGGAGTTCAGCTCTGGCCGACGCGGGTCCCCAGTCGTTGACTTTTTTTATCCCTTTCATACTCAAAAGGGAGAAGAGGTCAAAGGTTCTGTCCCCTATGCTCAGTTAAATTATGAGGGGATGGCACCACACATGGGATCGTCCTTGGTAGGGATTTTGAAGAATCCTCAGCAGAAGCAGAAAATCTCTGCTGTACATATACCAACCACACCATTCTCATTTCATTTCCATAGCAATTCTACAAAAACAGTCTTTTTTAAATACCCTTCCTGTTATTATTCGCGGAAAATTACCAGACTGCAACGTGCAAAAACAGATGCAAACATATATGCTATTCATGATTCCATTGTTGTTTACGCCAGTTTTTAAAGGAAAAGATAATCAATCCGCTGAACACTGTAAGTGCTATATTTAATCCAGAGGGTAAAAAATTCTGATGTGCACTCACGTAACTTTCTCTACTCACTTTTGTAACCAATTTTCTTACAACGCTTATTC
Source organism: Mantis religiosa (assembly GCA_030765055.1). NCBI lineage: Eukaryota > Metazoa > Arthropoda > Insecta > Mantodea > Mantidae > Mantis > Mantis religiosa. The sequence goes on from CM060950.1 coordinate 330,693,870, forward strand.
TTCTATCTGCTTCATGTTAATCGATCTAGAAATTTCCTTCTAAGTACAGTGGCAACAGAGAATACAGTAGACTTGGCGATAGTCAGATCTCTTAAGAGCCGGCCGCATGGGATGGTTGAGAAATTTCGTTCTCTTTGCATGTTCAGGACGTAAAACTAACAACGACATTCCATTTGAGAAAAATATAAGTACGGAAAAACCGAACAAGTAACCAGAAATATCTCGAGAATGCTTCACCCCCCCCCCAAAAAAAAACAAGCACCCGGTTTTACATAAATCGTTTGTTGTAACGAGATGTGCATTTTTGTTAGCAAGATTTTGTGTATCTTACGGTTTTACTACCAAAAATTCGTTCAGATTGAAGAGGACTTCCGAGGACATTTTCAGAAAATTCAACATGTGCATTTCATTTGTCATGAAAATATCTTAAGCTCATGATATTTAAATCAAAATCATTACAGAAATTTTTGAGAAATTCAAAAGGTTCGAAAAAAGCTATGTTTAAGAGTAGAAGACATTACATGCGTGCGGACCTTTAGACAGGCATACACAGCCCAAAATGTTTGCTGTGTGCCAACCAAAAATGGGTTTAACAGCAGAAAGCAAGTTTGTTACGATTTTTTTAGGATTGGTATGGTATTATGTAGGAAGAGGTTCATGAGGTAGCTATTTAGCGGTGGTTGAATGACAATTTCTGCTCCCATATATATTTCGGTGAGAGCAGCAGTAGGTTGCTCAACCTCGTGAATTTACAGTCATCCATTTAGGAGTTGTTGGCGCCGACGTATCAAACACTCACTGTTGAACGGCTATCATCTCAGTATTAAGTTTCTACGGCGGCTGATCATATTTAATTGGAAGTTAGGAACATTCAGATTGCAAGAGGAAAGCTAGAATATGTGAAATGCTACAAAATATTAAGGAGTAGATATCTAGTCATATTCATCAATGTAGTACAGAGGGCTTGCGAATGTTCGAGATTCAATCTTAGCTTTGTTGTTTGAATTCAACGTCACGTATTTCTTTCGGCATAAATCCCCGGAAGTTTCAATAATCGGAAGTTAATATTATAAGCTCATCTTTGTTGTACTATCACCAAACATGTTGAGGCGTGTTCACTTTTGTAGTCCCAATTAGAGACTTAGTTTCGAATTTTGAATTCTAAGTAATATAGGTTCTAAGCAATAACTGTGCTGACCGCACAAATGAGGAAAATATTTTAAGTTCCCTAATTTTAATCGCATGCTTTTTTTCCTTGGCTCCTGAATTATGAACGATGATTTGAAGCTACCTGCATTTAACTAATACCTGCTCACAGATCCCAAATTAAGGTTATGGCTGAGATGAATTAGTTGGATAAACCTGCTTCTCAATGTTTTCCTATCGTAAACAGGCATTAATCTTCAGTTCATTCACCATCTCTGTTGTCCAAAGAAATGTAAGAAGCATTCATTTTTTTTTTTTTTTTTTTTTTTTTTGGACGGTGGCAAAATGTCAGTTCTACATTTTAAATCCTATATTATAGAAGCTTTTAATATCCGAAAATTTAACTTTGTCCCGTACTGTTTTCAAGTTTCTTTTCCTTTCCTTTTCCTTTAAAAGAATTTGCTTCTGGCTTCAGAGATTCTCCGGTTTTCAACGACCTCAACCAGTATAGTAATTACGCATCTTCGCGGAAATTTATGAGCTATTCTGGGGAACTAAATGGCATATATATCTTCTCTTTAAATTAGCAAAGCGAGTTTTTGGAAACCTGTTTATGTGACTGCCACAGCATGCTGATTTCCTTGCGAAAATCACCCGTAGATTCTTACACAGCGATCAGGCACCTCGTTATGTAAATCATTTGATTTTTAAATCTAGATTGTTACTATGCAAAAATAAACAAATTTGCTGAATTTTGGAACAAGATTTCCCAGCTTTTACGGTGAAGCATTCTACTAAAATATTGGTTTGTGTATTTTACGGGGTTGTTCACCACTTCCTTTTTTTAGGTGGATTATTAAACTCTTGATATAAAACTGAAAACTGAGAAAAATTTCGCTCCAATTAAAGAGTTTTTTTTTTCTTACAGATCATTGTATTGAAACAACGGGGTGTTAAATGGGGGTTCATTGAGAGATAGAATAGTCACCTAGGGGAGGGGAAGGTGAGGGAGCACTGGAGAAGGCGGTTTGGGCTCCAGTAAAAATGACAACTCCAGCGGAAGTTAGTGCCCAAGTCTACTAAACGCCTACAGCCCAGTCCTAAGTGTAATAGCGACGAAAATCGGCTTTCCTGTTCCTGACAAAGTGACCTCTTTTCCGCCTCTTTGTGAAGGTTTCACATTTCCGCTTGTTAAAAAAAATGTGTAAGGCTCAGAACCACATGTTATGAAACATGTGAACAAAGCTACTTTGAGTTCGACAGCGTCATAAATGTGTCAAATTCCCTAACACTAGATTCCAAGACGCCGAAATGGAAACAACGCAAAGCAGTAAATGCGTCACTAGTGCCATAAATTACTCAGGCTACACCAAGTCAGAATCAAAGAGGTCGAACTTGAAACTCCTGCTGTACCGCAGTTTATTATATATCTGGCCGACTGTAAAGTTGCTTCTTATTCATAAGTTATAAAAGTACTCATTGTGACCACAACCACCATGGAGACGTTCTGTATCAGGTGGCGTGGTGGTCTGTCTCAGGTGATTTCAGTTCCGTTAGTTTAAATAAAGTACGTTATGAGGCGCGAGGTAAATTATCTTAGCGTTGCCTCCCTCCAATACTTGCGCTTCGTTTTGGTGTGGAATTATCTTGGTTACCTTTTGGTGCGGTATGGCATGATGGATTGTATTCCTTCCTTAGGGTGAAGTATAAGGAATCTGTTTTGTGATGTGGGAATGTTTGTTTAGGGTTATGTATCGGCGAGCAGGAGTTCTCACCAGTCAATGAAAAGTCCTGTTTCAATTTCCGAACTTGTTTATTCACATATATACTACTTGTCGTGTTTCTCTGTTTTCCTCACTTGCTATCACTGTCGTTGTGTCGCCTTGCCTCTTGGATAATATTTAATCACACCACGTTCAAAATATAACTCCGCTACCACCTCTCCATCAGATATTAAATAAACGCGTCTTCTCCCTTTCGTTGTAAACACCAGAGTGACGCTTTCCACGCCGCCCTACTCTCAGCTTCATTCCTAGGTTTGTTTGTCTATCTCTCCCTCCTTCTCTATTTGTTCCCTATTTCACGCCTATCACGTGGTTTACGCTGCATTTTATTGGGAGAATTTATTTCTGCGATTTTACCTTATTAGACATTTCCATTCACCTTCACCTATGTAGCAGTCGAGGGTCCACCCCGTAGGGTTGTATGAACGGTACAGCATGCTGCCTCTAAAATATTTTCCTTAAAACTTGGCATTGTTTACGCGCTCCGTGCTGTCGGAGGAATTTTAGCCTGTATTGTCCTATTGTTTGTGCATCCGGCCCCGTCTGTCCGTTCTAACTTAAGGGAACTTTTTCCCTATATTTATTTCGTTTACACGTTATTCCTAATAAAAGATTCCTTTTGACTTCATTTCTTATATCATATATTCCCAATTGCTTATTAATAATTTCTATAGTTTTATCACCCCTTTCTTATATTCTAATATCGGAAACCTGTGGTTTCTGCTTCAGTTTTCACCCTTGGAACATTACCATATTGGATGAAAGGAAATCCTCCAGTCTGGCTACTGCATTTAAATATCGAATGTTGCAATATTTACTTGACTTCCTCTGCTCTTTACAATTTCATATTAATTACGAAAAAAATATTTATATAAAAGGCTAGGTTCTGCGCGTATCACATTGAACATTAAAGCATTCCTTTAGGAATGACGTTCATCAGTTTAGATATGTAAACGGCTTTAGTATAGAGGGAATTAAACATTTCTCGCTATTTTTTCTCAAGGTGAGAAACAGAAACTAAATTAGCAGTTTTTAAATCTAAAGTGAAACATCAAAGGCTGACTTTCCTATAATTCTGTAATGTACATCCAAAGGATAATGTTGCTTTGCCTCTATAGTTATATCCAATTTGTTATAATGACATATGAACTTGTGCGAAAATAAGATAAGTGGTAAAAACCACATAGTTGTTCTTGTGTGGAGATTTTCGACGCAAGTCACAGGATAAGAAAAGTTTCGCATGTGACAGTTTCTGTGCTCTGGTGGAACGCATGTTAACCTCTATATTCATGATCTTGAGTTCTATTCCTGACTGGACGTAATTGCTTGTTCTGTATGATCTGAAAGGAAGAAGAATGATCGATTCCTGGTTTAAATTAAAAGATAATTATATCACAATATAATATAATGTAACCATCGAACATTTTTGATAATAAAGGAACTGTTTCAAACTGAAAACGCCAATATATGACCTTATATTCTAAAGTTGGTATACCATATGAAAATAAGAAAGAAAGAAATTGGAGGTTTGTTTTACGTTGAATATATCCTAAAACAAATCTTAATTTTTTATTCGCACCTTTTATCAGTAGCACACATGAATTGTTGTATTCTAACCAAAAGTTCAATACGGAGATTGCACCAGAAATGCCCCTTTTAGAGCACCAAATGAAAAAAGGAAACAAAAAGGTTTTAGGGGGGGAAAAGCCAGAAAAATACCAGACGTTATATTTCTGGTAAAATCAACCTCTTAAATATGCTTAATGATGACTTCCAAAAAGTTTCCCTCACACTACTCTTTATGTGCAAAAATGTTATTTGTTTATATTCCCCAAACGGTCCCCTAACAATTTTTATTAAAATGTGTATTTTGACATATTAGCACAACAAATTCACTTTTTACTCTCATCTATATAGTCCCCTTTTAACCCCTATGGTCATATCAGGGGCTTTCATCTTGGTGCCAGTAACCGTTAACTACATGTTCCTTTTGCTTTTTATTGATTTTAATTTCGAAACGTATGCAGCTAATCTTATTAATCCTAAATTTAAACATTAATGACTAGGCCACCTTTGCAGAGTCAAAATACGGCCATCCTTCGCATTCACTGCTACATTCACATTTCGTACTATTCTGCGAGGGATAGGAAACTTTTTTTATTTAATTTATTCATTTATCGATCAGCATTACATACGTTACAGATCCTTGTTAACTAATTGAATGTTGAGGGATAGGAAACGGTTCCGATTAAAACATGTCCCCAGCCGGGAAACTTACCTGAGACCTCTGGGTCGAGAAGCCAGAGCGTTGACCATTCAAGTGCAGATTCAGTGTAGATCGCATTTATGCGGTTCAATTCTATATGCTTTTGTATTCCTAAGTAACTCTAAGAGAGCGATTAAAACGTTGTTCAGCAAAAGGTAGGACGTATTAAAATACGATGTACAACTTATGAACAATTTGACTGCTTCGAAAGTGTGATTACATCTTGACAGTTTGCTTTTATTTCACACGCCCCCACTCCCTTCCCATTGCAAGAGTTTATGAACACGAGTAAACATCTGTATGACTAATTACTAAGCATATATTGCTTAAGTTGAAACCATTCTTGAGCAAAAATGTGTCCTGAATAACGTAGGGAACATAAATGTGTGGAAAAATAACTTTTTATATGAATGTGAAATTGTGGTGAGTAGAGAAAGTCGTGCGTCATGTCAGGTTATCTTGTAATATCTTAACAAAATAAAATAAATATTTTGTGACACTCACATGACTTTCTTTAGCTTTTCTTCAACAAACTATTATTACAAAATCTGTTGTTCATCTTCGTAACATTATTCGAGTAAATATTTATAGAAATTGTCTTAATACATTTTTCTTTGTAAGTACCAGGTGATTAGACGAATAAAGTATACTTTAAGTGATATTTGTTTGTTTGTTGATAAAGTTGGTATGTGAGGTACAATCCAATAACAAAAATATCTCGGAAATGGATAATTCTACAAAAGAGTGTATCTCACATTTGTGTGTCTAACGAGATCTACATTTTATACACTAAAATTTTGTGCATTTCTTACGGTTTATCAGCAGTGCAAAAGTGATCCAAAATGAAGAGGACTTAAAATAGTATTTTAATATTCAAGATATACGCCTCATTTAGCGGGGAAATATTAAAAATTAAGGTATTTTAATCAAAATCGTTGGCCATTTTTCAGTAAAATCAACATTTTCATTTGACATTTTAATTAAACATTTTTATTAAACATTTTCGTTGTAAGGGGCTGTTTGGGTCGGGGGATTTTCTTGAAAGTCTTTGTCTCGCATGCTTGGAAGGTAATTTTTGCTTTTGAGTTATGCTGTTCACACACACACACACACACACACACACACACACACACACACACACACACACACACACACACACACACACACACACACACACACACACACACACACACGCATTTTTCCTTAACATTATTTTCTGACTTCAGGAGCTTCAAAACATGTATTTTGGAGAAAATATCGGTATGGAAATTTTGAATAGAATACAATTACTTCTCTATGCTGTAAGTACGTAGTAGAGAAAAAACAATAGGGTGCATGTCGTCTTTCGCAACAAAACTAAAGTAGAACTGTGCATTTTCTGCACTGTTGTAAGCCAAGGTAAAACTTGTTTTTACTTCCTCTCTGCGGCCATTTACGAGGATATCAGCCATGTTGAAAGAATATCGTAAAAGCTATTGCATTTCTTAGCACGTTTATTAAAGGCCTTAGTATTTGTATCATTATCCGCCGTTCAGTCGCCACAATGAGTTACAAATGGGTCTGCAGTTGATGTAATGCGGAGCACGCAAGGCCTTGGTACCTCCATCAAGGTCAGGGCTGCTGGATTAGAACTGCATCTGCTGGAGAAGGTCGAGCATTATGAAACACACTGTGAAAATGCAGTGAAACGGTTTGCGTGACAAGTAACGCACACGTTTTCCTAGGTCGTGCTCGACATGGGTGCTAAGTTTGTCTCCTGCCACAACATGCCACGACAGCCAATTAAATATTCTTCTTCTTCCTCTTTCTCACACCCACACTTCCTAAATCTCTTCGGCGTTCAGTTCCTAGAAGTATGTGTATGCGCTCACACTAACACGTAGTAAAATTTATTGCAGACTGAGTCAACTCGTTTACTCAACGCACCGTCATCGTCTGGTCCACTCAGACACGGCTGGATGCGTTATATCCGGATTACAGATTCAAGCACATTCTCTGTGTCATGGAAGCATAAATGCATTTAATCGCATATATTTGTTAAACATTTCAAATGTGTGTCTATGATATAAAGGGGTAAAAGTTAAAAGGTCGATAAAATGATGAATAATATCGGTAATTTTATGGTAAAGCTCTTTAACGTGAAACATGTAGTTTAAGAGTACTGTCTACTGGAATTTATTAACGAATTTATTTAACTTATTCTTTCTCTGCTGGAAATTTCATCAGAAATGCGTGTTTTGAGGTCTCTGATTAAGATAAAAAGAGCATTTTTAGTAAAAGTTACGTGCCCACGCGTACATAAGTCAAATGAAAGAGTTCAATAAGGACCAAGCTTGGTCTTTAAGTTCTATTTCTTCCAAAGATTTCGCACGAAGACTTAGAATAAGATCTCCCCTAATTACCCATTACGTGGAAACTGTTTCGTTAATGTTTATTTTCTTAAAATTGGCTTTAATATTTTTGATGACATCACCATATGTCTTAAGATAAGTGCGTACCAATAATATGCACATCTTGACTTTTCTAGGAAAAAGCCATTGAAATATTCATTGTGTTTGTCGTTTGTATAACTGGTAAACCATAAGAGATAGACATAATCATATTTCATAGAAAAACGTAAATCTCGCTATGGGAAACAATATATTCAAAATATTTATACTTTTCTCAAGTGGAAACTTGCTAGTCTTTCTCTCCCCGCCTTGTGGTCAGGTTGTGCTCTAAATATAAAATTAGATTCTCTTCTGTGTACCTAAATTAGCATTAAAATAATTTTACAAAAACGAAACTAGAGTTACGTGTAAAATAACCATGTCTTAAAAGTTTGAAAAGTTATATATCTAACTTTTCCAAAATTATATCTCAACCCTCAGAACCAAATATTAAATTTTGCTTAAATATTAAGCTTTCAATGGAAGAAAGACAAAGTTTAAGGTTTTTAAAAATAAATTATAAATCAATTATTAAACACATAATCAAAACGGTGCCAGATATTAAGAAAAACTCTCTTAAATTTTATGTCTTCAGAGAAAGTGGTTTGAAAATTTGAAAGAAACACAGCAAAAGTTGTGTAATAAACAACTTTTTATGTTTAAAAATGAATAAAACAAGATTAGAAGAATTTCAAAATTTAAAATTTCAGCCACTATTTGAGCACACTGTGCACTCTTTCACCTGACATTTAAATGACCAGAAATGCAAAACCGCAGACCAAGTATTGTACAATGCTTCAGGATATTTTCCAATATGATTTAATATCGGTTATCCTTAACATCAATCCAAAATGCATTTGAATTTCATTGACGGTATAGTATTTCTGTAAATAATGAAAAATAAAAATTTGTCTGATATTTTCGGATAAAATGGGTGTATGTTGTCTTACGAAACAGTTGATTTTTTATTTTATATGCTCTAACGTTAAAACATATCGGACGATGAATGAAATGGGTGAAATGATGCTCAGATGAGCACAGAGTCGTTAGAGCTTAGAGTTATCGACATTTGTCTTTCAGGATAAGAGAAAACAAACATTTTTCAGGTAACACCCTGACCGAGATTCGAACTTGGGACCTCTTGAGTGTAAGGCAGACACGCTACCATTTACACTACCCAAACGGGGAAAAAGTTGATACATGGAGATTCGTTCAAATTCTAATTCGTTGATTTTAAATAAACGGACAAATGTACATACTTTAACGGAACGCTCCTTAGGCTGCTGGTTGATAGAGGAAAATCCATAGCTGTTTATAGAGGCCGAGGTGGCAGGGGAGTAAACTCTGTAACTATCCATGAATTTTTCTCTTCCAACCAGCAGCCTAAGAGCATTCCGTTAAGGTATCTTTGTCCCTGTCTGTTCATTCTGGTTTGAGACAGGTTATATTGTAATGTTTTTGGTATTCCTCAGTTCAAAGGAAGATAAACAACATAAACATTAATTACATATATTTAAAATCACTTTTTAGATTCGGTTTATTTTCTACAGTTCTGCCTTTTTCTAAAAAAAAAATAAAGAATTTGATTCTATTTTTTTCTATTTCTGGACTTCTTATTGAAAGTAAGATTTCTCGGTTTTCAGGCTCTTGTGGTGTCTGAAGCCACATCACCTAGATCCTTGATGCGACTGGTAACGTCTTTATAAGCTAGGGATAGTGAAATGCTTTATATAAAATATAGGAAACTCAAAGTAAACGGCATAGACCGGAAACACTAAATATCCTAGAGCAGTGTCTGGAATTTTTGTAGAGAATTACATGTTCAGGTTTGCCTCTATCGAGGTTTAATCAGTGAGCATCTTTAAGGACGGGAAAGTGTGTGCAGTATTTTATCAGAACTATAACTGCCGCTTATTTCAGAGCTTCGGGGTTGTATTTCCTTCATAATTCTAGCCGTATTATTGGCAATCCGCTTACGTCATTCCAGAATTGGGGTAATGAATGTCCATTGTCTTCCAGTCAGTTACTAAAATGATGGAAAACGTTGTCTTGACAAACATTTGCAAGCTGCGTAATTCAGGACACAACTGCATGAAACCGGTGAGCAATTATTATGTAATAGGTAAGTGATGAGTGGCATGAATGGCAAATGAAGCTTCAGCATGTTGAGTTCTTCTACTGCAAGTAAACAATAATTTCAGTATTTTATTATTATTATTATTATTATTATTATTATTATTATTATTATTATTATTATTATTATTATTATTATTATTATTATTATTATTATTATTATTATTATTATTATTATTATTATTATTATTATTATTGTTATTATTGTTATTGTTATTGTTATTGTTATTGTTATTGTTATTGTTATTGTTATTGTTATTATTATTGTTATTGTTATTGTTATTATTATTATTGTTATTGTTATTATTGTTATTGTTATTATTATTGTTATTATTATTATTGTTATTGTTATTATTTACGGACGTTCTGTAGTTCTTAGCATTCCATTGCGATTCATTTTACTGGACGTGAAACACTGCTTAACTTTGCTGAGAGACGTCCCATCAGGTTTGTGCTCCTTTACGCGCCGACACGGGATCATCGGTTCACTTCACATACAAAGGAAGTTGTGCTAAGGAGTTATGCCCGAAAGAAATATGTCGGCTTCCGTGGGACTTGAACCTCGGTAACGACATTGTTACTCCCTTTAACTTCGACGTTTGCATACGGTTAACAGACGATTTGGTAAGTGTTTGTCTGAGGAAGAGACAGATGAAGATGAATAAGAAGAAATTCTTCCTTCTGTTGTCACCCTTCTCGTATGTAGGACTTACACGCCAGGACTTTAACAAGTCAGCGCCTGGGGTCAGATGTCTCTCGAGGTGCAGAGAGACTCTGGGTTAAAGAGAGAAAGACTAACCAGGATGCGTGATCAGCCAGATGCCGTGTATGAGAGTGAAGATTATATGAAATAATGATGAAATACATGAAAGAAAGGATGATAACGGATAACTCCTTTTAATAAATGGCGGGAAAATTCAGAGAACACCCGTCCCTCTGTCCAAAATAATATTAGAATCGAGCCCGGACCTTCATGGTGAAAGGCAAACGGTGTAACCACTCGGCCAAGGCACCGTTCTGAGTAAGGACAAAGTATTTAATTGTCTATTGCGGAAAGTTGGGACACGGACAACATACCACACAAAGTTGACCTCAGTAGAAGGCCACGCGTGCGATACGTGTGCGTCGAAATCGTTTAGTGCTTTTGTTGCAAAATATTAGAATGTATTATTTAGATAGTGTAATTAACTTAGTAATTACTCATTGACAAGGCTTATAAGTATAGGAAAAATAAGAGAATAGTGGTGCACAAAGCATAGTATATAAACTAACCATCCGAGATTTCTAGGTTCAGCAGATGTGAGGTAGGAATATAAACCGTTCTCATTAATATAGAGTAGGAACAAAATATACCGGCGTTTTTGCAGATTTGTCATTATATTGTGCGTATATGCATTTAATGTCATCGATATAAATTGCAACTGACGAATAAACACGTGTTTTAGTCTTAAAAACTGAGGAGGCATTGATGGGGAAATTCGTAAAAACTGAGATAATAATTCTTGACTTACATTAAGTACCTCATTGAAGAATCTCTCGACTTCGTCTCGTCTTTTCAAACTCTTCCTCGACCTCCAATGATGCACTTGCCACACTTGCATCGCAAAATAGTGAGTGCCACACCTGTAACCTCGAGTAAGAGTTGAATATTGCGGGTGACGTACTTCTATAATATGTCCCTATAAACACCCATGAACGTGACCGCACCAATCATCAGCTTAAGAGCGTACCGTTAAAATATCTCTGTATCTCCCTCGCCTCTCATATGTTTGCAACAATATTGTTCTAATTTGAGACAGATAATACTTAGTGTGGTATAGGTACCTTTTCTATCCTGGAGAGTGGTTATTTAGGAACATAAGGCAGGCATACCCTAAGTGCAGTATTTCCAACTTAACATTTTATTTTTAAGATATTTTGAATACTTCTCACATTTTAATTTGCATTTAAATCAATTTGGTAGATAACAAACGAAATAACTCCGGTAGTGTGTAAAGCTTACATTCCGGTTTTGATTGCAGTCGACCACCCACTCTGACCTTGGGATTTCCACGCCTTTTTGTTCAGTAGGCGAATGTTAGGTTTGTTTCTCATCTACTATTATTTCCTTTTCATTCCGTTTCCGTCTCCTCTTTCATGTGTGTTAACTTTCTGACGTATGGAGTTGCAGGACAGGTGAGGCGAATGCTTGCTCCAAGCAAAAGGTAATCTCCACTGAACCTAGATGGGTACTTGGTCGATTGGTCATTCACCGCCCTCTCTAGTCAGCTCCAGCAGTGGGAACATTCGTCTTTACAATCCTTAGCTAGGATTGTTAAGGACTCCCGCACGCCTCTATAGCCTGCCTCCAGGGGGAGGAGTTTAGGCTTAGGTACAAGTGTGCGAGTTGTCTCCCTCTGGTTATAACCCATAACCTCTTATATATGGTTTTCAACATAAATGTATATTCATAGTACACCAAAAGCGTTTGTAACATCAAGGTTAAATCAGTTGCATCGGCTTAAATTTAGCAGTCTCAGAAGACAACCTGTGCTATTAATTACATTACCCAACATGAGCTTTACTTCCGCAAAGGTATGTGTTTTGATACTTAAAATGGCATATCATGCCACACTTGAATGATTTGGCACGCGACTTAAAATTTTCAAGAGAACAATCTGAACTTCTAGGTTCCAGGCTGCAGCAACGGACCTGGTATAAACATTATGGAGTTTTGAAATAGACATCAGAAATATTGAAAATATGGACATATTTTTCAGTGGATGAGAATATATGTTTCTGTATATACATCAATGGTTCTAATGAATGAGCTAGGTTTTGAGCATAATGCAGACGACTGGCGATTGTTTTTAGTTTCATCAAAGTTCGGATTAAAGGCTTTGTTACTTCACAATGGTAAGGAACTTCCATCTGTCCCAGTTTTCCATTCTGTAGGTCTAAAAGCAAGCTATGAAAGTATGGCCAAGATAGTGCGTGTTTTAAAATATGAGGTTCGTTATTGGAAAATATGTGGTGACCTTAAAGTAATTGGTTTGCTGTTTAGATTACAGGTGGGATTCACAAAATATTGTTGTTTTTTGCGTTTTTGGGACAGCCGTGATACACAAAAACACTATGTGGTACAACAGTGGACACGCGCCAGGAATATATCCCAGGGGAGAGTAATGTAAAACAAACACCATTTGTTCAGCCTGATTCTTTTTCCTCCCTTACAGGTTGAATTTGGGCTGATGAAGAATTTTGTTAAGGCACTCAACAAGCACGGTAGTGGATTCGCATATTTGAATATTTGCATATTTGCAGGTTTCCAGAGTTAACTGCAACTTATGCAAAATTGAAAGAAGTAATTTTTGCTGGACCTTAAATCTGAAAACTCTGTTTCAAAAAACGGTACAACAGTGCAATTAGTAGCTTCATATTCATTTACAAGGGTTGTGCGTGGTTTTCTTGGAAACACAATAGAGAAACTTTGGTCTCAAATCTGCTGAAAGGTTACAAAGGATTGGGTTGTAGAATGTTTTAGAAAATTCATTTCCTCCATTCGCTTTTAGACCATTTTTTTTTTCCGGAAAATCTGGGTGATGTTAGTGATGAACAAAGGGAACGCTCTCATCAAGGCATTTCTGTCATGGAGAAGAGGTCCCAAGGTCGTATGGACCTGGTAATGATGGGGGATCATCGTTGTTTACTTGTGAGGGAAAGCAGACAGGAGTACAAGAGGCAATCATATGCTACCAAGTACTTTGCTTAGAGTTACAGGTATTTCCCTTAAATATATAGTCCAAATATTATTGCATGCGTGTAAAACAACATTTTGAATTAATCTTAATTCACCATGATTATAGTACTATACCATATATCATTACATCACAATAATAAATGTGACATATCTAGTCCGAAACATCGTAGGGGGAAACCTAAATGTCTTCATACTTTTTTAACCTGACTTAATAGGAGATTTATATGGAGATTTTCAAAATCAGCACATCTTTCCCTATAATAATCACCTACTTTTATCGCGGAGGTATGAAAAACGTTTTATTATTATTATTATTATTATTATTATTATTATTATTATTATTATTATTATTATTATTATTATTATTATTATTATTATTATTATTATTATTATTATTATTATTATTATTATTATTATTATTATTATTATTATTATTATTATTATTATTATTATTATTATTATTATTATTATTATTATTATTATTATTATTATTATTATTATTATTATTATTATTATTATTATTATTATTATTATTATTATTATTATTATTATTATTATTATTATTATTATTATTATTATTATTATTATTATTAGTGTTGTTATTAATGTTCTCTTCTCTTGCGAAGGAACTGATATATGCACCTAAACATATTTTATTCTCTGTCATATTAAGCGAGACTTTCATTAACTTAGCGGCCTCCTCAAAAATTCTCCAGGGAGCCTTATTTCTTTCAGTCTTTGTGATACCCACAAATCTGAGGTCGTTTTGACACGACTCGTGAACGGGAGGGGGGGGGGGGGTTCCGCGAGGATTATATTCCCCGACAATGTTTTCTCAGGTTTTTCTGTCATAACTGGCCCTTGCCGGGGAGCTGCATACAACTTCTTCGGCCTAGAGTGTTCTCCTCCGTCCAAATTTCGTGTGATGAATCATCATTGTCCAAAGCTTTCGGTGCTGATGCAGGTATAATAAGAGCAGGCGTTAAACACTATTAAAAATATCCACAAACATCGCATACGCGTCTTCGTTTTCGCCGATGGTTGGCAGCAGCCCTGTTGTAAGTTTAATTTCTTTTCTTTGATCTAACAGCATTTCCAAGCCGCGTTTGTTTGTCCCGACCTACCCTATATGTCATGTCTAATAAGAGCCACTGCTATGTGGGTTTCCGTAACCGTATAAGGAAGAATAGGGAGAGAGAGTCGACCTCGGCATCTTATCAGTCGGCGCGTCGACTCGAGGTGTGGCAATGGCGCCTATACGTTTAATGGATGCCATACCACGCATACTTGCGCTATTTTGTTGTTGCATTTATGAATGGCTCAGATCGACTACGTCATAGTGATGTCATAGCGAGAACATGTGGCGCACTAACGGGAATTCCAGCGTTGCAAGCACGATAAGTCAAGTGCAAACCGCTTACGTTAATCCGAATCAAAGACGCTCTTGTTTCTTATTTCCGAAATAGCTCTTAAATCTCCAGTGGCATTTCCTGACTGACGCATTTCCCTCGTTTGTTTCTCCTTGAAAATGTGCAGTCACGTTGGTATTAACGATATGCTCTAAATTGTTTTTGTATGATGATTTCCCTAGTTAAATGTACCTATAGGTATTTACAGATGGAGCTATTACAGATAATTCACTAATCGCTCGGACCCTGCGATGCGGACGCTGACTGTGAAAGCGAA
Source organism: Mantis religiosa (assembly GCA_030765055.1). Classification (NCBI taxonomy): domain Eukaryota; kingdom Metazoa; phylum Arthropoda; class Insecta; order Mantodea; family Mantidae; genus Mantis; species Mantis religiosa. The sequence goes on from CM060950.1 coordinate 330,709,053, forward strand.
CTGAAACAAGTGAAGAAAGCTAATGGATAACCCAGGTAATGTCGAGCTGTTTCCAGATCATCGATAAATTCACAATTTGGAAAGAAACTAAAGAATCAACGCATCTAAAAGATTTGGAAATCAAAATAGCATGTGTTAAGATCAGTATTGTAGTTGGAAAACAAAATTACGTATATTGACCATTAATTCAGCTAGGGAGATTTTATTGGTCATACCGAGCGAGATGGTAGTCGGAGCATTGCGGTCATGATCTATTTTGCGCCACTCAAACACTTTTAAAAATGGTTTCGCATTAACATATGAGGTTCGCATTGCGATGTCTTAGGTTCCTATCAAATGAATTACTCAGAAATCATGTATATTTACCTGTAATGTAAACGATGATTAAAAAGAAATCGGAATAATGCTGTCGCACTTCGTTGTGTGAATCTGTGCAATTTCATGTAATGTCATTTCATGTCATGTAATATTGTAAAGATCCAATTTTAACTTGGACACATTTTATTTTGTTCAACAAATTTTAACTTTTTATTTATGGAATTGAAATTTGATGAATTTCTTCGTACTGAATATGAAAATGAGAATCAAATTGCCTAGGTCTAGTTTTTTTCTCTCATAATTTTAAAGGTATCTTTATGTAATACGTAGTCTCCATACACCTGCTAATATTTAAGTTGACCTTTTTCTCGGAATTGAAATGGCCATCTTACATGTAGTTTTCCTTTCTGAACACGAAGGTGCAAATGAAACTGTCAGCAGTAAAGGCCGGAGGCGCGTTAGTTTTTACCATAGATATACTGCACATGGCCTATACTGTAATCGGTGTCACATGTAAACAACTCCAGGTAGGTATTGCCTGATGAAAACCGCCACACTGTCAGAAGAAACAAAACAATGGCGTTATACTACACTTTGACCTTGCGTCTGCATACACTTACAAGGCAACGCTTCACTTGTTTGCAGAGTTCTACGTTGCATCGTTTTCGACGGTTGTACATTTGATGGCCATGCTGTACATCTGACGTCATTTATACTCTGTCCAGCTAACTTATATCGCATGCGAGCGCACATCTCTTCGGCCTTTAGTCAGCAGTGTTCTAGATTGACCTCTTCTTTGAAATTACTTAACTGTATATTGGCGTGCCAAATGGCACTGATGGCATTATCTCCTTTTAAATACTCTCTAAGGTTTGCACAAAAGCCTTTACAGCAACATGTGGGGAAACACTTTGTCAAGATCTATTTGTCATCCAAAATAAGCATGGCACACTTTCTTAATATGTAGTTGGAGTTCATGATGTGAAAGTTATTTTTCAGCAAATGTAAAGCATGTATCTGCCGTATTAACACAATTACATGGCATTTTAGCTTTTGTTACATTGAAATATTGTATCTGCACAATTTCAAAACATATCAGAGGGAAGAGGTACAAAACACACATGTGCCTAAGACGACAAAAATGCAATTAAATAACTTATGAACTAAGCACAAACCACCGTTCACTCAAGAAATTTCCACTCCAAATGAATCCACCATCCGTTGCAATAAAGAATAAACCCCTCAAGATCAAAAGACTATCTCAATCTCCATCAAGGGGTAGCCGCGCGGTTCAGTGATCTTTACACCGCATACCATCACAACTATTCTTAGAAAACTAAAATGTAAAATACCACTTTCACTTCCGTAACATGTTGGTAGTTTGTCCAGCGTAACCAATATTATAGTTTATTGTTTATTTATTGCAACAAAGATATTTTAAAAATCAATTATTGAATACACAACCATAAAATTTATAGTAGCAAAAATTGTTTTATGGTTAATGCAGATAACGTAATATATATACTGACCAATGGAACCATCTACATCGCATGTGAACAAATAGAATGCTAAAAGCCCAGCCGCATTATTCTCCAAATGGGAAGAGACCTTCAGGTCGTCCAAGGAAACGTTGCATTGGAAATTGAACTTTCTTTTATTTTTAATTTTTAAATTTATGTCCTCCAACGTTAAGTCATATCGGACGATGAATGAAATAATTGATATGGTGTTCAAATGAACCCAGGTTTCATAGAGCTTAGTTGCCCGACATTCGTCTCTCAGGATAAGGAAAAACCTCGGAAAAAACCTTATCCAGGTAACTCGCCCTGACCGAGATTCGAACTTGGGACATCTTGAATGTGAGATAGACACTACCATCTACGCCACCATCTATATATACGCCGGAATGCTGTTCTTCATAATTGAAGCACAGTATAGCACTCTTACTGTTCTGAATTTTGTTTTTTAAAAAAAGGTCATGTTCAACACGTTAGGAAGGATTTCGATAAAGTCTGTAAATTTAACACTATGATTGCCTGAAAACAGCATTCTTTCAAATATGAATAGTTAATATCAGTATCTCCTATTTAGTATCAATGAGTGAAATAGTTACCATAGATCACTATTCGCGAATTATGGAATGTCTAGGAGTGAGTGAGTGTGTAGTGTTTTAGGGCCCGTCGACAACAAGGTCATTTGGGCCCGAATCTAGGATACATTACATCACTCGCCTCCCTCCTTACCATTGTCATTTTAATCTTACCGAACTCGTACCATGAAAAAATATTACATTCAGCGAGGTATAAATGAGGTGAATAGTGGGCACTGGGTAAAATATTTAATTGAACATACCATAGGCGCAGGTACTAGAAAGTGCTTGGAGACAAGAATGCATTTTAGAAGCACTGGTATGTGGAACATGGTGGAACCTAGGTGGTTCCAGCGATAGTAATAGTGAACTTCATGAAATAGAAACCATTAGTGAGGTGGAGTAGGAAAAAGCTGATAATGATCTAGGACAGTAACAGCATGGCAGCATCATCATCATCCCATGGCTATTTCTTCACAGCTGTAGATATGCAAGGAATCCAAGTTTGTAGCCGCTTTATACAAAAAGTGAAATGACAATTTACCATACCTACCTTTCAGGCCGAGAATCTGTGGTCAGCTTTCTCGTTCAAATGTGCCGTCCATCCACAACTACGGCAGATGTAGCAGATGTTGGCGAAAATGTAGTTATACGGACTTATTTGTTAGAAGTATTATATTAATGTTTTAAAGACCATTCGTACGGGATTTCAGCATTTATAGCAAATGATCAACTCTTAACCCCGCCACTTGTAAGTGTAAAATATGGAGAATACTCCAGCAGACTACGGTTCCTCAGATTGGATAATACTTAAGAGTTATAATGCTGACTGTTGTAAGCTGGTGTATGCTTCAAAAGTGAAATATGCACTACATTTACCAAGAACATATTATTCTATTATTTATGACATTACATTTAATTCCATTGGTTCCATTCGGACAGCAGTGTTGTCTTCAAGAGTCTGAGGCGTTAGTTGGTAGCAAGCAGCGCATCTTAGACCATTTGGAAGGGCTCCCCAGCCAGTGGAGCTCCCAGCGTTATATCATCTCAATACGTTAATTGAATCAATATTACGTGAGCCGTGGAAGGAAGGGATGAAAGGGAGACTCAAATGGCGACCACATGCGAACAATTGTGCGCGCTAGCAAGGACGAGGTCCTTAATAATTCTAGAGTGAACCAGTCCTGAAACCGACGCAAGCCTGCTTGTGTCATCAAGCTGAGGCTCCGGAGAACGTGTTCCCTAAGGAGTACCAGCCGACTATTCAAGTGTCAGGGAGAAATCCTTTATACCTACAGCACCTATTTGCATATTCTGCCTTCACACCACAATAGTAGAGGCGCAACGTCCCAGCATTCGCCTATCGACATGAGAAAAGCCCGAAATAACCTAAAGTCAGGGTGGCTGACCAAATGGGATTGGAATACAGGACCCCCAAATTCGTGTCTTACACATAACCGCGGAGCAACCTTCCTGGGTTTGCACGTTCGAGCTTGGAAGAAGCTGTAAGAAATGGGTTTGGTAAGCATCTATTATTGTTTTTTTCTTAAACTTTGTTTATTTGTAAAGATAAAAATCTGATGTGTTGCACTAACATGAATTTCTCTATTCTTGTACAAAATATTCTTATAAATCCTTATTCCTCTATCTACTTCATGTTACTTGAAATAAACCTTTAGAGAAATTAAATTATTGCTAATTTTCTTATAGATGCAAGGCAAATATGGAACACACCAGGAAGAAGTATTGGAAAATTACAAAAATAAGGACTATATCCGAAGTAGTCCATTCCGAGAAAAAAAGTATCATACTTAAATTGTGTGTTTTAACGAGATCTACATTTTTGTGCGGTTTCCGAGTTCTGCAAAAGTCATCCAGAATGAAGAGAACTTTGAGAACATTTCCTCTTGGTATAGGACACAGTTCTGTTCATTTAAGGTCCTCTACCCGTTATGCCATTTTAGCCGTCGGGTGAGGAAGCCACAACTATGTTTCAGGAGAGAGGGAGGGAGGGAGAGAGAGAAATCCAGGGTTGGGTGATCAGCTCGGTCCTCAAAATGAAAGTGAGGGAAGTAGATGAACGAAATGAGGGCAATTGCATGAACAGAAAGATAATGGAGCATTTGGTGGAATGGTGGGGAAATCGGAGGTCCCGGAGGAAACCGCCCCATCTCCATGTAGTCCGCCACAAATTTCACTTTGTGGTCGCCTGGGATGGAACCCGAGGGAGAGTCAAGCGGCCTAACCGTTCGGTCACGACGCGGCCGCAGAAAATTCAACATATAGATTTTATTTATTATGAAAATATGTTAAACTTATGGTATTTTAATCAGAATCGTTGCCTACTGCCATTTTATTAGAAAACCAACATTTTCGAAAAATCCATGGTAAGATAGTTTAGAATGGGGAAATTTTCTTGAAAATGTTTTGTGTCGCATCCTTGGAAGCTGCTGAACTTACGTACTTGGTATTCAACTGACTAATGTTATAGTTAGGCATACACATGTGTAATTCACACTTCGCGGTCACTTATGGTAAAGCGCTTCCATTGGTGCATTATAGAGAGAAAGAAATCGTTGTACCAGGAAGGAATAGCAGACTTGCGATAAAAGAGAAGCCGAAAGGTCATAGGTTATGTTTTCTAACAGAGGTAACCAGAGGCGATAATGAAGTCTTGAAGGATTTTACTGCTGTGATCTGCACTGGCACTGGCAGAAGAGGACGGACATTGGATCTATACACTGGGTGTTTGAAAACTGTTTTACTAATCTGTTCAAATGAATCCATTATGGAAGCATGAGCCGAGATCGGTCTTGTAGAAGTTCTGAAAATGGAAGGATGATACCGGCTTCCTTTCCAAAGTTGATTAATCATCGCCATTTCATGCGCGGTCAGTGCAGACCAGATGTGCCTCTTCTACAGTTTTTCCAAGTGAATTTAAGAAGAATTCTTTGCTCATTTCAGACCAGAAGCACATCTAATGTATTTCCTTTCAAAGTAATGAACTAATGACTCCTTTTCCTACTTCAGGACAAAGTTTTAAGGCCTAACCCAATCTAGCCTAGCCTATTTCATTTCTATTTGTCTGTATAAGTTTTCATTGTTTCTGCTTTTCTTATTTTTTTCCAAGTTAGTAGTAATTTTCGAGTACACCTAAATACTCATCACCTATTCTGTCTTCATAGAGAATTTCACGTAATTGTAAAATGTTAATGGAAACGAAGGTCCATAGTATCATATCATTAGCATCATTGTTCAACTGCGGCTAGCCTTAAGTAAATGAGCGAGGAAAGTGTAAAATCTCTAACATTTTCTCTTACGAGAAAAATAAAGACAGTGTACTCGGTTTGTCTTCTGTTTTGGCATTAAATTTATGCAATAGGGGAACCTGTGAAGTGTGACAAATCAAAGCCTTTTATATATTGTTTTAAAAAGCAAAAGTTTTCAAAGCAGCTCCTTGAATGTCTCCTAAGAAAAATTAATGTTTTCTCGTTTCTTAAATGGTGTACAGGCAATTTTCTTGTCAGTTTTCAAAATGAAACCAAACATCAAAATTTTTAACAAAGTTTAATATATGTTGCAAATAAAAAATATATATGAACTACTTTAGCAAACAAAATATAACATTGGAAAGATAGAGCCAGACTGAAAACTTAAATGCCATTTGAACAACGGATCTTCCGGTTTCTGTCCAGCCGCTATAGTGGTTATCTATAAAGCCCGGGCACTTAAAGTACTTACACGTTGTAAGTCGCCATTGAGGTAGTTGTCTCATTTGTTTATGAGAACTCCTAAGTGGTTTACCGGGAAAAACACGAGTCAGTTGGAGAATTTAATGTCATGTCGGCACGTTGGTCATAGTAGCTCAAGGGTTAGAGCGGCTGGACGGCAACCGGAAGATCCGTGGTTTAAATCCCGGCTATGGCATTGAATTTTTCAGTCTGACCCTATGTTTCCTTACTTTAGCCTACACACGGCCTGTGTGAAAGAACATTTAATTTCTAAAATATAACATTGTTTATTCTTTTTCCTCTTTTAAGTAATAACATGGTACAGGATGTATTTATCGGGTTATTTTCATTTTATTGAATATTTCCTGTAATAGCTTTCATTTGTTAGTTTAAATCCTTTTGGTGCCATGTTCGATATAATCGATTTCTGCGCATCGCCACGGATGCCCCTTGGTACGTAAGAAATCAACAACTGCATAAAGAAATTGGTCTCCTTCCTCTTCACCAGTATATACGTCAGTTCGCCTCTCGCTTCTCAAATCTGCCAGATGTTCCAGGAGCTGTGATGTAGGTATGACATCGGCGTACGAACCCGCCAGCCCACACGCCTGAAGAGACGACTCCCACAGGATCTCCTCCTTAGTAACTCACTAAAAAACCATGAATATTGTTTCACATGAATATCGTTCTTGTTATCTCTTTGATTACTTCTCTTTATTAGTTTTTTTTCTCTTGTGTGTCATCCTCGTTTTACAGTGTTTAGTAGATAATAGGGGCCAACTTGGTTTTCCTTACATGTTCTTATATATTCATAAAGATTGAATTAGTTAATAGGGATCTGTAAACCATGTACTGCTGATCGATCATTGAATAAAATAAAAAACATGTTCGATATAATGGACAAAAGTTTACACCGTAAGGACTACTTTGGGTGATAACGATCACTTCTAACAGAACAAGAAATAAATAGTTTTTAATGGGTGGAATGATACTTTGATTCTTCAAAACAGAGCTAGCGTTGAATGGAACTTAAGCGATTTTAGTGTCAACATCTTTATATAAATAGCTATAGTTCCCATCTTTTTAAAGAATCTTAACAACAATTACTGCACAAAATCTTTCTCTAGCACGTACACAAAGGCCAGAAAAGGTATCCCAGTTTACTCAAAATTTCTATATCAGATTTCCCGGAAATACATTTTTAATGCTTGCTAAATAATAAAAGTAAAAATGTGTTTTTAGAAAAAGGTCCTGAGAGCAACAGAAACAGAGAGAGAATACTCCCGCCCTTAACCATACTTTACATAAAACATTTTTCGAAAATGTTTATTTTCTCAAAATGGCATTCATGATTTTGATTAAACACACTGTGTTAAAGATATTTATATGAAAAATACAATGTATATTTTTAATTTTTTGGGAATAGCCTATGAAGTCCTGTTCATTCGGAAGCAATTTAAAATGTACGCTTATACGTATAGTATACGCTAAGCGATAGGCTACTATTTAAAATGTACGTCTATACGTGTGGTATACGCTAAGCGATAGGCTACTATTTAAAATGTACGTTTATACGTGTGGTATACGCTAAGCGATAGGCTACTATTTAAAATGTACGTTTATACGTGTGGTATACGCTAAGCGATAGGCTACTATTTAAAATGTACGTTTATACGTGTGGTATTCGCTAAGCGATAGGCTACTATTTAAAATGTACGTTTATACGTGTGGTATACGCTAAGCGATAGGCTACTATTTAAAATGTACGTTTATACGTGTGGTATACGCTAAGTGATAGGCTACTATTTAAAATGTACGTTTATACGTGTGGTATTCGCTAAGCGATAGGCTACTATTTAAAATGTACGTTTATACGTGTGGTATACGCTAAGCGATAGGCTACTATTTAAAATGTACGTCTATACGTGTGGTATACGCTAATCGATAGGCTACTATTTAAAATGTACGTTTATGCGTGTGGTATACGCTAAGCGATAGGCTACTATTTAAAATGTACGTTTATACGTGTGGTATACGCTAAGCGATAGGCTACTATTTAAAATGTACGTCTATACGTGTGGTATACGCTAATCGATAGGCTACTATTTAAAATGTACGTTTATGCGTGTGGTATACGCTAAGCGATAGGCTACTATTTAAAATGTACGTCTATACGTGTGGTATACGCTAAGCGATAGACTACTATTTAAAATGTACGTCTATACGTGTGGTATACGCTAAGCGATAGACTACTATTTAAAATGTACGTCTATACGTGTGGTATACGCTAAGCGATAGGCTACTATTTAAAATGTACGTCTATACGTGTGGTATAGGCTAATCGATAGGCTACTATTTAAAATGTACGTCTATACGTGTGGTATACGCTAATCGATAGGCTACTATTTAAAATGTACGTCTACACGTGTGGTATAGGCTAATCGATAGGCTACTATTTAAAATGTACGTCTATACGTGTGGTATACGCTAAGCGGTAGACTACTATTTAAAATGTACGTCTATACGTGTGGTATACGCTAAGCGATAGACTACTATTTAAAATGTACGTCTATACGTGTGGTATACGCTAAGCGATAGACTACTATTTAAAATGTACGTCTATACGTGTGGTATACGCTAAGCGATAGACTACTATTTAAAATGTACGTCTATACGTGTGGTATACGCTAAGCGATAGACTACTATTTAAAATGTACGTCTATACGTGTGGTATACGCTAAGCGATAGACTACTATTTAAAATGTACGTCTATACGTGTGGTATACGCTAAGCGATAGACTACTATTTAAAATGTACGTCTATACGTGTGGTATACGCTAAGCGATAGACTACTATTTAAAATGTACGTCTATACGTGTGGTATACGCTAAGCGATAGACTACTATTTAAAATGTACGTCTATACGTGTGGTATACGCTACACAAAAATGTAGATACATGTAAAGTACACAGTTTATGTAAAATAACATTTTTGTAGCATAAGACCTTTCCGAGACATTTGTACGCGTTAAAATTTTAAAATTGTCATTATTTAAAATCCTGTCGATTTTCAGTTTTTTCTTGCTGTTACGAGAGAATGAGATTTTAAGATCTGCATATAGCGTCCATTTGACTATCACTGTGCACTTGGTACCCATAATAAACAATGTAGGTGTCTCTGCAAATGTATACCTCGAATAAAATGAAGTAGAAAAATTAAGTTGCATAAGAATAATATGTATAGCCTTTAATAAACGACACAAGGTAGTGAAAATAATGAGAATGCAACACAATTTTTTTCTTCCAGTTTTTATATGCTGGTCCCCTTTAAAATTACGTCCACATATATTCCTTGAGAGGTCATTTAAAGGATGCCTACTTCTCTTTTAAGATCCTGTCACTAGCATAAAAACCACGATAATTTCCATATGAAGGTTCTTTAAGTTTCGGCTACGCCGCTGGTGTTCTTCCTGGTTTTATAAACGACTCATAAATAAGCCGGCAGACAAGACCAAATAATATTTTTAATGTAGACGTTGGTGTTGACTGATATATACCTGTCCAGGTCAAAACAGTCTTCCATCTCGAAGTAAAAACTTGTAGTAAAGTATACCGTAGCAAATCAGACCGCAAAGTGTTACTAATCGCGCGAAACAATGGGTGACCGCCCTTTACTACTGCGGTCATCGTAACCACGTCGTGTAAATCATACCATCCGCATAGCCGAGTGAGGTGGTACAATGCAGAGACAACTGTAGCATCTGTTTATTAATACATGTATTAAATAGCATTAGAAAGAACAAAAACTGTGCCTATAAGCAACGCTTTCTACTTTTCCGCGGTTAGCCGATCCTGTTGCAGGTGCAGCGTGCATTAGATACAAATCGATCGATATGTGGAAGATGAAACTGTAGTAAAAGCGGCATCTTGATAGTTTATAAACTGCCATTTTACTAGGTTCCCACTTTGACTTCAGCAATGTGATCTAGTTTAAATTTGCCCGTGACTTCACTTCGTTCACACTCTTACTTCACTTATGTTATCTAGTTGGATATCCCGCCATCTCCATTTTCTTAGTGACGTGTCCGGTATTTAAGTGTTCATACGAAGTAGCCTCTTCTTCCGTGAGGTGCACTCGCTGGGGGAGTGGAACACGGGATTTCTCAAGGCTCTCTTTTAGTAGTAGGTCACTCACTCTTTACGTCACAGCAGTCGTCACAATAACTTAATAACACTTTATGTTACCCCGTAAACGCACTAACTCGCTCACTCACAACCTTATATAATCAATTCAATGTGGCCAACGCTGAAACACAATTTCCATTGAATTACATATGAAATCTCCCAAAACGGGACCACAATCCCTATAGTAATTATTCAAACTAAATATAAATGTTTCATTTCGTTTTCCTTTTTTGAGGGGAGGGGTTACAGAACCATTTCTACTTATAACATTTTTGTCGGTGTTAAGCTTAAAGTGCAATTCTTTCAGGACGTCACGATTTGCCTGAAATCAGTATTGAAATAAGGTGAAGTATATTCGCGCTACCAATTTTGCAATGTTGGAGATAAACTCCTCAGTGAGCAAAATTATTGTCCCAGATTTTGAAGTACTATTCAATCAAAATACAACTTACAACTTCTTACAACATTTTTGTCGTCGATAAGCTTAAAATTCAATACTTTCAGGACGTCACGATTTGCCTAAAATCAGTATTGAAGTAAGGTGCAGTGTATTCGCGCTATTAATTTTGCAATTTTTATGAGATAAACTCCTCAGTGAGCAAAATTACTCCCCAAGATTTTAAAGTACTATTCAATCAAAATATATTTTCCGCAGAAGTAGTGCAACTTAAGCCTTTGCTTAGGATATACGCTCTTTACATCTAGGTAGAATACTGTGGGATATTTATGAAAGCAAACGTTTGCTCTTATCTCACTAATTTGGAGCGGTTGCTCAGTTTTCTGTAGGCAAAGTGCTTATTCTCAACCACCCCGCTGCTTGCTAACCTTAATCGTTGATCAGATATAGTGTAAATAAAAATAACCCCAGTAGCGCAAAGATATTCACACCATTATTCACAATACTCCGTTTTACTAACTGCTACTAAACAAATTATCGCCATCACTTTAAGGATCACCTTTGAATCATGGATATTCTCCAGAATAGCCACTTAATAGTAATTGGAGTAACCGCCGATTCAAGAAAAAAGTACGTTGCGAAAGCGGTCACGTGGGTTTGGTTATTTCTAGCAAATATTAAGTTGTTTTTAACATCTGATGTGCATTTATTCGAGAATTCTTTAAAAATTCCCTAGTAAGCAAATTTGTTCCCTCATTACCTCCTAAACTATTTATTCTTATTCAAAAATAGCCACTAGGGCAGCTGATTTCCAAAGTACAGTGGAAAAACCTCCAAGTTGGAATTTTCCAATTAGTTCAGTAGTTCCAGAGTTGGGGAGACTAAAAATCTCGGAATATCCTAATTATACCTCGGAAGCGTTTCTGGTGTTCACGAAAGCTCTCATCTCTAGCAGGGCTGCTCGGTCGGCGACAACCAAGTGATAGCTCAAGCAGTGAGTTGTGTAACAATACTTTAGGGACGCAAGTAGTGGTTCGAATTCCGAGGGCACAGGTAATGTTATCAATTATTTGTTTATCAGGAAACGAAGGAAGTTTCGTAACCTTAGTACACTTATTAGACAACTGAAGGGAGTAAAGTATGAAGAGAAGGACACACAGAGCGACCGGATCCATGGAGCCCCTTCCATCTCCAGATATTACGTCCTGACCCCGGTAGAACTTCCGACACAGACGTCAGTTTTGCTTTACTGTGTACATTTCAACAAAATATATTTTGCTTCGTAACATCATAATTAAAGGGAGAATCATGCATGACTCCTGAAATATTTATCTCAAAATAAGCAAATGTGTGAGAATAAAAAAGAAAACCTTACACATTTTGGAGAAAACAAGGATAGACCTTTTCTTTCTCAAAGTAATCTGCATCTCTTGATATGAAGGGAGGACGTATTGCTCTGGTGTGTGTGTGTGTGTGTGTGTGTGTGTGTGTGTGTGTGTGTGTGTGTGTGTGTTTAACGTACGCTTCTACTACATGTGGCACCGCAGGCGGTAACACTGGTGATGCATGAAATGAAGATAGAGCACCGGTGGAATGAGATAGCGGGAGGAAACGGAGATCCCGGAGAAAACCCACCCAGTCCTATGTTGTCCACCACAAATCTCATTTTGTGGCCGCCAGGGATCGAACCCGGGGCTTCTTGGTGAGAGTCGAGCGGTCTAACCACCCAGCCACGGCACAGGCCATTCCTTTGATAATTGTGCTATAATAGCTAATGCAATTTAAATGAAGTGGTTGCAGAAAGCTTCTTCAAAAATTTTTTTCATCATTACCTTTCAGTCTGTTGATGAAGGTCACAGATATTGATGAGTAAGTAAATACTTGATTCCTACTCTTAATGAATAGGAATGAATCACAACTTTAATAGTTAAACCAAAACCACTTAAACTAAATAACCATTGGAAATTAACTGTTGTTTCACACTAGCCATATGTAGGACAAAGTGTGGAAAGTTAGAGTAAAACTGAAAAATTCAATTCCATAAGTGGGAGTTGAACCGCATATATTCGGGTCTCAGTCGGGTTGCCCTAACCGTGAAGCTACCGTGGCAACAAGCTAGCACGACATTATATTTTCCAGCTGACTAGGATTTTTAAGGTGAACCACTATGAAATCTGAAAAAAGTGACCCCATATGATATTTTTGTTGATTTTAGGCGGTTTTTTTTATGCAATTTACGTCCTCCAACGTTAAGTCATATCGGACGATGAATGAAATGGGTGAAATTATACTCAAATGCGTCCAGGGTCCATGGAGCCTAGAGTTACCGACATTCGTCTTTCAGGATAAGGGAAGACAAGATACTTTATCCAGGTAGTTCACCCTGACCGAGATTCGAACTCGGGACCTCTTGAATGTGAGGCAGACAGGCTACCGTCTACGCTACTGAGGCGGGCGTGATATTAGGTGTCAACATATTATGTTGTATATCAGTTTCCAAATAGAAATCACCTCATAATTGTCTGCAAATCTTTAATAAACAGGTGTGAAAAATCTAAATATAATTCTACGGTTGTCATAGTTTATAAATTATATTAGTAGCGTTTTTAAAAATGGTTTTTAATTTTCAAAATAAATTACCAATGAAATATTTTCCTTCTTAAATAATAAATTCAGTTTTTACTAATGGAGGTCCTTTAGCTGGTAAAATTATCATCCTCCCATTTCAAATTGGGCTTGAAAGACGGCTTAATATTGCTAAGAGCCTCTTGATTAAGATTGAGGTTCTTTCACATGAGTCCATCGGCTTCATTTCTCTTCCAAAGGAAGCCATGCTAAGGATTTTTACGCTGAAAAATTCTGTTGCCCTCCCCGTATTTGTACCCACGATCTCAGGAACCGCGGGCTAACATGTTTCCTCCAGACCATGGAGATTGACCATTTTAGTCTTGTATTACCACTGAGGTATAATTCCTTCTGTTAATTTGTATTTTTGTTTTGTCTGCAATTTTGCTGCCTTCAGTGACTTCAAGAATCTGATTTCTGCACATTTTATTTCATTATCTTGTATGTTTGACACAAGATGGGAGATTTAAATAGAATGAATACTCAAAATATTTAAATGCAACCCGAAAGGAATAGTAATGAGGATGAGAAACGACTCCAGGGAGAGGTGGCTGTGGTACAACTGAGAGTGGAATAATCCACGCTTTAATCTCTTTATTCTGTTCCAAATGTCTAGAGCGCAGTTTGTAAGTACGTCAGTTTATTGCATTACTAGCTGTAGTGTCACGACCGGAATGTTGACGTTACGTAGCGAGGATCATAGTAGTCTAGCCAAATGACCACAATTCGGTCAGCATAAATGTTCTACTAGATGAAGTGTCAGGGTTTTAATTATAATCCTTATAGCATCGTTTCCTCTACTGTATTCCGGTGTACAAGTTTCTCTAAAGAAATGTAGAGCGCAATGGCTTTGGAAAAGTGTAATTGCGACCTATTTTATCGCACGTTATTTTCTCTGAAATCGTCGCATATTTTCTTTTGGCTTCTGCTACTCCAAGAAGGTGATTCAACCGACCTATTTACATTCATATAATGGTTGTGCACGCCAAGGTAACATTTAACAACTCGGGGCAAATAACGAGGAGTCTGAAAGCTAAATGCCGCGGCATTACGGATGTACACAATATTCCCACGCACAGATGCTGTAAAGCTGAACCTCATGTCAACAAGGCAAGCTCCCTCCCATTTACCCTCTTTATTTATTCATATTCTCTAACCAGGAGTAGGTTACTACGTGGTTAGACTACTCACTGACGATTATGATCATGATGATCATTTTATCATTATTTTGACGGTGCATGAGTCACGCGGTATCCAGTTTCCTGGACCATTAGTTGCATGTGACTCACTCTACTCTTGCTGTACGTAGTCATGCTCGCCTTTGTGTAAAAAAAAAAAAAAAGCCCTGAATTGCTTGAATGCAGGTGCGGCCACATGGGCATTTGTCGAGAATCTGAAAATCACTAACAACCTGGGCGTGATCATTTCCGTCACCTAAGTGAATAAAAAGCAAATTCACAGTTCTACCGATCGTGTAACCCTCACAACTTCACATTTGTACGTTTGTAATAATCAATTCTCTCTCTCTGTTTGTTTCCTATAAGTGGATTTTTTTCTTTCTTTCTAACCTGTGTCATGCTTGCAAATTCTAAAGGCAATATGGCATGAGTATCATGCTGACGTTTCACCTTCTCATACCCATTCAAAAGTAATTAGAGGAAGTATTGTATTGTGTCAATTAATTCGTAATCGAAATTCCATTAATACATGTTTTGAGGCCTCCTGAATACCCAAGAAAAAACATTTTATTAAAATGCCCGAGTGTCTTAATTAGAAAACGAAAAAATAGAATAAATACAGATATTCAGCATTTTTCAAATATGTAGGTACATAAATCGCTTCAGTCCACCCATGCAAATATTTCCGCATTTTCATACGGCCTTAGAAAAACAAGCAGCTACCAGAAACAAAGTTCGATTCGGAAAACATCGGGAGCATTCGAAGACACTGACTTCGATGTCACTTCAATGACACAATATACGCTTTGGAAAGGTAGATTCAGACTGAAAAGTTCAATGAGAGTGGTGCCACAAAGATTTTGAAGCAAATACTCTATTCCAGACTACCATTTATATGGGACATAATTCAAATTTTGTATATTTTTCAAAAATGGCTCTTAACCATTTTGAGTAAAATGCCTTACATTCAAGATATTTGCCTGGTCAGTGAAATAGCATATATGTTAAACTTTATCCTCAGAATCCTCAACATTCTAGTTGATCTTTGTATAAATAGAAGACCGTAGGAGATAGGTGAAATGTTACCGCACAAAAATCTGGAGCTCATTAAAACCCACAATTTATACCATATATGTAAATATGGTGCAGTGGACCATTTTGGAAATATTGCTTGTGATTTGATTGAATTTTCCAATAGTCGCCTTTCCTAAAACGGAAGCCCTTATCCATTTTTTTTTTTGTCTTGACCATGCAAAGAAAAGGAAACTGCACAGCCATTACTTAGCGACCAGCTGTTCCACCAAAAGTTTTATTTTTATCGCTTAAAGTCTATCCTATTAACATATTCCCTTGCAACTAAATAGGAATACGAAAATGTGTATCTCGATTAACATGAAGTAGATAGAGGAATAAGCGTTTATACGTATAGTGTACAAAAGTAGAGAAAGTGATTTGAGCACACTGTGATGTGCTTGGGTATTTCATATCCTTTGCATGACTACCAGAAGAAAAGTTCCCATCGGTGGAAAGTGTAAATATTTGAAAATTCAAAACAAGGGATGTGTTTAAAGAGTGACCTATAATAAAGAAAAGTATGCTTTAACATCTACATTTTTGGTATATAGATCTTTAGCTATTTCTCAGGGTTTAATAATTATGCAAACGTCTTTCAGAATGAAAACATAGAGGCTCTTCCCAGAAATTTCAGTATATACATTTCATTTTCAGAAAAATATATTTATACAGATTTTTATCATATTGCAATCAAAATCAACAAAGCTATTTTTGAGAAAATGAAAAGAATAACCTTGAGAAAAGGAACGCTTTCTAAATATTTTCCATGCAATGGTACTTTTGAGTTGGGGAATTTTGTTGAAAATCTCGTGTCACATCCTGAGAAGATGCTGAACTTAACTACTTTTAGTTCTTGAGTTACACACACATGTGCACGCTCGCACCTTTTTCTAAGCTTCCTTTTTATTCAGGAGCTCTCAAAACGTGTATTTGCTGTGATATGTTGGAATGGCACTTTTTGGGAGGAACACAATACTTGGTATACGTATTACTTAATATTTGTATAGGTATTAAAGAAAGGAAAAATCAGTCAATCGTAATTTTCAATCCAAGGGCGAATAGATACACCGGAAGCCAATTCAGAGGAATGCTGTCAATGAGAACGAAAACAGTTAAAGATCGCCCAAAAATATAACTCAATTTCAGTTTTTCCTTCCTTCTTCCTTCACATTTTAATCGGTATTAGAACCTAATCGGTAGTAGAGCCTTTCTATTTAAGTGTTCTTTTTCCTTCCAAAAGGCACTTTGCTAAGGTCCGAGTGTACTGCAGGCTTATTGGCTTATTGTGCTGCCCTGTGTAATTAGCACCAGTACGTTGTACCTGTGTCTCTTCCGAGATAGTACAGTCACATAATGGACTTGATATGTTTTTTTTTTTTTTTTTTTTTTTTTTTTGGTTCAATTATCGGTTTCCCAAAACGATTGACTCTTCTGCTATCTTCTAAGGCTGTGCAGTAGCATACAATGTAATGAGCTGGCTCAGTTTCCTTTCCGCAGTCTGCAGTCTAGGTTTCCTTTGATTATGCCCATTTTGTTTAGGTGCTTTTCCACGGGGTCATAGCCCGTGAGAAGAGCCACTATGTATCTTGTCTGAATTTTGTTACATATGAGTAATTTTTCAGCTGTTTTCTTACATGGTTCGTTAATAAATATTTTCCCATGTTTAATACCAGGGTTGGTCTTCATCTGTTTTTGTGTTCCTTTTTACTTTCTTCTGCTCCAAATTCGTTTCCTTCAGGATTTCTTCCCATCGTCTTCTTATCCAGTGTATCAATTTAATGTATTCTTCTTGAACAATTTCAGCATTTTTCCCTTCGCCCACTGTTTTGTAGTTGCTTCATTACTTCTGTGTATCCGTAACACTTTCCTCGCACCGCCACAGTTATGATGTGCCACACGCCACAGGAATTGCTACATGGATTTCTTCCTTAGTTCTTGTGCTCGGAAACGTATTTTTCTTCAAAATATCGCTTTGCCATTTTCATCTTCGATATTTTAACAAGTGAAGAAAACACGCATTAGTGAGGAGAATGCTTTCAAGCAGACTTTTTCTGCTAACATACGTTGTTCACTAACCGCTGACGACACCACCACAAGTAAGACAGAGTTTGGCTTCAGAAGCGACATTCAGGCGTCCTGTTCTTATAGCACGTGTGTTTTATGTAAACCACAGCAATAACACCGTTAATAACGAAAAGCATTAAGTCTCCATATAAACGACCTGTTAGGGTTTCGAAGACTTCAAGACATACACCTCTATGTTAAACTAATGATGCTCACAACAATCCATAGCCGTCATGGATTACTATTTGTTGAAAAATGACTTTGAGCACTTATACAATACAAAATAACAATAAAAAGAAAGAAAAATGTAATGATCTATGAAATTTGTATACAAGTTATTTTGGAAAACAGAATATGAATTTATTTTTAATTTGTTCATGTCCACGTGTTACTATAATGATACGATATTCAAAAGAAATGCGGATTTTGTTTCATAAGTAATCGTGGCACATTTCAATCAATGATTCATTTAATTAATTTAATTGAATGATAGAACTCAATATTGGTAGTAATTATTGAGTTAAAATTAACTCAAAAATTAATTTTTGGTAATTATGAAATTTATACTTTTAGCTTATTTTCTGGATATAGAAATTGTTCGTTTTGTAATGTTATGGAAACGGCCAATGATAACGTAAAGTCGGCAAAAGCTGTGCTATAACCACACAGATTATCTATGCTACTGTTTCTGAAATCAATTCAAACTCAGAATTACTAGTAAGGTTCCCTAATCCCCATTTTCTTGTGTGACTTGAATAGAACCGATGTCCAACTCTCGGCGATTGAGTTTACCCGGTATGAAGTGATGTTAATTTCTGCGTTTAAGACTTCTATTTTGGTGCCTTATACGCGCGGTATTGTTTCAGCGTTGGGCTTAGATGTTAGATATTGCACGAATAATACTGTAGCAGGGATTGAAATCTTGTGGATTACTTTTACATTAATAAATAATGTAAAATAATAATACTTTACCGCCTGAGCACTTTAAGCTACATAGCTGGTGACATTTAAAAGGTTACATGCATTTGTACTAAGGAGGTCACTCACACGTAGATGCCTACACAATTAATTCAACAATTTAAGAGCCTTTTTTTTGTAGTTTACGTCCTCCAACGTTAAGTCATATCGGACGATGAATGGAATGGGTAAAAGGATGCTCAAATGATCCCGGGGTCCATAGAGCTTAGAGTTACCTGACATTCGTCTTTATGGATAAGGAAAAACTCCGGAAAAAACCTTATCCAGGTAACTCACCCTGACCGAGATTCAAACTTGGGACTTCGTGAACGTGAGGCAGACATGCTACCACCACGCTACCGAGGCGGGCTATTTAAGAGTTGAAACCATGGATTTCGTACCTTTGAGCTTCCCCAAGTTTCGGTGGCTGCATTACGAAAACAATATAAATTGCACGAAATTAAGTAATAAGAAACAAAACATAATACCAGGAAAAAAAAGTGAACGAGTAGACTTTTCTGCCACATCTAAAGTACATTGCTTCATAGACAATTAATCCCCCAACTTGAATTGTTATGTTCAATAACAATTTAAAAAAGAAATGTTAAATAATTATGGTGGATTTGACTAACCCCTTTTCTGGTTTAACTAAAATCGGTGGTTTTGTGGCCACGGGGAACAATTTTGTTTTGAATATATGCAAAATTATACCAAAATGTTTTTCAACATTGTTGATTTTATTGTCTTTTTTATTCTTTTAACAATATATACAATAATGAAAAATAAAAAAAATAGTATTTCAATAAAATTGCGACATCAGGCATTAAAGAGTTATTCTAAAACATAGAGTGGACATATGTTTCCGCGAGACTATAAACCGATATAGGTTATTAGGTAGCAAAAAATATTGTTTTCCCACATTAAGCATTGCCTTCTCCTTTCTCGACAGTTGCCAAAGTTGATCTCTGTTTTTCTGAACCTTCTTAGCCTTCTCCTTGACAACTGAAGCCACACCCGTTATTGTCAGACTTCCTTCACTGATTTAAGTGACAATTTGATTCATATTTACGACTAAATGCTTGAAGAAGGAAGAGGCACAAAATGTTTTGTTGTGATCCGTTCTACATATTTATGTAGGGGATCACCAAGTGATTAGTTCATATTCGGATTTCTGTCATATACACATACAGTAAATATCACAATAGATTTATTAGTTTTGAGAGAATCAGCGAAGTTGTAACTGTTTGACCTCTCGCTCATTATTATCCAAATCCAAAAACGTGCTTAGTTACCAAATTCTCTAAAATCGAGGTAATACTTAGAATTTGAGAACATGTGACACATTAAACCACGTTTAAAACTTCGAATCTAGAAATCTAGACGGCCACATTCGCTGTGAAGGAAGAATACATATCAAAATATTGCATATAAGTAAACTTGGTCAATTTGAAATGGTAGCTCTACAAGTATACTGTAAACCATTTTCTTGGAATTCAACAATAGGAAGTCGTACCCGTACGCAATTAATATCATATAAGTCTTCTATACCGAGGGAGGGGGCGCCGCGGTAGCTTGTACGACTTGGATTCTGGAGGTCGCGGTTTCCATCCCTGTCGATCATGCGCTTGACTTGGGTGTTTCGTGTTTTCATTATTTCATTTCCTTATCTTTAAAGTGTGCTTTTAAGCTCGTTGTGTATGGCGGTGCCGGATATATGGCACGGATGTTTGCGCATTTTAAATGCTGTTTTCGGCACTTGGCGACATTTTGTGGTCGCTGTCCTCACGTGAGAGGAGACGCTTGTTGACACTGCACCCAAAGTGTTGGTGGCTGTGCAGCAGGTCCTGGCACCGGAATAAAGAACTTCAGCTCTTTTTAGCGATTTCTGCGCGGTTTTTGTGGCCTGTCTGCTTGCTGCCTGCAATCATTGGCCTCCTGGAGCTACCTCATCACTCTGTTCCTCCTGGTAGATGTGGAGGTTGCAATACGCGTGGTGTCTCCATACAGTAGCAGACAAAGCGTCGAGACGTGTCGGAATGAATTTGAAACAGCGGAATTTTTTACGCGAGCCTAACGCACATACACGGTGAGTCAATGTACGTATACTCTATTCAGATGCAATCACGTCTTCTGGACAGCAACTTATACACCGACTGGCGTGAGAAATCATTAACAACGTGATTGAATATTTTGCTTGTACTACGTCGCTTACTGTACTCAATTTACTGACATTTCGCTTTTCTAGTAAATACGATAACTGGCGAGTGCAGCGCTGTCAGTGAACGTCAATACGCCTAGGTCCGTTAAAGTCGGTTAACGTTCTTAAGCGAAAATGGAATGAACTTTAAAAAGTGACTAAAAAAAACACCAAACGCAGGTTTTGGAAACAAATTTCGGTTATGCATGTAGGTATATATTATATGTGGTGTAATGATGGAAACTGTATGAGTTTGTGTAACTGCACCGTGCAATTTGTTTACAAGATTGTTCTAGTTTGAGGTAAATTACACATATATGATGCTTCTTCAAGTCCGTTGGCTCATTTTGCATACATAGCGTTTGTATTGCCGTAATCTTCATAGTATTCAACTAATGGTTTTTAACATCCCGCACCCATATTGTAAAGAGAATTAATTATCCGACTAAAGTGAACAGTTGTGAATGGTCATTCTCGGCTATTAACAAATACCTGCAGGGTCAGAAATATATGTTGTTGTTTTTTACGCCATTGATTTGTTCAGATTTCTTGTTGGTGACCTTTGGTTGCATGAACTTGCGCCATTCATCGGATGACAGTCGCTTTTTGTTGACACAGACGCAATTGAAGTGGGGCAGCAGGGCATTGGACGCGGTGTGTGATTGTTTTATAGCGATTTTATTAAATCTGTGATCCTTTGCCCTCTTATCAAACCAGCGCACACTTTCTCTTATTGAAAATAAAGCAACATCTCGCCTCGTTAGCGCTCAGTCGAGAGTTTTAAAGCCAAAGGGTCACGTTATTATTTTGATATCTCTTTGTGATGATCTGGGCGTCGGTCTGAAAGGTAGGGAAAAGCCGGAATTCATCTCCGATTTGCGAAGAAAGCATAATCTGACTGAGCAAAGGGTTCAATGGACTGTGTATGAATAGACTCACAGTTCAGCTCTTCTTCCTTATTGCAAGTCACGGCGTTTGATTTAATAAATTAATCCCCAATTAAGGAGGAAAATGGACGCAAAAACTCATTCACAAAAACTCATTCTGGAAGATCCACTCCTATTTGTTTTGCTATGTGTTTGTAATTTCTGAACAGTCAGTCGTAAGCGAACAATTTCAGGTAGTCAAATTCCATATCATTAGGTATTTGAAGTATTGTATTTCACCTTAAATTTCAGTGTTTGAAGGCCTTCAGTTTCCTGAACCTAAAAAATCATTTGAAAATATTAAGCTCTCCTTACTTCCTTCTCCCTCTCAATCTGTGTGCGTTTCCATGTCTGAAAATAGGGCTCAGAAGTGAAAAATCAGTCTAATACTAGTCTTAGTATTTTAAATAAGCATGTTTGATAGGTGGAGCACAAAGATTTTCATGGAACTCCTCGCTCAAAGCTACCTTTTACATGAAATATTTTTAATTATTTTACCAAAAATGTCCCAAGCAATTGCGATTAAACTTGAATTGACATTGTATATATTGAATGATGTAAACAACTAAATTATCTTCATCTAGTTACATTTTCAGAAACTGGGAAATTATAAGTCAGAGAAACATAGTACAGAAAAAAGAACACAAAGCTGCATTAATTGTTCCCTTAAAGTAGCTTTTTCTTTAAATTTTATTCCGTATTTTATGTTTTCATTTTCCCATCTGATTGAGCTTGTTTGAAAGTTTGTATTTCTCTTTTATTTGCCTTTGCTACAAATCGTTATTCCTCTGACGTCTAACATAAACATTTGAGAGCTTCCCTCCATATTGTGTTTTTGTGTATGACTTAATAACTTATTAATTTAGATTCAGTTCTAGGTAAAAATATATATCGCACGTAATCTAACGTTGATAGAATAACTTTTAAATGAATGATACACACGCGAGCTTTTAATAATCAAGAAACCCGTGCGAACATACATCATATAGCTTTTGGAAGAAGGAGGACGGCTGTGTATATTGTTAAACATCAGCAGTATGATTCAAGAGTACGTGCTTTTTAAAACTAAGTTCCGTAGCCAAACTTTGACAGAAAGCTCAGATTGAAACATTCAGCGCTCGAACTAAGTTAAACACTGCCAATATAGAGTTCTATCAAACGACGATGGTCACGACAAAGAATGGCAAACAAAAGAATGTAAGCATGTTTGTGGACTGCATGTACTTTGTAGTGAAAGCAGCATTGCATCATTTCGCTTTTTCAAACTTGCTTGTAAAAGTTAGCAGAGCTATTAATCATCTCTGCTTTACCTTAGGTATTTTCAGCCTTCATCTTCCTGTATCTTATGCATCTGCTTTCATCGACGACCTAAAATGTTTTGGTAATTTATCTCTCAAGCTTCTTCCGCGTTGACCTTTAGCTCTTCCAGTAGCAATAACAGTTTATATTGACTGGAGCTATGTGACCAATCAACGTCACTTCCAATATTCTTTACTCTTGCTTGCTACCCGTGGAAAAGGGACTCAAGTGGATTCGAACCATAAGTGTGACAGGACTGATAAAAGTCTCTTCATTGTGGGAACATATAGATGTTTATTCTTTCACGGTTTATCTTCAGCGTATTAGATCTCTCATTTATTCTATCCACCTCTTCCTCGCCCGCCTCGGTAGTGTAGATGATAGCGTGCCTGTCTTGCGTTCAAGAGGCCCCGAGTTCGAATCTCGATCAGGCCGTTACCTGGTTAAGGTTTTTTCCGGGGGTTTTGCGTTATTCTGAAAGACGAAAGTCGGATAACTCTAAATTTAAGGACCTTGAGCTTATTTGAGCATCATTTCAGCCATTGCATTCATCGTCCGATATAAATTTGACTTAACGTTAGAGGACGTAAACTTTTTTTTAAAAAAAGAAAGAAAGAAAGAAAAAATAAAAAATAAAAAAATACACTCCTCATATTGTTACATTCGGGCCCACCGCAAAACTTCCTAACCAGAGGATCCAGACTGTTGTTTCATCCGTTTACAGCGTTCTTAAAGACCCACAGGTAACTTTTCGACATTCCTTTTGTTTTCTACTTTGTACTAGCTGAAAGTCATGGGCAACAATTGTTTATAGGTAAATCATACATTTATTTATGGAAAAATGAGTGCACTGGTCTATTTCTCTTCTAATTTCATTACTTTCTCTGCAACGTACCTAATAGTTAGAAATGATATTGCATTCCACCTTATCCAGATTTCACGGAAATACATGTCTTGAGGCTTCCTGAATAAAAACGAAGCAGTTTCTTAAAGTATGTAAACTGCACAAATCAAAAACGAAAAGTCGGTTAGGTAGGAATCTTCCTATCTAAGTTCACGTAATGATGCGGCACGAAGGTTTTCAAGAAAATATCACCGCAAACTGCCCTTTATATCAAATATTTTTCGTCATGGTTCATTTTTTTTTCAAAAGAGACCATTTTGATTATAATGGTTTAAGATATGTGTTTTGCCAATAAAATGTGTATCTTGATCTCTTTGCGATCAGCCTGTGAAGTATTCTATATTTCGAATTAGTTTATTCATAACACATATAGGTCCTTAAATTACAACATATCTGACAAAGACAGTTGTGGCGTTAACTATTTCCCAAATATTATATTATCAATATAAATAATTAAATAACTATTAATTCCTCAAGTGGTAAGTTGCTGGTATTTTGCCTTGCAGTAAGTAAGCAATTTTAAAACACTTGTATAACTTAGGGTAACTATTTATTGTTACCTATTTAATAAGCTGGCAATCGCTTTCGCCTACTGTATCCGTATACCTACAACGACATGGTAGTTGTGTAATGGAAGTTCATCTCTATTAACTAGAAATGGGTGGTAGAGTAGGTTTCAAGAGAATGGTTGTAGAAGAGAGAATAGAGAACACCCTGTGAATTCAATACATACTATTTTTATATTATACAATTCAAGTGTATTGGGTTTAAAATTGAATTTGAGAATCTATTTGTGGTTTTCAACGGCCCATTCTATGTTGGGCGTTAAAAAGCACTTAATTTTCCTGGGAGGCTCTTTATCAGGCTTGAGGTCTTTTCGATGCCGTGAGTCTACGACACTGGACCACCGGCTGTACTTCCTTTCGAGAGTAGTGCTAGGGACTTTTACGCCCGAAAAAATCTATCGCCCTCCGCGGGGTTTAATCACGCACCCTCAAGACATCAGTACTCTACTTTAACCTGTGTTTCGTTATTGCGTATTATATGTGCGCAATTAGCGTCTCTATGAGGCTGCGTTGGTTGGGCTGGTTACTGAACCCATGCTCGCCTGCCCGTACAGATGGTTTTTAATCGTGTTTAACAGCGATGGCACTTTATCGGTAGATATACTGGAATGTTAAAGAATTCCATTGTGACGAAGTTCCGGCACACCGGCGGCACTGATATGTTCCTAGAAATTGAAAACGTCGTTAACAAACAAAACAAACTGCTGCTCAGTAGGTTTTCCCACGACTCGTCTGCTGCACTGATTGTAGACAACTCGCAAACTGAACTTTGTCACACAAACTTATATAATTATGCAGGCATGTATTCTTTAACGGTCGTCAGGCCTTTGTCTGCATATAGCAAGACGTGATGTAATCGATGTTCTTTCATTCCACAGTACCAACATCCAACTTTGTCTTTTCTTCGGTAGTATTGGCTCAATAATGACTAGCTCAATAATGACTACAAATTTGTCAACCTAACGTAGTAGATGATTTAGAATTGCAATTTTTTGATATTCCGGAAGACAACAGAATAAATGTAACACGTGCTGTAATTCACAGTACATTATTCAAAACGTCAAATGAGAAATTTGACTGTTGTCTTAATATAGCCGGAGTTAACGATGTTAGGACACGTAATAATGACTACTTGAAAGAATCAGGAAGTTTTATACCATTATATTAGAAATAAATCATTATTCATATTATATGATAGCTGTTTTAACTTGACATTAGAGTCCTTGCTTGCCTTTTTGTTGCGTCACGATGGGACGTCAGTTTGACGCTCTCGATGATGATGATGATGATGATGATGATGATGATGTGTCTATTTGAAGCACAGTGTAGAGCGCAATATGAAGATATGATATTTCCGGAAATCTGCTCAATCTATGAGAAACCTATCTCAAGATGTGCTTGGATGTGCATTATAATATGAAAGGATAATATTGGTTATGACTGTAACATCTTTAATAGACAGTCTAAACAATTAAGTGGAGAAGTTACCGATCAATGGAAACTACGGATTAAATTTATGATTTTAAAGTAACTTGATTACCATAATTATTTACATCAAGTGTTTCGTGGCAATATTCTAAATGCAGGCGCTGAATTCTCTACCTGGCAAAAGCACGCGGTTCTGCCGCTTCAGGCTAAGATAACGCCAAAATCGTCTTCGCCTTACCAGCATCGTCCTCACACATCTGCAATTAAGCAAAACGTGTGTTAAATTTTGCCCAAGCATACGGTATTATGCTTAAATTCTCCTACTATCCTCCCCTGTGTTGATTATTCAAAGTCCCCCAAACCTAGCTCCTAACTCAATGCTGCCACTTCACTTCCATTTTTCTAATATCTGCTCTTTTCAACTCAGAGCTCAACTATAAATTTCTAATACATTCTACATCACATTCTAAGGATCCCATGCTATGCTGCTGTATCTAATCCAACAACTTTGCTTATCAATATACCTTCACTCTCGTATCTATCCGAGCGAATTCTGCCAATTGACCTGAATGCACGGCTAATTAGATGTAATTAAAACGAAAGAAATGAGAATTACCTATTCTGTTTAATTCTGCTCTTATGTTAGAAGAAATAGAATGTACAAATGAATTAACGTACCTGGGCAGTATAATCTCTATGAATGACGATTCGAATGAAGATGTAAGTGCCAAAATAAAGAAAGCTAGATATGCCTTCATCCAAGTGAAATCAAATTTCCTTCAGGCTTAAATTAAGATGATTGGATTCAAATGTTAAATCAGTGTTCCTATATGGTTGTGAAACTTGGAAAGCAATGAAGCAAATTAGAAGGAAACCGTTATCTGAAAATTATCATGGGCATCAGGTGGCCGAAGATTGTAACCAACAAAGAAGTATGGGAAAGAGCAGATCAGCACGAAATCTCTAAAGAAATTTAATTTAAAAGGTGAAGTGACTCGGGCATGTATTGAGGAGAGAAAATGGCATCACAAAAGAACATTGATTGGAAGCCCCAGGGACCGAGTAGACGTAGAGGAAGACCTAGGACAACTTGGAACAACATGGTCAGAGATGGAGCGAAACAAGCATAAGTATAAAGCACTGACAATTAATAGAGTTCGGGGGCATACTTTTATCAAGACCCTATGTTTCCCTTTGGAGTCACCAGGACTACTACTACGATCACTTCACTACCACTAATTTCCTTGACTCTGGGTAAAAATCTGGTTTTAATTATCACTAAACCTACAAATGCTTAACTTAAACAAAAATAGTAATTTTAGAGCGATTCTGTTTTTCATAGGAGCTTATTAATTCTCTATCGATGTTGTCAAAATTATAACTACTTCTTTATTTATTAGTTCTGTTATACATTAGGTATTAATTTTTCAATTGACTTGACATTTCGGTATCAAACTGCCTACTTCCGTGAGTAAATAGTTTGTGCCACATACAGAGAGCTCTATTGTTTGAATTTAAATGTCCATAGCCTGTTCTTACTGCATACGGCACCACAGACAGTGAACACATGCTTAATATGATATGGGTAAGGGAATTTGGGAAAGAAGCTTCTAGGCCTATGTTCATGGTACCCCGATTTTAGGCCCCATACGCTAATGACTATTTAATTTTCCCTGCATACCTAGAAAATAGCACAAGGGACCTTAAAACAAAAATTGGTTTATTGCTATAGGACTGTAAAGTAATTAAAGATAGATTATTTTATATGTTTTTAAATGTTATTAGAGTAAAGAGTTGGTCCTTCAATTATGACTGAAGACTTTAGCATACATAATCTTTCACTGTAGGGACTTCTCCTAAGAGATTTACCGATCAACAAAAACACAAGATATTTTCTAGTAGTTAGGTTTAGGGGGCGGCCACGATAACTCATTTGGTGAGAGTATCGACTATCTTAAGATCCTGTTTCAGTTCCAGCAGAGATCGTAATCTTCCTTTTCAATATACGTGGGTTTCTTTAATTAAACTTTACATGGCATACCTTCCTCCCTTTCTCGCAGACAATTGTAATTTCTGTTGTGATTTACGTCCTCCAACCGTGATTTACGGTGAATGAATTGGGTGAAATGATGCTCAAATGAGTCCAGGGTCCATGGAGCTTAGAGTTACCCTGCATTCATCTGCAAGGATAAGGGAAAATCCCGGAAAAGCCCTTATTCAGATAACTCACCCTGACCGAGATTCAAACTCGGGACCTCTTGAACGTGAGGCAGACACGCTGCCATCTACGCTACCGAGGCGGGCTACAATTGTAATTTCAAAGTACTTAATTCAAGGCACTGGCATCTCCAGCCTCTCCCTCAAGTACATATCGAAAGCTATTTCGAATTCAGCTTGTATTTTCGAGTAGGTAATAAAGACCAAACTGTCCGTTTTAATGTAATGGCCGACAAGAACATCCTGTCTTCCATCTGTTCTTACAGCTTCAGCTCAAGACAGGTTGCTATGTCATCTGGTGTTACATCCCGCATACTAAATTGTGCTGGTCCATCTTGTATTGCCTCATGTTTAAGCTTTATTCAAATTCTGCATATCTACTGGCACAATCAATTTGCTTCACGTGTTAGCCAGCTCACCTGTAACCAGGGATGTCGAGCCTGTGACATACGTGTCGCTAGGTAGCATAAGCGCACGTTTTCGGCTGCCTTTCGTAATTAGACCGATATTACAACTAAGGTGCTCTCAGCAGTAAAGCGAAAGTCATTTAGTCGGCGCAGGGAAGATATTATGATATCTCTAATTGACTAAAGTTAACTATGACCCGATTTCTACTTCGTAAACTTTCGATTCCTCACCTAGATAATCCAAGAGAACTATTTCATATATATTCCTCACTTTCATCTGTTGTCCCTACTTTAGAAATGCTTTATATTCTTTTTTCATATTGAGCTCGGGTTTTTCAGGCAGAAGCTCCAACAACAAAATAGCTGCTGATTCTGGTATGTCATGTGGAATATCGTCTTCGTTTCTTTTGAGCTCATGCTATGTAAATTTTAATTTAAGAACCCCGTATGTTAGAATAAATGTGCAATGGCTACCGCACATAGCCTTATTTTATTTACTAAAAATTTTATGTTAACGACTGCAGCGTATTTTTCACTAAATCGATTCTTGCTAACTACATTGCTAATGTTTCAGACGACCTTGATCATTAACTCATACTGCATCTTCTATACTTCGGAAATGCTCACAATTGACACAATAACATTCTTTTCAGTTAGGTAACGGAAAAAGTTATATACAGAGATATTTTTGACGTGGCTTATGACTAAGGAGCGGATATATAGGCACTAAAAGTGTGTGAAATAGGCAGGCAAAAAGGACACTAAAGATGGGCAAAATGGGCACTTAAATAGGCACTAAAAGTTTGCTAAGTAAACACTTAGAAATATACAATTATAGTAAAATGGATCTTAAAATGCACTATAACAAAATGGCAATCATCCCAACATATGCTGCAACAAATTCGCTAAACACATACTATTTCGCGGTTCCCTAGGGGAAATAGTTCTCCATTTATTCAAAATTTCATAAATAGCTCCACAGCAAGTTAAAATAACAGATGTTGTCGTATAATTAAAATACATATAAATCCACTTCGCTAAGTAAGAACCATAATTTGCAGAAAGGTGTGACGTAATTATGTCAAAAAAAAACAAAAACATAGGTTTTGGGGTGTGGGGCTTAAGGGTGAAAGTTGAAACATCTGAAGCTTCTGTTAGATTTGTTTCAAATTTATACCATTTATTTTTGTTATGGATCAAGAATGGAATAATACCAAGTTTCAGCTTTCTAGTTACAATAGTTTCTGAGGAATTAACAGTTATGTCTAAATTACAAACGAGATTAAAAATGTCCCACATATTGTAATTTTAAAAATTAATGCTTGGTGTATACGTTTCTGCACCCGTTATAACCTATTTATGACCTGTTACTATGTGTAATATTTGCCTTCGCCATATCAACGAAAGGAAAAAAACAATAATCATAACCATTTAACAATTTTTATTTTCCTAAGCGTTTTCAGTAAGAAGTAGCATTGTGACACAACTGTAAGGCAGATACCTAGCTGGCTAAACTCCTTTTTGTATATTCAATGTGCAGCAGTAAGAAATTTCTCTTCCCTCAAAGCTTCACGTTGAAACCAACAAATGTAAAAGCCGTTGTCGCAAATTACAAACAGAAAGAATTGGCTAAAAATGCAGTTTTAGGCACTAATAAGCAGAGTAGGCACAATCTATGAAATAGGCATTTATAAGCACTATAAAACTAAGAAATTAGGCTAATAATTGTAGGAAACGTGCTTGTAACTTAAAAGCCTACGTTTCTGAGCAAAGGAATAAAATAGGCAAATAGGGCAAAATCCGCCCCCTAGTTGCTTATGACGTAGTGTTGCGCAGTAGTTTTATCAACGAGTCCACTTGTTTATTTGGAAGAAAAAGGGGTGTCAGGTTAGTCATCTGCCATCTAACCCACCAACTTTATGAGCAATCTGCTGGTGACAGCAGAAATCCTACCCCTACTATTGATTCGCATGACGTCACTCGCACAAATTCGAGCAAGGTGATGCGCCATGTCTAAATGATACAACTGTATGCAGATTTATAGAAAGCTTCTCTCTCTCTCTCTCTCTCTCTCTCTCTCTCTCTCTCTCTCTCTCTCTCTCTCTCTCTCTCTCTCTCTCTCTCTAACTGACATAGCGGCTCATTTTAGAAACGTGTTCACTCATTCATAATGTGTCACCTACACTTTTTACGTATGTAATTATTTGCATACCGAAAATTTGAGACAAACACAATAACGGCCAAACCTTTCAACAACAGTGGAAAATAAAATTGGAGTACAGCAAAAGGAAAACATTAAGCCAAGAACAAAAGGTTGCCTTGCGTGTTTGTATCACGCACACATAATGTATGTAATTTTGAATTGAAACATACTTGCTTCATAGTAACATTAAGAAACAAGTTTTGCCCAGCATAACTGCAGGATTGCACTTAGTCGTTTATAATCTGTCTCAAAACTTGAACGATCCTGTTGTAAACACATAGGAAGGGAAAAAGACACAAATTCAACGGAACTCTAAGATTGCTGCTGGTTGGTGGAAAAAATCCATGGGATTTATAGAGATGCTTGCCGTCAGGAATCTACCAGCAGCCTAAGGACGACATTAAAGTATGTCGTAGCTTGCGACACATGCAAAACATTGTTGGTTCAGTTTTTAGGTAATGTGTTAAAAAGAATTGTGTTTCAGTTAAGTCCACCGAATTATATTTATCTCATACAAACACTTTAATACACTGGCGAGTGTGCGTGCGTGCGTGTGTTTGTGTGAGCGTGTGAGGCAATGTATATTTTATTTTCTGTCCATAATTCTTTCTGAACGTAATAACTACCTGCGTATAATCAAAGCATGAAAACAGCAGTGCAGTGTTTGTACACACAATTTAGTTCATTAAACAAATAAAACATTAATTTTGAGTTGGGATATGAAGAGGGAGTTGCTGACTTGTTTGGAAGTGAATAATTATTGGCACACTAGACAGTTAAAAAGCAAATAAACATACCTTTTGTAATATTTCCTTCATCCGTAACGCCCTATTTAGGAACTAAAACCATATTAAAAATTAGAAGAAAAACATTTTTGTATAAATCAGCGTTTGTGAATCGCGGAAAACCAAAGGCAGTCATAATTTACAGACCAGTCTTTAAAATGTCTATGTAAAGAGTAGTTTGGAATGGGAAGTTTTACTTGAAAGCAGTGTTTTATCCCTGGAAGGATTCATATACACATATTTGGGTTAGTCACTACATACCGGTAGGGCTAGAGAAAGGGACAAAAGTCTTAATTTGAGATCCTTTATATTCGTTTCTTTGTAATCTGTAAATATATTATACAAAATTTGGGAATGTTGTTCAGATTGGTCCACAACGTTTTACGGCACCAAGCTCACATTTGGCTAATTTCTTTCTTGTGTGATTTAGCATTTCAAGTGTAACTCATCCAAAGAATTTGAAAAATATTGTTTTTTCCGAGATCGTGAATATTCACAGATTGCTATGCATACATATGTCTTTGATCAAATCTCAGGATGAGGAGTTTGGGTATTATACAGAAAATTGAATGCTGCATAATTTGTCTGCTGAAGGTTGTTATTTAGAAACGAATGACTTCTTCTTCTTTATTTTTTTTTTAATGTAAGTACCTCCTCCAACGTAGTCATATCGGACGATCAATGAAATGGGTGAAATTATGCTCAAATGAGCCCAGGGTCCATAGACCTTAGACTTACACGACATTCGTCTTTCAGGACAAGGGAAAGCCGCAGAAAAACATCAGATAATTCACCCTGACCGAGCTGCGGGACCTTTTGAACGTGAGTCACACGCTACCGAGGCGGGCAGGAAGGACTCCCATAACCCACTGATGCCGCATATCATCTTTTAAAAGAAAATTTCGTTTTATGTTCCTGTTGTACAGTATTCAGTTTTACCGAGCTGAAAAGATGACTGGAGCGTTTGTGTTTTGCATTCTGGAGGTACCACGACCTAAGTCCAGCTATAGAGCTAAAGGAAATTAAAGTAAAATAGCTTAGGTGATGTATCCAGTATTACAACTAAACTTTTACAATCAAGGTGGAGCCAGTAGTTCTACCTCAAAATCAACATAATACCACAATGAATGACAAGTAAGCAACTAAGGTAATTTATCAGCAAGTTCCTCAAGCAGGTGATATAGGAGGTACATAACCAAAGTTATTTGTCTAGTTTAATGCAAAGTCAACACAGAAAAAGCATAAAATGACTTACAGAAATGCAACTACTTAATTAAGGCTATATATCAGCAAGGAGTACTGCCACCTAACTGAGGCCAGTTGTCTGGTGTACTTCTGACTCGTGTGAACTAATGAAACTATTGTATCGTAACATGACGCTTGCTACAAAAAATGACGTTAAACAATTACACCCGCGCACACGCAGGCATTTGCATTTTAACAAACAGTCTAACAGCAGCATTATATGCATTATGTATAACCCGTAAAATTAATTACTATGTAATGAGCATGTTAACTTCATCGATTACTCAATACTTACATCCTTACAACCAAAATTCCTTTTCTCTACCATGTGAAAAATGTGTTTATATCTACAATGCGAACTGCAAACAATTTTATCGCAAACGTAGGACCGTACAACTGCTCCTACTGTTCAGCATTTAAAATGAATGAAAGCGTTCAATTGTTACAGAGTACTATCGTTCAGCAATCGGTCGTGAATACATTTGGTCACCTATCATTAGATGAAGGAGTCCAAGATCTCTTTCTTATATTAGTTCCCAAAAGATAATCTTTACCTATTATTTATTTAGATTACATCAGTTTTATTTACAAAGATCTGACTTGAATTATAACTAAGGTCGCGTCGCCTCAGGTTTTATATGTTAAACATAGTAGGCTTTAAGGCTACGAGATGTATACGTTTTATGGGAAATGAGTTTTCTTATTTATACCTGTTAAATATTTAAATTTATTATTTGTAATGCAACTATCGAGTGTTCTTTGTATTTTTTCTCAACAAAGGTGTAGTATTTTTGTTTATTTTCCCAAACGAAACAGAAATGTCGTTATACTGCCATATGTTGTCATCCAACTGACATTTTTAATACTTTTTTATTGATCGCTCAGCAGCACAATGCTTTACAGATCAGAGTGAATAGAAGGTTAGAGAGCAATAAACTGAAGAACAATAACACTCAGGGGTAGGTTAACATGCCGCCCCCTAACTCCATTATGTTAGAACTCCAATAATACACTCTGATGAATTAAGTCAATATTGGACACGTAAGACACATCAAGCACTAGAATCACTGGAATCAGATGTATCACTCAGAAGCAGGTCCTGTAGTCTCCTTTTTAAGCGTGAGGGTTGGCGCGTGAGGACGCCGATGTTATAATGCACAGCTCCTGGAACTTCTTGCAGCGTAGACGGGCGATTCTGCGAATTTAGTCGTGAAGTGGTAAGAGTCCTAGTTCGTGATGGAGCTGCTGATTACGAACGAACCATGGAGCGTTGGTAGCGATGCGCATGAAGCGATACTGTATAACTTGAAGACGACACAGATGATATGTGTGTGTGGCCTCCCACACTTGGCGGGCATAAGAAATAAGCGTTCGAACGAGTGATTTGTAGAGTAACAATAAAAACTGTAGGCCGAGGCTGGAACGGCGATGTAACAGAGGTGAGAGTTTTGAAAGCCGCCCGGAGACCAGTGAAATTAGACGATCGATGTGAGCACGCCAGGTCAGTCGAGAGTCCAAAAGCACTCCAAGGTGTTTAACGAGAGTTGTAATGGGGAGCCAAGGGACATTGTTCCTTTAGAGAAACAACGGAGGAAGCGGAGTATATCGGCGAAGAGTGAAGATTTTAGTCTCGGTTTTCTGAGGGTTCAAAGAGATCCGTCAAGTGCTGAACCAATGATTTAGGCGATCTAAAGAGAGCTGTACTACTTGTACGTGCTGGATATTAACATGAGAATAATATAGTACTGTGTTATCAGCGTAAAAAGCTAAAGAAGTCGGAGCTAAGTCAGAAATATCAGAAATATAGATATTAAATAGAGTCGGGATCCAGATAGAACTCTGCGGTACCTGCGGTAACATTACGTGGGGATGAAAGCTTTCCACCAATGCCTACTGAAAAGCTGCAGTGGTAGAGGAAACTATGGATTAAATGTGATAAATAATTAGGAAGACCGATTTAGTAGAGCTTAAGGAGCAAACCATCATGCCAAACCCTTTCGAATACCTGTGCCACATCAAGGAAAACAGCTGTGGTATACTGATGGGCCCCGAAGCCGTGGACGATTGACTGAGTTAATCGTAAAAGCTGATCGGTGGTGGAATGTTTGTGACGAAATCCAAATTGATAAGGCGGAAGAAGATGGTTATGATTA
Organism: Mantis religiosa; assembly: GCA_030765055.1. Classification (NCBI taxonomy): domain Eukaryota; kingdom Metazoa; phylum Arthropoda; class Insecta; order Mantodea; family Mantidae; genus Mantis; species Mantis religiosa. Next base: position 330,744,000 of record CM060950.1, read on the forward strand.
AGGTAAGACAGAAGACGGTGTTTAATTACTTTTTCAAACAGCTTGGAGAGGGTCGGCAACAGACTTATAGGACGATAGCGTTCGGGGAGGTGTTTGGGTTTATTGGGCTTATGGAAGACTGCTATATGGGCAAAATTCCATGTTCGAGGATAATAGCCGAGGCGTAGACAAGCATTGAGGATGGATGACAAGTATGCAACTGATTTTTGGTGAGCTTCTTGATAACAAGCCGTGCCCGGGAGATTTCTTAAGGGGAAGGGCTCGAATCGGGGAAGATAGTTCCCGTGGACTTGTAAATGAAATCCTTTGTTTGACTGTAGGTCGAGTACGATAGGTATGTAACTCCTTTTCCACATCTGCAAAAGTTTCATTATCGGCTGATACGGGAAGAGCAAACACACGCTCAAAGTGATAGGACAAAATTTCACACTTGGTGGGAATATCTGTAACCAGTCTATCACCTGCTGAGAGCGGCGGTAAAACAGTCGGCTCACGAAGAACACGTTCGGTGTCCTCCCTCAGCGTTTGGTCAGAAGGAGAGTGACGCAAGATAGCGCTCGTAGGACTGTAGGCGATGTCGCTCCAACTCCAGTTTCATCCGTCGAATGAGTCCGTTGAGCTTTCGACGGAGCTAGAGTTGTCAGTCCCGTTGCCACTGTCGACGAACTTGGTGTTTTTCTCGGATGAGACTTAAAATGGAGAGGGGTAAGAAGGGGGAAGAATGATGCCGTCTATGTGGAGAAGTGGAAAGTCGGACGCAGCTACAGATGGTGTCAGTGAAGTGCTGAATCGCGAGGTCCACATCGTGATTAGTGGCAAGTTGGTAAGAACTGGTGAGTGTTTCATACAGATGAGACTGAAATGTTTCCCAATGGATGTATCCGTTGAGTAGCCTAGCAACTAATTGGTGGATGGTAGGTGGAATAGAAAAGGTGACAATCACCGGGCAATGATCAGAATCAAATTCCGGTATGGAAGAAACAAAGGTGGACACGTTTAGATTACGGTGTATACCGATATCTAGAATATCAGAGGCAAATAAGGGATGGAAAGGAAAATGAGTAGGATCTTCGGGCGCCAATATCGATAGGCCATTAGTAGCAAGGGCTGTAAACAGAAGTCGGCCATTTGGGTTTGTCGTTCGGCACCCCGAGGAGGAATGCTTACAGTTGAGATCACCTAGAAGAAGAGTGCTGTTCCCCGCAGGAAAGAGAAGTGATAGATATGTAGTATTCAGTCTGCGATTGGGTGGTTTGTATGCGCTAAGAATGACAAGGTCACCACCGTCCGCACAGTATAGTTTAATACCCACCACTTCGAAATTGGGCTCATGAGGGAGAAATATCTCGCTGTGACTCAGAGAACGTCGGATGAGAAGAGCCATTCCACCAGAAGGTTTATCTGCGTCACAGTCCTGCCGGTAAATGACGTAACCAGGAACAGTGAAATTCTCATTGGGAAGAAAAAGTGTTTCTGGTACACAAGCTATATAAACATTGCGATGCGTAAGAAATGCTACGAAGGAGGAACGTTTAGCCCGAAGACTGTTAGAGTTCCAATTTAGGAGTGTGAGCTGACGTAGAGATGACAAATTACGGGAGGCCATCGTGGAAGATAGGAGAAAGAAGAAAAGGAAGAAGCTGCAGCAGTTGCGGGAGAATTGGAGAAAACAGATTGCACAAGAAAGTATATAGCGGTGCAATCATTTCTTTCAAGGAAGTCCAAGACGGGGATGCAGAGGCAGAATCCTCTGGTGAAGGAATTGAAGAACGTCCTTGGCAGGGAGGTGAACGACCAGTCAGTACCTGTGAATAAGTCCTGGATGGTGGAGAAGAAACAGTTGCTGTGCTTGTTGTTGCTGAACCAGTGGCTGTTGTTGAGAAGCTGAGGCTTTTTGCTGTGAATTGTGACAGGATGGTACTGCCTGCTGCTGAAAGTGCCGAGACTGTCGTTCCTTCAGCTGTAAGTAATGAAAACAACCGCGAGAGTTTGCCGGATGATCTTGTTGGCAATTAACACACGGAGCTGGTGTAGAGGAGGGCTTCGTGCACTTAGAAAAGTGATGGTTGCCTGTGCAGCGAACACAGCGGGGCTCTAGGTGGCAGTAATTTTTGGTGTGACCATAGTTTCGGCAGTTTGTACACTGAGGCAGTTCCATATTTTGTCGGCGACGTTCTACTTTGACTACGCTGTACAGCAGTCAGGAAAGATTAAGCATAGCTTTACGTTCGTCATTGTTAAGGAGGTCGTTGACATTGGTTCCTTGTTCTTACGTAGTAAACGTGTAATGTTACGAACAGGGATGTTCTGGGCACAAAGTTCATCATAAATCTCTTGATCACTGAGGGAACACAGTAGGTTGCGTATGACGACTGAAAAAAGTTTGTCTAAAGGGTTGTGAAATGCGTAATATTCTTGCTGAGTTGATGTCAAGTACGAGGTAAGGTTGCGGTAGCATGTGGACGTCGAAGTGTAGACCTTAAAAATGGCTCCCCGTACCTCAGTGTGAAATTAAGATAAGACATTTTTTTTACATCTTGTAATAGCAGCTGATAATTGTGTACATTGTGGACACAAATAGGAGGAATTTTCTCTTTCTGAGAGATGGAGTCTGTGTCGGAAGTAAGTGTTCTGGAGCTTCGCCTAAATGATTGAAACGATTAGAGTAAGAATTGGATATGCATAGCGTGAGAGAGTAGGTTGTTCGGAAACAGAGGCAGTGCATCGACGTTTGTTTTGCTGTGAAGTCGGGGAGTGAGAGGACTGCGAACGTTGGCTGCGCTCTAAACAGTCAGATGGGGCACAGTCTGTCATTGTATAATCGTCGTGCTGGACGAGTTATTGAGTGTGTAATGGGGCTGCATTGAGTGAAGCTGAGATGGTCGTAGTATTGGTTTATTTACTTTAGTATCCCGGTAGCAGAAGACAGTTGAGGTTGGTACGATAGTGCTGATTAGATGACGTCAGTTGTAACGTAGAACTGGAGCTATCCCGCAAAGTCGTGTCGTTATTTAATACATTTAGCTTGGAATATAATATCCTGCCGGTAGTATCCGTTTGTAATGCCATGTAAGATATATGATATATAGTTGGTGAACAATAGACAAAAGCTACCTGACACAGCTAACTGTAAAACACGTGAATTGTAAGCAGAGCGTTCAGGGAAAACCTTCGCACTCGGCGTTCACTTGTCAGCACCCCAACTAACATACTTTTGACAAAGATAGCTTCGAGCATTAGAATTTTCGGCCACGAAAGAGAGCAAAAACTATTATGTGTGTAATTAATATGACTTTTTCTTCTCACTTTTGTGCAAAATATTCTTTAAACACTTCTCTCTACTTTATATTAATCGAGAATTACGTTTGTAGAAATAGTTTTATTACGTTTCCTTATAAGTACCATGAAAAAAGAATGCAGTAAGCTTTAACGCTAAGCGATAGTCTAATATTTTAAGTGTCGGGTGTTATGTAATGTCTTGAGTTGCATATTCGGGGCCTAAAAATAAGAAAACCGCGAATAATAGCTTCCCAGTTTGAGGAAAGTATAAGTGTTGGAAGATGCAAGCAACAAGGAACACGTCCGAAATGGTTCACTCTTAAAAATGTTTTTTTGACATAAATTGTGCATTTTAACAATTTTTTGGGGGTGGGAGAAGTAAGAATTTTCTGTCTTTTACAGTTTGCCAATTAATGGAAAGGTCATCCAGAATGAGCAGGACTTCTGAGCACATTCTTAGAAATTTCATTATATATAATTTGTCCTGTAAATGTGTTAAACATAAGGTATTTTAATGAAGATTTTAAGAGCCATTCCTAAGAAAATCTTAATTTTCGAAGATTTTCCCAGAAAATAGTGGTGTAACATTGAAGGGTCTCCTTGAAAATCTTCGTGCCTCTTCCTCGGAAGGTACTGAACTTAAATAAATACACACACATACACACACAGATTTTTCTAAGTATGCTCTTTTTTAGTTTCAGTGGTACCAAAAATTATGTATTTCAGGTGTAATCTGAATATAGAGTTTTTAATTGTATGAAGTAGGTATAAGCTAACGAATTTACAAGTTACAGAAAATTGAACAGGCAATGCTAGTTTATTTTTTCTTTCCTGTTCCAAAGTATTCCATATATTGAGCTGTAAAATGGAATATGTGTGACCATATACGAATATTAAGTAGAAGAAATAGTCACCCTATCCTATCGTTCCTCATGAACATTAAATCAGCGCACTCTATAGTACCTTTCCGCTTGGAGTTGTAGGACTTCTTTAATTAATAATTCTGTATATGGAAAGTGAGAGAGTAAACGATGGATCAATAGCAACCAGTAGTCATTCCCTTTCCTTCACTATTACTAGAGCTCTTTTAAATTGTATTCACCAAGCCCACAGTTGTATACTTTTGTCCTGAATAAAATTAGGCGTTAACTCGCGGTTCTTGTTCACAGATAAAACACCTCCAAAATTAATTTATCGGCAGTCTCGTAGTTAAGTCCAACTTGCTTTTGTATTAACGGTTTATTCCAAATGAAATAAGAAACTCAATACATCATTCTGTGCAGACAGTAGAACTAAGGGAAAAATACCAGCAGTAATTCCAGAGAAACATTCCTTTCTTATCAAGATGTAGCTCGCAGTATTTCCTTTATGATTATTTATTATGCCAAAAGCGTACAAATACGGCAAACTACTGCAAAAAAATTGATAAACAGCAATAATTCAAAGACGACACCAAGAACGCACTATTTTTTACTTCTGTCTGCGCATTACGCCAGGCTGGTTCAACAAGTGCCACAATGTCTGTGTCGCTACTACTCTCCTTACCGGACCAGTCACACACCAACCCTTTCCGCCCACCTGATATTTACTCACCCAACGCGTGGCAGCAAGAATATTCTCGCCTTCATTCCTTGCGATTATTTGCAATGTTTGATATAATCTGTCTCAAACTAGAACGATCCTGTTGTAAATATATTGGAGGCAAGAAAGAAAGGGACAAGATATACTGTTTCGGAACCCGAAGGGTTTGTTCAAGTTTAAGACAGATTGTAGTTTCTAAGTTTGTGAGTACTTGTTTTCTTTAATAATTTCAACAAATGTGAGACCAGATCCTTTGTCACACATCTCTTAAAGCTGTTTTGAGCATACATTGATCAAACCGTATCACCCCAAACTGCCGAAGGTCTCCTCAGTGAATCTTAATTCTTAATACACGAAATGATTGTATCTCAAATTTCTTTTTTTAGGGTTTCAAAGCCGTATATGATATACATAGGTGTTGTTTCCCTTTACTGAAGTTACGTATGCACATTTCATTGAACACTGCCACATTCAGCAAGCATCAGTGTTCTACCTAACAATCCACTATTGCCATTACGTCACGCTAGCCCTCTATATATAGCAATAGGCTTTAGCGATTACGCCCGCCTCGGTAGCGTGATTGTAGCGTGTCTACCTCACGTTCGAGAGGTCACGAGTTGGAATCTCGGTCAGGGTAAGTTACCTGGATAAGGTTTTTCCGGGGTTTTCCCTTACCCTGAAAGACGAATGTCGGGTGGCTCTAAGCTCTATGGACCCCGGACTCATTTGAGCATCATTTCACCCATTCGATTCATCGTCCGATGTGACTTAATGTTGGAGGACGTAAATTACACACACACACACACACACACACACACACACACACACACACACACACACACACACACACACACACACATATACACACACACACACAAATAGCGATGACGACTGAGTATTTGCGTTTAACCGGCCTACTGTACGCATGCGTGGAAAAAGTTATTAAAATAGTAGTGTAAGCCAGTTTTAAAATATAAACCAGTGCTATTGGGTACACTTGTTAAGCAAGAAAAGAATGTAATCAGATGGCCTCATTACTCTTCTTAAATCTGCACTATTGTTTTTGTAAATAGCCCTTATATAGCACAGCTGATTGCTATATAATGGCGATAAGAAAAACGAATATTGACTTTCAATTTTAGAAAAGGATAATTATTGGAAAACTCAAACATATATTCAAAGGAATATCTCCGAAATAGCTCACTCCACAAAACATTATTTGACCTAAATTTTGTGGTTTGGCGAGCTCTTCATTTTTTTTTATTTTGTGCAGAAAGATTTTCCTATATGTTAGATAAAAATTTGCAAAGTCATACAGAATGAACAGCACTTCGAGGTCATTGCCAGAAAACTTAAAATATACATTTCATTTGTCATGAAAATGTCTTAAACGTGGTATCCTAATCAAAATCCTTGGAGTTATTAAAGAGAAAATCAGAATTTTCGAAAACTGTACCGTAAGGGTAGTCTGGGGTTGAGGAATTTTCTTAAATTTCTGCAACAACGTGGGCAATAACCTATAGTTTTTGCAACGTACATTTTAATAACTTGTTCGAGTTTACGAGAGTTTGCAAAAGGGATAATATAGGATTATCTCAAGATTTTAATTATTCAATGACCATTTTCTACAACATTTACTCAATCCTGGACAAATTTATAACCTCTTAAAAGCAATACACACACAAGCATCCCGTTTGAACATCATTAATCCATAGTTGAATTATAAACGTGGACCATTGGGTTATTTTTAAAGATGCATCTATACAGAATAACTGTACAGAATATCTATACAGAATACTGCCCAACATTTATAACGCATAACCGATTTATGAAATGAAATAAAATGCCATTGTTGCAAACGTACACGGTGTGTTCGGAAACAGATGCTCTTTTTACGACTCAACAGCAAAGGACTTCTACGGCTTTATAGGCATATACACAGTGTTACAAATTTTTACGACAGGCGTGACAAAGCAATGCATTTTATGACATTATACTGTAACGAAGCTTACAAAGTGAATGCACCTCACAACTGGTACAAAAGCTTGTGTCTGTCCTTCATCACGATCACAATCAGGATACCCATTCGTTGGGTTGCAACAAAATGCAAAGGTTGTATCTTGAACATTCGGTTGCACCATTAGTAGGTAAGTAACCTCTTGATAACTAGCAGTAAATGAGCGCGAACGTTTTAGTGACGGACTGCGTGAATCGTAAACTCATTTCCCTCGCTTAAACTGTTTTATCTTCTTCGTTTTATCTTCTTGGACAGCAGCCCAGAGAAGTGCCCCATTTTGTTGTGTATACAGTGATACGTAAAAATTGGACTAGACATCTGATAGCAGGTGTCTTAGCTTTAATTCACATTTAATGTGGTATCGGGTAGAATTTAGCATGTGCCAGAAAGAAATGTTATTATCAGGCTTTTAAGCAGCCTTATAAAAAGGAATTCATATTCATTTATTGTATATTTTGTTACATTTACTGCACTGAGCATTTTAGGCATTCTGAATTACATGTCGGCTGAAAATTAGTACACTTTGATGAAATGGGAAAGTTTTACGAGTTTTAAGAGATTTTTAGTTTCTCAGAAAGGCGCAGAAACCACCAGCTGGTGTCAAATGTAAACGGAAAATATGTCGATCCAATTTGCAGAGTAATAAATAAAGCTGTTTGAGGCTATAAGTTAAACATGCATGTTGTACTTGTTTTACACTGTGCTGTCTGAAGCTTATAGGTACTAGCTCTTGCTACATGCATGTCTGAGATACCAATAGTAAAATTTACCCAACTGCCCAGCCCACAACGTGACATTCATTGCTCTTCCATGACATTTATTGTTTTGTGGTATTTACTGCTGGTATTTTTATGTGAACGGTTAGTACTTTATCATACTGCGAGCATTTCGTTTCCCGAGTAAAAACAGCATAAAAAGTCATTTTTGTCGCCTATTTAATGGGCTGGTCAATAACTTCTGACCTTTTTTAAGTGTAACTTTTGGGTGCAGAAAAAAAAAGTTTTGACAATGTTTTTATGTTATTAGATAGAAAATTATGTGCTCTACAAAATAGTATGTTTAGTTTTTGTATACTTATCTACTGTTTGTCCTTTTCAGGTCAATAAAATGGAATGACAAATCGACAACAAAGAACATTTTGCTGTTCGGTCCTTCTTTGTTAATCATTGATGTAATTTGCAACCCAAAGATTCTATATCGAAATTTCACCTAAAATTTTGAGCCCTATGAACTCAAGAAAGCAGTTTTAGAGTAGTGTACTCGTGTGTATCTGGCTGTCTGTGAACAGATAGCTCAAAAACTAAATGTCGGGTATTTAAGTTTAGTCTTCTAACATAAGACACGAAGATTTCCAAGAAAAACCCCATTCCAAGCTTCCCTTTGCATGGAACAGATTTCTTATTTTTTGTTTTCCGAACAGTGTTAACGATTTGTTTGCATCAAGATATTTGCACGCCAGTAAATGTGCTATTTTGGAATAGCCTCTGAGGTCTTCATCCTAAATCACCAGACTTAAAAGGCGGATCTCCTTAAAGCACACGTTTTACATCAGATAACATGTTGGGCTTTGTTAACCATTTCCGATATATTTCCGAGATGTTATTTTAAAGCGAATTCTTTGTTATTTGAATTGCCAAATACTTTTCTTTCTCGTGTTAAGTTGCTGTTCTTTGTCGTGGTCCTGCCAAAAGCATAGAATTTTAAAGCCACTACATTGTGAACTCGTCCTGCGCCGTGGCGTAGCGTGCTAAGGCAGCATGCCTTGGTCCATGGCCACGGAAAGCGGCCTGGGTTCGATCCCACCCATATGGTGGGGATTTTAGGTCCCGGGTATAGGACCGGTGCCCACTCAGCATCGTGAGGTAAGTAAGGAGCTTACGCTAGGTAAGCGGCCCTGGTCACGGAAACCAACATTCCGGCTTGAAGATGCCGAGATGCTGACCACATCTCCTTCCCGTATCGGTTGGATGATCGTCCACCTCTGCCGTGCGTAAGTGGGCGTGAGGCCGGCAGTCGGGTTGGTAGGCCTTGGCCCTCTAAGGGCTGTCGCGCCATGGGTTATTATTATTATTATTATTATTATTATTATTATTATTATTATTATTATTATTATTATTATTATTATTATTATTATTATTATTATTATTATTATTATTATTATTATTATTATTATTATTATTATTATTATTATTATTATTATTATTATTATTATTATTATTATTATTATTATTATTATTATTATTATTATTATTATTATTATTATTATTATTATTATTATTATTATTATTATTATTACATTGTGAACCCTTTGTAATGATTTGGATTTCGCTTAAACCTACTTGTTATATCTAAGACGAAATATGCAATAAAACTGTTTTTGCATATACATCACGATTAATAAGAAGATGAATACGTCTTTTAAGAGTAGTTGGTAGAAGTATAAGTAGACAAGGTTATGTGAATGCAACATGTGAAATTGTAATTAAGAAAGAGCTTGGATTAAAATTTGTATTGTATTTTGTGGTAGCTGCGGTCGTTCCATAGATCAGCTGCTAGCTGAACTGCTAGTAGTTTCAGCTAGTCCTTGCAGAAGGACAAACAATTTATCGGCCGTTCTCAAGAATTATATCCATCGTATTGTTATTAATGCTAAAAACAATTAGAACTGTGGCATATTTCTGCAAGTAGACCCTGTCCAAATAAACGCACATATAGCATACAACTTTCCACACAAATTAGTTATTTACCTTATGCTCAACAGTTGAATCCGCAAGATAATTCCTGTATCGCCAAAGTAGCAGCTGTAATTAGCACCAACTACGGCTGTATCTGTACCATGTGTATATTTAGGAACAGTTGTTGGCATTGATGTTAATAAACAAAATGTCACCAAAAGTAATCAGAGAACACTGTTATGAGAGAAATATGTAAAATTGGTGTTTGGTAAATATCAATAGCTTGTGTTTCGTATAGGACGCTCCGGGCATTAGGGATTGTCAGTTCACTCTGTATGTGCGTAAAATATAAAAATGTTACTGAACTAGCATATGACAGCTACGCTGGGTAAGAAAGAATTTAAAGAACTCAGAACTACATGAAAAGTCGTTTAAGGTGGCTCATTTGGTTAGGTGTTGACCTATTGATCCCAACATCATGGTTTCAAATCGTACCAGACGGAAGGTTTTAAAGGGGGATTGTGTCAGCAAATTTACTGGCGCGTATGAGAATTACAGTGGGACTAAATTCCGGCACACCGTTGGCACTGATGTGATCCTGTTAACAAAATAAAATACTTCATTATGTGATTTGTATGTATTGACATTATTAATTAACTTCTTCATATGAATTTAACGAAAAATTAATATTTTTAGGTATTCTAATCTTAACTTTAACTACAATTCAATGATGACGTGATGGGCTTTTTGCTCGTTTTACTTAATTTTATAAGATGCATGAAAACCTCGGTTTCATTCAAAACGTGATCACAGAAGAGTGAGAATGTGACATTCTTCCAGTAAAATTACGTAGTGATTAGTGACGCTATGTGGAGTTACTGCTAGTTTTTGCCTTATGTTGTGAAATTTCATCTCAACGGATGAAAAATAAAGGGGAAGTTCAGTAAAGTAAGCCGAGGTTATGGACCCAAATCCCAATTTTAGATTTACCAAGTGTTTGTAAAGGTATCACAAAATTATGGTGTCGGCTCAAATACAAAACAGATTTGGACCAAAGTCTTTCTGTATACAAATATGTGTTTTAGTGATAAGATACAAACTGGCGAAGCAAACAAAAAGATTTACACGAACAAAAGATCATATGTGTCACATACGTGGCTTCCTTACCGATTAAAACTCCACAAATCCTCTCATTTATTACTAAAGCCACACTAAAGGCATTCTTTTATTCATGTTGCTTTACGGATAGAAATAATCTAAATTAGGTGCATAAGATGTTTATAGGATTCGGATACGTTAAAATGTAACAAAGATGATTTCAATGGCTATTGCTGCAAAAGAAATTGTCATAAACTGTTTCAAGGAGCTTTACAGTTTTCATGCAGTAGGTTTCGATGTTGTGGTGTTCCTATGTACTAGATACACTAAATTATGGAAACTCCATTGAGAATAAATAGGACTTAACGGCCATTGTGTCCATATGGAGTAGATAGATAAGCTTTTCTAAGGAAGATTTGTCGACATATATAAATAAACGATAGCGGATAGAAAACGTAACGTGAAGGTACAGTTTTTAAAAGTGTTATACTTTCATTTGTTTTCCTAAAATCATCAAAAGTCAGCATCTTAGACCTCTGCAGCATAAATATGGCAATAATTATCTAATCAATAATTGAATCGATCATTTTAGAAAGGTCACATCAATTTTTTTTAAGATAGAGGTTCTTATCAACATAAGGTAGCTGCATCTTCTCAGTATAGAAATGACTTTCCTTTAATCCTTATGTGCGAAAATTGTGTTCCTTTACTGAATTCATTTTAGAAATGCCACATGCCCTGGACATGTGTACTGTTCTATAAAAAGTATTAGCGCGATCCTAGTGGAAGATTCATGAACAGTTATTGATTGTGAATCAACATTTTTTTGTAAAAAGCTGAAGCTACTGACAGTGAAGCCAACTAAACATTATGAACAAACTGCAACACTTTTAGCAACGTACTTCGCTAATTACTTATCTGTTTGCAAAATTTTACAAATAACCGTTTGAAAAAAAAAAAACTGGAGAAAATAAAATAAAAAGATTAAGTAGACAAAAACAATTGAATGAGATAACCACCTTAACAGCTTTTAAGGAAAAAAAACATACACGAAATTCACGTATCACCCATGGGAATCCACAAAATTTCAAAAGATTTTCAGTGAATTTAACATCAGCTTGGCACCAGTTAACAAATTCAATATCAGAAACATAGAAAAGACAAAATTCATCTCCTAAAGAAATCTGGCATTTATAGAATTAATTGCTCATATTTCAATAAGGTATTGGAAAGACAAAATGTAACATTGAAACCAAATTAAAAGAACCTTTAGGAACATCAAGCAAAAAGAAATAGATAAACCCGCAGTAGCAGCACATTTCTGGTATCATAACCACAACATGGGACAAAAAAAAAAAAAAAAAAAAAAAAAACATCTACTAAAATCAGTTCACTTGAATCAAGAAAAGAAATTCAAAACACACTTAATGAATTTTGACATTCCATCGGAAGAAGATAGTTTACTTAACCTCAATGGATCGTCCCCAGATGTCTCGTCTGCAGAGAACCATGATCAGCTGGAGCAACAAGATTCTAGCCAGTTGAAAATGTCTTGATAATGCCTTCAAGAAACGCTTTGAAAGAAAATGTGTGGTATGTGAAGTTCAGTGTCTCAGTCAACTCATTGTATAATTTTAATTATTACATTACTTCACGTGTTAATTCCAATTTAAAGTTTTCAAATTAAAATATTAGCTGTTTGGAACAATAAAGAAAATCTAAAATATATGTTAATTTCGATAGTTCATGCCCGTTAGCCTCAAATAAACTTCAGAAACTGTTTTTTTATCCCCTTAAAAGTTGTGTTTTTGGACTTGTGACCTTTCTAAAATGACGGATTCAATTATCTAATGTTGAGAACCCTGCTGGAAGTACACTGAGGAAACTTACGTACCCCATACAAGCCTGCCTCTGTAGCGTAGGTAGTAGCGTGTCTGCTCACTTTCAAGAGCTCCCAAGCTCGAATTTCGGCTAGGGCGAGTTATCTGGATAAGGCTTTTTTATTTTTTTTTTCTATATTTTCCCTTATCCTGAAAGATGAAGGTGGGTAACTGTAAGCTCTGTGATCCCTGCTCGAAGAGTACAATTAACAAAGAAAACCAACTCCATCCAATTCATGAAAGGGTTCTAGTGTAAACAAATTCATGTTTATCGCTGCAGCTTACTTTTCGAGCGAATAAAAGTAGTTCGTTGGTGTACGGGATGTGTTATAACCTGTTTTGTACAAAAAAGAAATACGGTAATTAGTTATATTTTATGATCTTATACTTCAATAGTAGCTCTTGTTTATTATCATGGCCATCAATAATAATTGGCATTCTCCTTTTGATTATTTGAAGAAAGTAATGGTCGAGCTAATTGTTAATGTCTTATGGTTGATGGCATAACAGGTCAAATAGTATATAAGTAGCTACGTCCGTAAAGGTGGTGGAAAAACTTGTTTAAAATGATATGCTCCTACCTGATGTCGAATTTCTTCATACTTTTTTAAATTAGCACATTTAGTTTAACACGCATATGGCTATGGATTTCTGTAGCAATCATTGTTGGATAGCAATAAGTAAATTGTAAACGATGAGCTTCCGAAAGTAAACTGTTCAGGGGCAAGAAATATCAACGCTAGGAATTGTAACTATGTGCATTGTTTGTGTTAGGAAGCATTCTCGGACCGGATGGGTTATAGTTATATGCACATGTTTATTAATAAGTTTGAATCTAAGGTTTATGAGCCTCGCTAACATAAGTTCTTAGGAGGGTTAATGTGTGGTCTGCAGAAGAATATACAGAGTGGAAACGAAAACACTAGATATAGGGATTTAACATTAGAAAACCAAGTGTTCTCTTATATTCTCGCCCTGTTAATTTCAAACAAAAATCCATCGTAAATTTATCGGAACACAGTATTAGCAATCCCTTCCCTTAACTGCGATTCATTACAATGTTAACAGCTTGATTACTTTCAATGATGTATCTGAGTAACCAAAGCTCTCATAAGCTTGTTTCGCTTCTTATAAACTTGTAAGTCATAGTCTATAATAATAACACTAAATTCTTCTTCGTGTTGTTTTCTTTACGCTAGGCGTATCACCTGTTCTATGATTGAAGCAAGCCTTGAAGCTAAATGAATAATGTAAATACTTTATAAAAGTTGTCATTTTCTCTAAAATAGACAACTAGGGTTGTGAGCCTTGCGGTTGTCAAGAACTAATTAACGATGAGGTTGTCATATTTCTTGCTTGCTTTGATTATTATTCATTGTCTTTTAACCGGTTGGGTCATATCGAACAGTGAAGGGACTAAATGGTGCTCAAATGGGCCTGGGGGGACTAGAGCTTGAGTTCTCCACATTCATCTTCTCACGATAAGGAAAAACACGGGGGAGGGGGGGGGGATATGCAAGTAAACGCACCATAACAGTTTTCAGCTTGCTGTCTTTGGATTCTATTATTTTTATACACCTATAATAAGTAGGAAAATATTGTATTTTACCCAAAAATGACTTCGAGACTGCCACATCAAAAAAGAGAAAGAAAGAGAAGAGAAGAAAGAAAAAAGGAAAAAAAAAAGAAAGAACGTGTAGAAAAAACTATGAGTGAGACAGCGAGTGAGAGAGAGCAGCGGCAGCATAACTGGAAAATGAAAAGTTGATCTTGTGTGCGTGCGTTTGTGTGGGGAACAGCATTACTACAAAATGAAAAGTTGGTTAAATACCAAACTTAATGCCAACTTCATCATTATCTTACAAAAATGCTACACGATGATTTTTAAGAAAAACCCCGACTACCGTTTAAAGAGAATATTTTGATTTTCTCCAAATATCCTAACGATTCTTATCAGGTCAGAGTAAAATGCACTCAGAATATCTTCTCATGCCAGGAAAGCTTATGCATTTCTATAGCTACTTAAATCAATGTTCAAACAAAAATAGGGATTTGAAAGTATATTTATGGTGTGTAAAGTTATAGTCTATTAAAACCCGTGGCACTACAGTCCATATCGAACCAGGGCCTGGCAACCCGACTGCCGGCCTTACGCCCACATACGCAAGGTAGAGGTGGGCTATCATTATGGTTTGTTACAAGATTTAATGAATGATTTTTCTAAACTATTTTTTTCGTTGAAATAGCGTCAATTATTGCTCAAAGGGATTCGGTCATAGTAAAACAATAACAAAGAGGAAGTTTAATCAAATATACTGATGCTTGTGATCTTGCAGCTACGTTTCATCAAAAATCTTTATTAGGCTTATATCTCCAATCGACGTCCACAACTACTTACTGTTTTACAGTTAGCCAACAATTCATATATGGCATCAAAATTGCACTGTGTGAATATCAAAAATTAAAACTTCAGATGATATCAGGGGCAAAAGGGTAATTTAAGAACTCATGCGTTTGGTCCTGTGTACTCCATAGCATAATTAGGAAACTATTAAATTTGTAATTGCTGAAACCTAGAGTTCTATCTGTTTGATAGGACTGATATCCGGGGAATGTTTTTCTGTTTAATAAGTATTGCTCAAATAAATGTTATCATCGGAGAAATAAGAGAAGAGAAGGAATTCGGGAAAGTTCGATAGCATTTATTGAAGAAACGAACTACATTAATTAAATAATTACTTAAACGGCTTTGTACGAGTTCTATTGAACACTAAGTTATAGATTTACCGTTTTGCATAGAAAATCAGCAAAAATTCACACTTCCAAAATTTTTAAGAAAGTGTTTCTGCATCAAATAATTTCTGGGTATTCAGATTCCTTAATACATTATATACAGCGTATGGGATGTTAATGTAAATTATTTATATTAATTGTAACAAAATCGAAGTTGGTCTTCGAAATATGTTCTTGAAACATTTTGCTGTACGAATAAAACATGCGGTATGGTGTAAGACCATACTGCAATAAACGGATCATTATCCATTTCGAAACATTTTTATGTACAAAGGTACTGATTTTCTCGGTCAGGTATAAACATTTTGAAAGTGGTAGAAATGATATAGTGGTAAAATACACAATGTGGCGTCATTATACCTGCGCAAAATGGTTACCGGCGCGCGAAGGAAAAGGCCTATAAAAATGTCGTACTGGCCCCACCTGTGTTTTATGCACAAGGTTTAGCAAAGAACTTGTCCAATTATGTAAAAGAGAAAAGCAGAACCATTAATCGCATAGCCGTAAGCGGGATTGGGTCTTCTCGAGTAATTACCAATCTAATAGCATACTATTACATGCACTATAACACTCCGTGTTTGTACACTTGGAACACAGGGAGGGGCAACATTCTGAATTCGGTCTAGGCACGTACTTGGCCTTAACGGAGAATCTCGCATGCAATTGACATTTGACCATCAGCAGACCTTATCACATGGTCGCTGGGTCACTGTTTACTAATATCTGACAGCAAAATACAGATTTACTTATTTATTGCTTCTAATTGCCAAAAATATACTGATATAAAATATGAACAAATTTCCCAATCTCGAATTATATGAGATTTATTACAAATAAACTTCAGCTGCTAAAGTTCAAGCGTCATGACTGAAGACCTCCCTTTACACTCAATTTTGCAAAGGTAGATCGCAGTATACGGGTTCGAAACATGAACAACTACATGTCCACTAAACATTGTCTGAAGTATAAGTAATTCTTACTTAATGAGTGAGTTATAATGGCTACAATTAATATAATGGATAAATAAAGAATTGTATGTAGTCGTAAATCACAATGAGTAGGTTATCCCGCGGTGAGTAGTGGTAATTTTGATTGGCATTCTTTCAGGTCCTTTTCATATGCTAATATAACTACGGTTAGGAATTTTAGGAGGGAGTATTTTTTCTTGGAGTAAATTAGAACTCTTTTGAGAGATATCACACAGTGAAATGTTGTTTCTAGTTGCGAAAATACACTTTTTCCTCGCGCCTTTTTCTCTTTCTTGAGAACTTCATCCCCTTTCCCCCACCCATGCCCATAGTCCCCTTTCCCCCTTTTTTCTTTAAAGTCCCATTCCATTTTATTCTGTATGATTTCTTATAAATATAAAATATTTAACCTTCAATTAATGTCTACTCCGTTTGCTGTGAACGTACGAATAGTAAGCCCACCTCTTTCAGTGAACACTTGCAAAAATATAAACTAATTGTGTGTACGACAGATCATTTTACTCTCGCTTTACTGCTATAAGTAGCCCGAAGTAATGCAATTGACAATGCATGTACATCATATCATCCCTTTTACGTTTCACCAAAATTAGTAGCCATTAGTTGCTTTGTTCGTGAATGTGAGTTTGCTGCTGTAACAAGATGTCATCTGCTCGCGTGGAGGGGGTATCAGGTTTACGCAGAGACAGCAATAACCGCACGGGGTAGTTTCGAGAATTGAGACTGGGTTGTGTTCACTGGCACTGTTGTTCCAGCATGAATGAGAATATTATGGTCGCGGTGTTATGTAGGAAGTGGGTGAGTGTTTAGTACATTTGCAGATGCTTTAATATTAAATAAATTTCGTGTTTTAGAAACTGATGTTAGCCCTCTGCTATATTAATAAAGGAGTATATTACTAGATTTTACCATGCCAAAGTGTCCATGGTCCAATTTATACTTCTGATTCTGCAATTCAAACATTTCTTAGACACTTACGGAATTGGTATGCGATGTACTATTTGTGATTCAGACATAACATCAAGCATACATTTAACATCCAATGAGCAAGATCGCCCGCCTCGGTAGCGTAGATGGTAGCGCGTCTGCCTCACATTCAAGAGGTCCCGAGTTCGAATATCGGTTGGGGTGAGTTAGAGTTAGGGTTTTTTATTTCAGGATTTTTCCGTATAATGAAAGATGAATGTCACGTAACTCTAAGGTCATTTAAGGATCATTTCACCTATTTCATTCATCGTCCAATATGTCTTAACGTTGGAGGACTTAAAGTTTTAAAAGTGAAAAATACTCTTCAGTCACATAATTCCCGGCAACCTCTGTTACAAAATGCGTTTCAACAGAGTTCTTCAAAAAGTCAAAATTTGAAGGAATTCAACACTGATTTGTGTGGAGTTCTTACACAATTAGGGATTCCACTCAATAATGTGAACCATCAAGCCTTCAAGGGATTTTTTAGAAAATAAAGTTGAATCATATGATATGCTTGGTTCATGCTCTTCACAAAGTCTGTAAATCCATTAGGAACCAATATGAGATTGTGAACCAGTTCATCTTTGCCCTGAAGAAGATTCTGCTGAAGGAAAGCACTGGCTTGCATATTCCAAATTTCCTGGTCATTACTCACTGGGGATCTTGTGCTGCTATGTTGTATAAGAATTTTGACAAAATTAAATTGTTTGTCCCTTCCGGTCGACGCAGGTGCATTTCCAAGGTACTGCACTCTGTTACAGCAGAAAATACATATTTTGCGGACAGAACTATAATATGTCCATAATTACTAGGACTTGACTGCAGCTGCTATACGATTAAAAGAAAAGGTCTGGAAAATTAAAAAAAAATATATGGATATTTTTACTTCCGTGAGGGAGCATTTAGATGTCTGTGTCAAAGCCAACTCGAGTCTTAGTCGTCAGAAAAATCCAGACATTGTGGAATTCGCAACATCTTTAAGAGTTGCCATTCCAACTGAATACAACGTTTGCCCCACTGGTTTGTGTGGATGTTGGAAAGAAGCTTTAGCATTTATAAAGACATTCTCACTCGTAATAGAAACAAACTTACTTTTGAAAACGTAGATATACTTAATGTCTTTAAGCAACAGATTCATGTTTTTTTCCTTCTGTTGAGTGGTAATCTGATGTACCTTTTTGTAATTCAATAAACTGTAATAGAGGAGAGAGAAATATTTGAATTAGTTGTATAAACCGGCACCTTTTTATTCTTTTCCTTTGCCTTATTTGGGCACCATTTCTCCCTCCTTTTTTCTCTGGAACTTGCACATCAAAATCCAAACCTGGTGATAGCCCAGATAATGAAAATCGATATTGTTGACCGTTTTGTTTACTACTGCATGCCAACTGTCCAAGTGTAGCGGAATCCCTCTACGGAGTTTGTTTATCTGATCCCTTTCACAATATCTTTACTATGTAAGTACTGAGTGATTTCAGTCCACTTACGGAGTTCATTGATTCTTTGGTTCGGCAACACGGATTGGGTGTGCACTATAAAACGCATCGCTTTAGTTAACACCCTTATCTAAAGAATTTCTTGTCATATTGCCAGCCTCAACAGTTTTCTTACAGCGAGAGTCAAATGAAGTATCGCTATAGTACTATAAATACTTAGTTTTTTATTCGTCACATTATACCAAAGACAAGATTGTCCCTTGAAATTCAAATAATGTTACTAAAACGCATTTAATATTCGTCATGATTCTCAGTACGCATAAAGATAGATAATATAATATAATTTGTATATATTCAAACTGATGGCCGGCTAAGTCGCGCCATCAATACTTGATATTGTCATGATAGTTTGTATTTTGCCGGATTTTGGTATCGTTCTAAGGCAGGGAATATCTTTCCAAATGATAGCCGAACCACGTAAGGATGTACCACATGCCAAGATCGCTCAACGTTAATGTTTCAGTAGCAAGCACAAAAGCGCATGTTCTCGAAGAGGCCTAAGTCTTGTTGGTAGGTTGAAACTCTAGCCGTAATCTTTCTCAGAAAACGACTCTAGTTATCAAACATATTCCTTACAACCACATTCTCGCGAAAGGAACACAGTAGTAAATAAAAATAGTAGATGCACTTGTGACATCATTGTTAGCTGCCATATACTGTTCTCTCTTTCCCCTTTAGATATCAGAGGCCTGCAATATTTCTGATGTAGCTATCAGAAGGATACTGTGAAGTGATACATAATTTTAATGCCTATTTTCGTGAATTTGAAACTAACCAGTTCACAGATCTCCCAGATATCGAGACACTCCGCTTTCCAACGCAGGCATTACAATGCCTCCTTTCTTTGCTTTTTATAAAATGAAATACTTTTGCTATTGACACAACATTAAATAACTGCTTATAATAGTTAATTGATGGATATTAATCATTTCTCCACACTAGCCTTATATAGGCTAAGGTTTTTGATAGAGTCAACATGAAAAATTCAATGCCATGGCTGGGATTTGAACCATGGATCTCCTGGTTTCCGTCCAGTCGCTCTTAGCCTTTGAGCTACCATGGCCAATGTGCCGTCCTGACATTAAATTCTCCAGTTGACTCTTATATTTCCCCGTTAGACCACTAGGAGCTCTCGAATTCGAGATACACCGTTTGTGGCGACTTACTATCCTAAGTACTTAAGTCCCAGGCTTCATCATTTAACTGTTATTATTTTAGTTAATTGATGGAAATTAATCATTTCTCCACACTAGCCGTATATAGACTAAGGTTTTTGATAGATATCTACCGGGGAAATATACGAGTCAACTGGAGAATTTAATGTCAGGACGGCACGTTGGCCATGGTAGCTCAAAGGTTAAGAGCGACTGGACGGAAACCAGGAGATCCGTGGTTCAAATCCCGGCCATGGCATTGAATATTTCATTTTGACTCTCTCTCTCAAAATGCTTATAATGTTTGTGTTTAAGAAATTAACTGTTATGCACTTAATACTAACAATAATTTTTATTTTTCTTGTTACAGGTAAGTTGATCTTCGGCGAATTTTGGATCTGAAATCTACAATGTGTAAGTTTTTAAGGTTATAAAATTAAAACTGTCATTAGTCCGCATTTCTGGGGGGTGGGCGGGGAAGTGCATGTTATTAATAGCTGTGTTGGCCCAAAATTATCACACCATGATTCAGACTTTACAGCTTATTGCCATATAAAAATAGAGCGATATATCTGTTATCAGCAATTCCGATTCTTTTAGGGTTAACTTATTCTCCATCGGCGAAGGTACGTATGTTCCTTTTTTTCCGGTATATGCAAGGTACGTGTGTTACCACATTGGGGTTAAATTATGCGACTTGAATCACACTATTATAGGTTTACATGTTAACGTCAGACAGTCCACCCCGCAAAAATACGTCAAACATCACGGCTAACTCGGAAACTTTAAACCGGAGTGCCCATTTGGTGAGATTCCAGGCAATGTTTACATTAAATTAAAATTGTAACACATTTTTAGTTTATTTTGATAAATAAACAAACACAAAGGTTCCTAAGGCTGACTAAGCAGGAAAAGTGAGCACATTACTACAGTGAGGCAGTTCAAAATGCAACATTATTGTGTCTTATTGGAGGCGCTAAAAGCAGTTTCCCAACACTTGAGCTTAACCTCAGATATCTTATCTTGGCCGAAAAATAGCAAAAGAAAGGGGGTTTTCTTCAACCAAGTTTTCAAAAATTCCCTTAACACTGATTTTAAGGAGTCGCTAAAAGAAACAATTAAATTCCAAGGAAATTGAATTGGTGTTCCTTATTTTTGAAAGAAGAACCTGTCGAAAATAATTATGCCAAGACGAAAGGAGGCGTCAAGAAGGAACAGCAAAATGCAGTGATAGAATTACAAAGTTTTGAAGTATTCAAATAAGTCTCGAAACAAAGTAAATACAATTCTTATCGACAACATTACTACAAAACTGTCGTTGTTTTAGTCACACGCTTGCGTAACTGCATAGGCGGGGAGAGATAATCATAGATTCTTACGTAAAACTTTAAACTGGATTTACAGCAAACATCTATCTTAATGATGAGTAGATTAAGTGCAGAGGATGCTTTCGCCATGGGAGAAAAAGAGCTGAAGCGATCGATCCTTAGCGAACGGAGTATTTTCAAGCTCGACGTTTGTCAATAAGGTGAAACTGTTTCCTACATTGTGACGTTTAGACTGCGAAAGGTTAGTAGATAACGACAGGGGTACGGTTTTGTTTAGCAGTCACGGCATGTTGCTCACAATTAGCTGCGTCAACCTGCATACTAATGCAAGATATCCCACGTAGATTAGCATTAAGTCTATCAGTATTATAAGCTCCCTTCTTATGAATTGGAAATAGATAAGCTGCTTTAATGCTGAAATATTTTTATGTTTTATTTATTTAATGCTAAGTCATTTACATGAGAGGGTCTATAGAACTGGCCGTTGCCACATGTTACAAGAGGTCCAGCTATGTATTCCATTCTAAACAAATTTTCTTCTCTCATTCTATTCACCAAATTAAAATTAAGTTTTGTGGACTGGCTATTTCCATGTCGTAATTATTTTTGATTAGTTTTTACGCCGTTCATCGATTTCTCTGCGTTCCATTAGAGCAGTGGTGTCATTGAGGGGAAACAGGGTGGTTACCTTTTCCCCCTCCTTGTTAACCTTCGCAGGTGACGTAATAGATACTGGGTTGAGGAAGAGCTTGCGGAAGATTCAGTGGCGGGTTGTTAAACTATTTATTCATTTTTTATGTGCATAATGTGTATTGTGAATTATACTTTTATAGCTATATGTTAATAATTATTAGTTCATGATTTAAGTGGAGATCTTATTCTATTTAGCTATTAATTTGTCGATGTCGGGCTCTGTAACGGGACATGTTGACTGTCCGCCGCTCACTTGCGTTTGTTTTAAAACACAAAGGGATGTAGACGTACTGCAATAGCCAATGCCCGTCAACTGTTACCGTGCACCTCTGTGCAGCTAAGCGAAAAACTGGAGAAGGGGAAAAGGAGGGGAGTCATCCTCAGTGACACTCGATGACACCTCTGCATTAGAGTATGCCCACTGTTATATTCCCACTGTTTACCCATATGCCTTGCATAGCTACCAGTTATTTATAATATTGATGTATTTATTTTGGTATATTCTCATTCATCTCAGCCGGTCCAGATTTTCATACCTAAAGCGAACATATTTCCAAAACTGTAGAGGTCCAGAGGTCCGGGTGTCTTCTGCCGCAGTACCTAGCCGCTTTGCGGCTTAACCTGCGAAGTGAGTCAGGATTTTTTTTTTTTTTTTTTTTTTTTATTGTTCTGCTGGGGGTAGGTTGTAGTTTTGTTTAAAAATTTTTGTTTGGATGCCTTTGAGTAATCTCAGAAGGCAGCAGCTTAGCGGTTTTATTGGACTCTCCCATTGGTCCAAAACTGTACCTACCGTGTCGGTCTTTTTAATCATCTGATTTGCCTGATTAGTTGATCTAATCTTTTCCACCTGATTCTTAATTTTACTCAGCTTATTATAATAATATTAATAATAGTAATAATAATAATGATGATAATGATGATAATGATGATAATGATGATAATGATGATAATGATAATAATGATAATGATAATAATGATAATGATAATAATAATGATAATGATAATGATAATGATAATGATAATAATAATGATAATAATAATGATAATAATAATGATAATAATAATGATAATAATGATAATAATAATGATAATAATAATGATAATAATAATGATAATAATGATGATGATGATGATGATGATGATGATGATGATGATAATAAATTAATAATAATAATAAATTAATAAATCTCTATTTTCTCTACCACTTACATTGTAAATAGAGAGGGAATTGCATTCGACTCGAGTTTTCGATATCAAGATTTTTGACCGGATATATACGTTTTGAGCCTCCCTGAAAGCAGAAAGAAACTTTTTTTAGAATTAGAGGGAGCGAGAAAGAGACAGCAGTATAATTCCAAAACAAATGGTCGATTAAATATCAAACTTGGTATTAAGTTCGGCGTCTTCCAAGTAGATACTTCAGAGTTCATATCCCTCGCAAGAGCTTTCTGTGACATGTTGCACAATGTGGATAGATCACATTTTAGAGAAAGCTGTAACGTAGGAGTTGAATGCCAATTTTTAATGGGTAAAGGTTTGCATATCAGCAATAATCTGACAGAACGTTCCGATTAAGCTAGAGAAAATTAGAACTCGTGGGATTTAATTGGGTATTTCACGATTAGAAAATATACATATAAATAAACGAAATATTGATTGAATAAATTAGTTAATGCCATTTTAGTTGATTGTTTATGCGATACCGGAGCGTGTTTAAGAAAAGAAAACAATTGGTGACGTTATAAAACAATCACTACTAAGGAGGTAATCAAATTCTAGCGAATAGGTGAAGTAAGAAGCCGTCGTTGATTGAACATAAATCGTTCTGTGCCATTGTATTAAGGAACACACACACACACACACACACACACACACACACACACACACACACACACACACACACACACACACACACGCACGCACGCACGCACGCACGCACGCGCGCACACACACACACACACACACACACACACACACACACACTCTCTCTCTCTCTCTCTCTCTCTCTCTCTCTCTCACACATTGACGAAGTGAAATAGTCATAGGAAAACCTGTACCGCATTTATATAGAAAATAAAATGCCTAAGATATACTGTGTTTGCAACAATTGCACTGTAACGCCCAGATAGGCATCACAAGCTGCAAACACAGCGATCTTTCATCTAGTTCTATGATATCCAAGAATGGTTTTTTATATGGCAATAGTGAGGTTTTGTCATCCTCTAGTGTGAGAAGCATAATAAAACATGAATAGGAACGCCGGAAATGTATTCCCTTCAGGGTAAATTATTGTTTATATGACCTGTCCTTGAATTGGAACGTGTTTCAGTTTCTCGATGTCCTTTTGGACAGCATGTCTCTGTGAGCAAGGGCTTAAAAAATCGAACATACTCCGTAATATGTAAGCCTTAGGCTGACGCGCAACAAAAAGCCTTCTGTAAGATAAAAAAAAAACTCATTTCAAATACGCCAGCTCAAGTATCTCATTAATAATACTGCAGTAATTTATCATGTATGACATTTTCAGAATAGTGATTGTATATCACAAACTTAAAGCTAAGACAGTATAATGAAATTAATGGGAATGTTTGGGAATATGTCGAACGGAGATAAATGCGAATGTAGTTTGGGAAGACAAACACTATCAAAATTGTAACAAAATAGAATGCATTATTCATTTTATGAGCACACTCGAACTGCAGTGAACTAACTGAAGTTTAAAAGACATTGTTTACTGACACTCCCGTGGTTAGCGCCATTAAGAACAGTGAAGATTTGGTGATACATGGAAAATTTAGCGTCACTAGAGTTGGAGTGTATTATTCTATACATTTTATTTTAGGCAACGTATTTATTGGCCTGCTCTTTAAAAACTGGATTGCGTCACTCTCAAATACTATGTATGTGTGCGTGCGTGTGTGCGTGCGTGTGTGTGCGCGTGCGCACGTGTGTGTGTTACTAAGAGGTTGCAACAGCAAGCTTTACAGATTCGGTGTGAATACCGTTTAACAGGCTTAATTTTTTATTTTGTGGTCGTTTTTCAAGAAAAACCAAATTTTCAAATGTTAATATTTTATTAAAATAGTTCCACATATTCAGGTATTCTAACGTCATATATCTACACATTAATTATGTTATATTTGCTGATATGAAATACTTTCACTTCCATTATTCTCAGACTAGAAACCTGACACTTTCACTGGTTCTGAAATAGTAATTATATATTGTTTAAAAAGTCTAGAAAACTCTAGTTTCAATGGTAGTTTTAGAATTAAAATATAAAGTGTGGGCCCTGGAAGCTAAAAGTGAATGTCTCATATTTTTTTTTCTTCAGAATTTTCATAACTCGATATTTAAATGGTGCTGTTAATTTGGATGCATTGATATCTAATATGTTTACAAACTCTTAAGGCCTTTGAAGAAATTAGTCTTTTCCCAAAGAATCATCTAAACTCAAAAATACTTCACATCCATTAAATTTAAGGAAGTTAATACCAATGACGACCAAGTACATTAAAAATATTCTTCAAGTTTATTATATTGTAGCTGATCTCAACTATGTTCTATCAATTTGTATATGAGTAGTCTTTGTTGTTACAGCCGGATTTGTTTATGGATTAGGAATTATTTATAGGAGCTTAAATCCAAGCTAACAAACTAACATCCCCATCGTAAAGTTTACGAGATTCTGTAAAACACTTTTAAAATGTTTCACCTTCCCCTTGAAATTTCATATACTTTACACATAGCCATAAAACATATCGATCTCCAGAAATACAACTTCTATAGTCACCACTCACATCAATAGAAATCTGCCCAGTCCCTAAAGTTCTTAAGATCAACAGTGGGACTTATTCTCTTTAAGTTATAATAAAGTAATCCCAATGTCATACTTATAAGAGAGTGTGCATTTTTAAGCAGAGAATTTTAAATATTTCCACTTCTATTTGCAGAGTGGTGTTTGAAGTTGAAGCCAAATTAGCTCCAGAATTTAATTTGCAAATATAGGTATAGGTATGACGGGAGGAGGACACCTCCGCACTCTGACTTACATAGACCTTATTGTGGCTACCTCTCTAGGAAGAAGGGATAAAGTGAAGCAAATATGGGGAGCTATAGCCCGCCGGCATACCACAGAGACGTAGTGAAGTCCCTTAATGTTCTAGCTGGAAGACTCGTTTCATTGCTGAAGCTGCTAAGAGAGAGCGGTGAACGACTCATCGACCAACTGGTCTTTTTTTTGTTTACGGGGAGTACTTTTTTTTAAGGGCAAGCATCCGTGCCATCTGTCCGAATTGCCGTGCACCACGAAATCTTGAATCATGCCTGTTAGGAGAGAATGAAATGAGATGAAAGGGAAATAAGTAATGGAAATCGTGGTAGAATAAAAGCCACTCCAGCATTCGCCACCCGACGACGCAAAACCATGTAAAACTTACGATCAGAGTTGGCTGTCGGCGGGAATCGAACCCGGAACCTCCTGAATTCGAACCTTATATTTAACGGCGGAACCAACTCATTCGGTTAATTTGGCAATAACCTCACCTGTAAACCAAATAGGATATAAATTAACAAAAATAAGTGTTTTAACTATTTAATAGGCTCAGTAATATCAAACTAAACTAAAAACCCTAATAGTAACACTTCTAGGATTTTAAGAAGTCTACTGGTACCAACTTTATTGCATGTCTTAAACTATTAGTCATTGAATAACTGATAAAGCAGATAGAGATTGCAGAGAAGACGCCCTTTATTGAACGGAAAGGACAATGAAGTCATTGGCAACGAACTTAATATAGTCAAGCTTGCCAATAAAATGGAACATTATAAAAACCAATAGAGCGTCTTTACCGAATTGCGAAAAGTAAAATATCCGTAATAATTCTCCATTATAATTAATAACACCCGGTAGGAAGGCCAACTAAATGAGGTGAATACATCTTGTATTAAATTGAAGCTAAAACAGGCCAGGTACTGCCTACAACTAATTACTGATGATGGTGATGATGTGTTTTCAGTTCTAAAAGTAACCTAACGAAAAGGTTACATTGCAAACGTAAATATTACTATGATGGATTCAAGGCAATAGATTCATTGTGGTATATCATCCATCCATATACACCAAATCCAAGAAAACACGCAGTCGGGAACAGTGTACACCAAAATATTTCTTGTGAACAAGCGTTTAACTTAAGATATATAAAAACCCAGATTTCATGGATAAATTGTGGAAAACTTATGAAATAAAGCTATAATAGCTACAAGTTGTATAGCCGCTACGTCATACCCTTTTTCCCAATACCCCATGGTCCAAATAAAGGTGTATTTATTCAGTTAGTATTATGCAGGTTTAACCATCCTTAAGTAATAAATATAGGGTACTTATTTGTTATTTTAAAAGAAACAATGGCTCGAGAAAGCTGTAAGAGTTGTTTGATGGCAGCCAGAAACGGCATCAGTTACGCCACACTTGTTAAGGTTCGCAGCATTGCGTCACTTGAAAATAACCTAATCCGTTCTTTCCTTTTATGGTCTGCATAAAGGAGCTGTTAAGGATGACATCATAGTTAACATCGATTTCTGATCATTTACGGTTTCAAAAATAGTACTCTTAATACCAAAAGTGGGTCAGATAGCAGTTTTGTTAATTTGTTTACAGAGTAAGTTTAAATATTGCGTGTTTGCTCGGAGTGATTTCCCAACTAGAAGACTATGATGAGTGAATTACAATATTGTAAACTTCTAATGATACTGTCTTTCATTACATTGACATCCATGAAAACAACTTGTATTGTGGCATATTTACTACAACATAGCTTAACACTGATTTAGGGACCACCTTTATTATAAACCGTTCCTTTTATTCACTTAAAATATAAAACTAAAATCGCATGCTGTCTTATAGTTCTTACTACGTTGCTAAAGAACATTCAAGAAAGATAAGTAAAGGACAACACAATAACAATACCTGAATAACTATATAAAATGGCCATAAAATAAATCAACACACAAGGATAGTTTAGTTCTATTTACACCCTAACACTTCTAGACCTCAGCTGTCTCGCCATTAAGTAGAAAATTACGTATCTCCTGATGTACCCTGCCTGCCAGTAGCGCCCAACATGTACTTATCACTCTCGGCAAAGAATGGTGATAAAGATTTCGCATAATACTTCTTCGTACCCTACAGCGTTTCAAGATTTGCTCGCGATATTTACTCTTTCTCCACGCAAATGAGACTATTTCCATAAGTAATATTTAACATCCGTCATGCACCTGTCCAAACTATTCAAGTCTCTGTCCAAATAGTTGCCCCTGTTTCAAATGGAAATAGGCCGACCTTTGATTCTACACAGGCACGTGCGGAATATCTATCCCTACAAATGAGTTCAAATTAGTCAGTACAGACTTCGTTATTTGCAAAATACGGAAAACAATATTGCTGTTTGTGCATCTTAGCTTTGTTTATTGTGAACTCCAGCGGGAAAAAAGCAAAGGGGAAATAATGAAAGGAAATATAATCACTTATAGTCAAATATTTTATAGAGGAGGAATCATAGTAAAGTTAACGCTGCATAAAGATTAAACAGTAACTTTTTTGATACTGTTAATGCTGTAGTAATGATGCAGAAATTGCATGGTATAAAAAGAATTACTTTTTTCTTCTTTAAGCTTATATTCTTGTGGTACGTACATAAAACATTAGATGAGTGAGAGCACTTCTCAGGCTATTATTATAAACTTAGAAGAGCTTCATTTTATTCATTGTGGCTATATCTGAGTCTCATGTTTCCGTCAAAGTCTTTACAGCTCTCTTTGATAAGGCAGGAAGCTTAATCAAGAAGCTTAATCATGTAAAAGAAGTTACAGGGTGCCAGGATTCCACTCATATCGCCTTGCATGCTTAAAATATGTGCAGCTACTATGAGTTTTATAGTTTTATTTGTTACTCGTGTTAGTTAACGTTATAAAGTAACTACCACTCACTCACTCACATATTGGGCCAGACATCCGGCTAAGTACCGACCAATGTTTGAATGTTTAAATGTTAACTGTTAGGTCTACATACGGTAAAAAAGACCGCTCATTTTCTATGTTCAATGGGGCTTAATATTTCCATGAAATTTTGGTAACAAATTTTTAGATAAAAGGCAGTGCTCCTCTACTTATTAGTATAGAAAATAAAAGATGATGTATTTGTACTTTGTGCTTTCCTTCAACTGATTATTTGGCTTCATTCATCGTAAAATACATCACACAGCACTGTTTTCATTCTTTAGAAATCGACCTGAAAGCGTTTCATTCTACTCTTTCGCGAGTTTATCAAACAGAACCGTAATGATGAGACAAACGTGCCTTTTACAGAAACTGAAGACCGTTTCGTCACCTAACCTTGAAGCTATCTACATAGTAGTGTATTTACTATTTACGGGGCTATGTGTTTGTTTTAGAATCAGAAATGACCGGTGAGACCAGCACGAGGCTGCTGGAGTGGCCTGGCGACACGCTTAGCTACGCTGTCACGTATCGCCTCTAAAGTGTTTAGAGTTTACCTGTTAATCCACATACATAGGGCTGTCCACAAAACCTGTCATCTTCCGCTTCAGATATTAGGGCACTGAACCTTAGAAACATAACAGTTTCCTTCTGGCTCTACATGAAGGGTATTTGGGCCACCCGATTTGGGCAAAAAGATAAGTTAAAGCTTTCGTAGGAGTTATAACTCAACTAAAGTTTTAAGGTATTTTTATTTTGATTTTTATTATTCTTTATTTTCTCTACTACGTAAAAGTATTGCATTCCACCTAAAACTTCGATGCTGAGTTACATGAAAATGCATGTTTTCACTACATGAATTCACAAAAATGTATTTTAGAAGAGCGCATGGTTTGCATGCGCTCACGTTTGTCTATGAGCAGAATAACTGAAAAATGAAAAGTCGGTTTAACACCGAAGTTGATACTTAAATTCAGCATCCGGAACAGCCTCTATACACACTAATGAATTTCCATTGGCCAATCAGCAGGCATGAATTTCCATTGGCCAATCAGTAGGCTCTCTTATGTTTACAACCGGATGGTTCTAGTTTGAGACAGATTATAAATGTCTTCGCATACAATGCTTAACTAAATTGTAATAGCGTTGGTTGCATACTGTACATTGTGTACCACATTTTGATTCTTCTTTTTTCTTAGGTGGAATGTTGGGTCGTAGTATTGAATATTCATTATTCATTTCGGCAATAAAGGGAAACCACGAAAAAATAAAAGAAAATTCCAAATTGGCGGCTACACAGGATTTGAACCAACTACCGCCTGAGTCATCTCGCTTGTTGTTAATCTTGATTTGAATTTTCAGTTCCCTCAAAATATGTTTCTACTAAAATCTCTGAAGTTTAAAAAACTCACAGCTTAATATTGACCCATTTGAAATTTTAATACTGTAATAAGGGTTTAATATAATACGTACACCAAATTTCAGGAATATTTTTAAATTTGTTCCGAGATAGTAATTTTTTATTATATCTTTTTAGTATTTTGATAATTTATGCACATGCGCACTTAAGTTTTATAAAATTAATATTTTGCAATTAAACTTTTTATTGGTTTTTAAATTGTAAGAAATGTATTTTTAATTACACTGCTATTTAGGAAGAAATTAGACTGAAAATTTGGCATTTTTAAACAATTTACACAATATGAATGACATTTCAACTAAGCAAGTTAACAAAAAAAATCCTTTCTCTTTTTTATCCTGTTGACAGAAAGTGATCAGTATTTAACCATACTTCATTAGATTGTTCACTTTTATATAGACAAATTATATTTGAATGAGTAGAGCCAGACTGAAAAATTCAATGCCATAGCCGGGATTTGAACCACGGATCTCCCGCTCTCCTTGCGGTTGCTCTAACCATCTAGCGCACGGAGAGCGGGAGATCCGTGGTTCAAATCCCGGCTATGGCATTGAATTT
Organism: Mantis religiosa; assembly: GCA_030765055.1. Lineage (NCBI taxonomy): Eukaryota > Metazoa > Arthropoda > Insecta > Mantodea > Mantidae > Mantis > Mantis religiosa. The sequence continues at coordinate 330,774,923 of CM060950.1, forward strand.
TTAAGTCTGGCTCTACTCATTCAAACACTTAGCCTGCAGGCGGCTAGTGTGGAAGAAATGATTATTTCCACAAATTATATTGTTTTAACCACAATTCATTAGCCAACTGCTTTACAGGCGGACATTTAAATCGCTGTATGACATGCTTTGAACGGTCGTATAGCAATGCAAATTTTCTAGAGCTAAACTAGAACTTACATAAACTGCAATAAATATGTATGTATATGTATGTATATATAATATATACACACAAGTATATTGGTAATTCTTGGCGTTTGATTACCCACGGGTATTCACGGGTATTTTTCGTTTCCTCGCCCCCTCATTCCACAAGGAAACTTCCTGTTTGTTATTAGTGGCTAAGCTCTAACCCGATTTAAAATAGGAAAGGATGAATAATCGTGAATGGCATGTGCATGCCGAAGAGTAATGGGAATATAAACAAACACTTGCGAACATCAGTGCTAGGTGAATCATATTGCTCCAGCACCACACGTGGAGCAGCGTCCTGTTTATATGAGGAAATATGAACCTGGAGGATGCTGATATGGTTCAATAACACAAACATGTCAATCACTCGTTCAGACACAAATAACCAACTCAATCCTTAAAACGATGTCGTCATTGGATGTTGATGACCAGACCCGGCGGCTCCAGCTGTGCCATAACATCAGCTGACAATTGCCTGATCGCTTATATAATGTTCGCTAATAACTGCTCCTGCTGGTAGATGTTCAACAGTCAGTACTCCTGGCTTTGTTTCCTCGTACTACTTCACGTAGTTGCAGTCTTATTTTCATTTCTTTGTTAGTGCCGTCGACCACCTCACCGTTTGTATATTCTGTCTCAAACTACAACGATCCTATTTTAAATATTTTTGTAAGGCTAGAAAGATACAGAAACTGTTGGTTCCCACTGGGCACCGCTGCTATAAACCTCCATGAAATTTCCCCCATCAATCAGCAGCCTGAGAGTGTTCCTTTAAAGTATCCCTGTTTCCCTCTTTCTTGTCTCCCATGTGTTTACAACAGGATCGTTCTAGTTTGACATAGGTTATATGTACGTTACACTGAAAGAAAACAAAATGTGTTCAATCCTAAAATTGGATATCAGTATTTACCAAAGAGCATGCCGCATAACTCACGGATGTGTTGTTAAGTTCGATTTCTTCCGCTCTGACGAGACAAATTTCTCTCTTGCGTCCAAACACTTGCTCCGGTCTATACCCATATAAAAAGCGGAGATTCCGATGACTTCTGCTTGACGTAACAGGAATCAACCTGAAGTAAGAAATCCTGCTGAACTAAAGCTAATAATTAGGATGTACTTAATGTCAATGACATTGTTCGTTTTAATTATTTCATGCTAGGGGTCTCCAGGGGCCAAAATTCTTTTAGTTCGACCCGAGCCCAACGCCGCGAGTAGGTCATACTGCACCAAATTATCCGGGCAAGGTTGCCTGTGCTTCAAATGGTAATTTTGCAGTTAATAATAATAACATTAATATTATAGTTAGTTAGTTACTAACACTCCCCACATGGCAACCTTGGCCTTCGGGGTAACCTCACCCCACCAAGTGATGACCGGACCCATTTCTCAGGTGGAGGCACCCAGAGGGCGGTGTCCATTACCTCCGATGATAGGGTGATAGTGAAGATGGCGGTGAGGTGAGAGGACCTACAGTTTTTACCGTGGACTCCGAACCACGTTGGGCATAGGGGATACTTCACGTGTGCTAGACAGAGGTGAAGGCGTGGATAGGGCCGACTTAAAATCGCCAACCCCAGAGCCGGGAATCGAACTCGGGACCCTTAGAACGGGAGCCGCGAACGAAACCACCGCGCTACCCCGGCGCCCTACATTAATATTATTAATAATAATATTATTAATAACATTATTATGTTTATTATTATAATTAATAAGTTCACGAAGCATGCTGCATAGTTGCGGAAGGATCCGGGTTCGATTTTTGGTACCGTCTTGAGGAATTTTTCCCTTCCTAAGAGGACTGCTAAGAGATGCGCTCTATGATTTTTGGGCCCAGTTAAGAACCACTTTAATAGTCAGGACCCACGATTACAGTGGCTTCCGAGGTCCTGGAATCTTCACATAATAAGCAGCATGCTGACGTCGTTCTGCCCATATCTACTCTATCCAAGATATTCGGAGTGTGGGTAGCGGAGGAAGCCGGAGTTTGCAGCTGCCATGCTGTTATGATTATTATCCGCAGTTGGGCGAAGTGAGCATTGTTTTATTATTGGTTGTGTTACCACCTCAATGGGTGTAATCGTGATGATGATGGATAATAGTGCTATCCAGGGCAGCTAAATATTATGGATCAAAAAATGTGATCAGTTTTTTTATTTCATTGCGTTTAAGTTAAAGTAGTGAGAAACAAAGCTAGACACTGTTCCAAAATGTACTCTAATACTGGAAAATTTAACTATGTGACAAATGGCCGCGGCATGGCTGAATGGTTAACCGCTTGGCTCTCACCTAGGCGGCCCAGGCTCGATCCCAGGCGACCGCAAAGTGGGATTTGTGGTGGACAACATGGTGCTGGGGTGGATTTCCTCCGGGTCCTCCGGTTTCCCCCACCATAATTCCACCAATTGCTCCATCAATCACTCATCTCAGGCGCTGGGCCGACCCCTCAACCCTGATTTTATCTCTGAGGTCAGATGCTTCGGCTCCCTCGCTCTGAGGGAACCCAAGCGCCTCCTAACGTCAGCATTGACGAGAAAGGGAATAAAAAAAACTATTTGACAATGTTTAAGCATTTTGTAATTGCAAGACTTTCAAATACAGATATCGCATGTGCTTTGGATGCTAGTTTTTGGCAGTGGTTAATAAAAGAACTAGTACTCAACATTGAAATAAAAGTAACACTTTACTAACAGCTGTTGAACACGGTGGTTCCAGTGGCTAGGATACCTACATTAACGAAGTGGAGGATTTGCTTTAATTTTTTAAAGAGAATATTCAAGAATTTCATTTATAAGTATATTAATATTACAGCCGAAATAGGAATCGATTTTTAATGGTCAGTAATCAGGCTGGGATAGTAGGTTGGAGGCTTCAGACTTGTGTTATAAAATACTTGACAAGCGCCCAATCATTCTTTGCACAATAATCTTATTTGAATTACAATATTTCGAAAAAATAAGTTTCTGAGTGAATCAAGTGCCAGTAGCTGGATAAAGTTGTATACATCAGCTCTGTGCGCCACTGTCGAGAGAGAGAGAGAGAGGGGGGGGGGGGAAGGGTGGAGAATGTCCCTGGTTGGAATGCAGCAGTGGGGCGATAAAATTGCAATAGCAATGGACACGATATTAGAATGCATTAGTTTTATTTCCTCCCAGATACGAGGCAGCAGGTACTCCGAGCATAAATACAGCTGTCGTGGAGACAAATTTCTCAAGGCCTTCTTAATAAAATCTGTGTACGATCGTGTTGATGGAGAGCATAACTTAATTTTACTACAACCTGTTCTATTCTACTACACTTAAGTACATGTAGCGGTACTGAAATAACACATAGTTTTATATGGAGATAAGAAATGGCGGCATTTATTTATATGGTATACATGGGCGAACCAACATCTCTGAATCAAAAATCGGAATTGAAAAACGACCTTCCGCAGCAAAAGAGGCGGAGGAGGGCCTCGTTAAGGTAGATGATATTAAAAGTGCAAGAAAATATTATTTTCAATAATAACTCGATCTGATGCAGACTTCAATGTCAGAAAGCTGGTAGCAGGTTTCATTATCAGCAGACGGGATCACCTAAGAAACTGTTAGGTGTCATAACTGTACCACAGCTACGGATTTGTTCCCTGTGCGTGATTGATCAGCAATGGAGAGGGTGTGACAAGTCGAAAACAGATTTATACGAATGTTTTCATGTCGCACTTATGTTGGTTGATATTTCATTCATCCACAGAAATAATTTATAATTAATAATGTACAATTAATTTATTAAACTTAAAATTGTATATGTATATTTTCATATCAAATACCTCCATTTTATTTACAAATTTACATACTTATATCTATGTTATTCATAACAGGAATGCATGTTTTCCTTTTTGGCCTGTTTCTTCTTCCTATGTTTAATGCTTTCAAATTAATTGTACAGACCCTACAATTTATTTTCTAAAAGTTTCAAATTTAAATCAGTTGGTTTTTCGCTTAAATGCGGTCTGTATTGCGAAAAGGTGCGCTATAGGTCCCATAATGTGATGGGGACAAAGCGCAAGTACTTGGAAGTGCAGTAATTCATGTGCTTTACATAAGTAATTATCAGCTAGATTGCCTTTGGCAGACCCTTGATTACAGTTTGGCATATCCACCTTTTTATATAGAACTGCATTGAAGTAGGCTCCCTCTCATACTGTACACACTACCGGCTCTGTAGAACGTAGTTAACCGGAAGTCATTTGTCTCTCTCTCTCTCTCTCTCTCTCTCTCTCTCTCTCTCTCTCTCTCTCTCTCTCTCTCTCTCTCTCTCATCGGTATCCAAGTACTGCTACCTGTTTATCAGCATTTTAAAACAAACCGAGCAAGAGAGTGCAGAACGCCCGTATTATGTTGAAATTAATTCAGAAGTTTTGTGGTATTGTAGTCATGTTTAATAGTTAAATAGACGAACTAAGCTTATTGTTTATCTGCAGGCCTGCCTTACTTTGAAGGCTGCTTATGATAGGCGCTTTGGTTTCTTTAAACGTTTTAAGAAACCCAGATAACGTTTTCCAAAATAGGGTATGGTGGCATACCGGGTAGGGACGCACGCAGTCAACAACCAGATTGGCGGCAAAATATAGCTGGTGTATACGTAAACCCCATTTTATAAGTAGACTGACATCGCAAATAAGGTGTTAAGAGCAGTAAAGCGAAACCAACTGCTATCACGTGATGTGCTCCATGTGGGGAAAACTGTCTATGGCTAAAATGAGATTCCCATTGAATGGAAGCGGAGTAGCGACTGCATTTTTCATTGAATGAAGTAGAGTTGATTACTACCTCGGTTCTACTCCCTGACAATCTATTCATGTCTAAGCAATCAGAGACATCAGAATACGTTCCCACGCGAAGTAAAGCATGTGATAAGAATTGGTTTTGCTGTAATTCTCTGAACAATTTACAGTTAGAGTAGCTACAAAATAAGAATGAACATGGGTTGAGCCAATACGGTTATCCTACAGTCTTCGTGTTGCCAGTTCCACTGCAAGATGGCGACAGAGATGGAAGATATAACACGATTAAAATTAGATGCGTTCTACGAAATAAGGTGCTTGCTACAGTGAAACAAAAAGTGACATTTCAACGATTTGTGAATATAGCTTCTATACTAATTATTTCATATTTGTATACTGTCTGTAATGGACTTCAACCAACTTTTGTTTCATTAAAATACTTAATAAATACGGAAGGTATTTATGAAACATTTTTACACCGGAATCTCATGTACCAATGTTCTGCGTTGTGTGCAGAAATTTTAGTCTGGCAGCAACAATATCGCTACTTTCAAGCAGAAATTTGTGACCATCATTGGTTCTCCTGTATTTGAACCCAAGAGATTTCTGAATATTATGCATAGAAGATACAGAATACGTATATTCTATTTTCCTCCTGATTAAAGTGGTCAGCCTTCTCCAGTTGGATATTCACTCTTGTCATATAAAGCATAAATTGTTCTACGTAAAGAAACACTTTTGAAAATTGTCTAAGTTGCTAGCAGGATTTTTAGTTGCCCGATGTTTCCCTGGAGATCTAAATATGAAAATTTCTTCTAATTTGGTAAACTGTTTGCCTTCTTTAACAATGTTCGTCACAGAATGAGCGCTCACGTGACAAGCTTGTAACATTAATTCTCGACTCTGAGCGAAATTTGTACTTTGGAAAATATCTTTAATTGACATCTGTTTGAAAAAGAAATACACATTAACAAGAATATTTGTAGCCGATTTATGTAAAATCTTATGAGTTGTTTCACAGTTACTACTAGGCGCACCAGTACTATGCTTTTTATTTATTTATTTATTTATTTATTTATTTATTTATTTATTTATTTATTTATTTATTTATTTATTTATTTATTTATTTATTTATTTATTATACAACATATTCCATTACATTGTGAGTATTACTATATGTTCGGGTGCACAGTTACATTAAGTTTTGTTTTCACTATTGATTTACATATTATCAGATATCCTCGAGACTTACAATTCTATAAACTAATATAAGTATTTGCATACTACTTGACTATTTACAGATTATCGAAGTTGAATCCGTTTACAAATATACTTAAACTTTTGGTGTGTTTTTGTATAAGTTCCTTTTTTTCTAGTGTCCAGCATCCACCAGCCATTTTATTGCTTTCTTTAGATTTTCCCTTTCTTTGTGTAACAGATTACACTCAAAGATTAAATGGTCCACAGTTCGTTCGTTTTGGTTGCACTCACACATTGGACTGTCACTTATTTTAAATCGGTGGTAGTACACTTTAGTTTTCCCGTGACCTGTTAACAATGACGTTAGATTTGATGTTAGTTTTACTTTAGTTTTTGTCCTGCGACTTATGTTGGAAAAATAGGATTTTGTAATTTCTCCTTTTGATGTTTGTTGCCATTATTCTTGCCATTTTTCCATACTTGAGCACTTTAGCCTGCTGATTACTTCACTTTTCGGTATTTTGTTGTAGATTACTTCTAACACATTATCTTGTGCTGCTTCCTTTGCAAGTTGATCCGCTATTTCATTCCCATGATGTCCTACATGTGCCTTTATCCATCTTAGGTTAATCTTCCAATTCCTTTCTTGTAGCTTCCCGAGTCGATTCCGAATATTGTGTATTAATGCTTTGTGGATTTTAGGGTTATTGATGGAATCCAATGCTACTTGACTATCAGTATATATTGTTACGGTTCTCTTTTCCTTTTCTATATCTTTTAATTCGTCGATGTTTTCTAGGGCTTTTATGATGGTTTGTTGCTCTGCCTGGTTGTTTGAGCAGTACTAGGCTTGAATAAGCGGTATATTTACTAACTTTGAAAAGCAAGTGTGCACTCTTAAATTATCACCACTTTACTGAATGCAAGGTACAAAATGCAACTGCAGCATAAGCACGTGTGTGGTTTTCTTTACTGATAGCTAATTTTTTTTTAAGTCAGGCGACTTATCTTTCCATATCTCCCAAACCAGATGTGCTACAAACATGGGGTTTGGACAGTAATCCTCAAAAAAAATAGCCCTGTAACATGGTAAAAACAAAATGATTCCTTAATTGGTATCTTTAGAGCGCGCAAAGAAATTAGCCGCATGCTTCGGCAAAGCGAGCCAGTATGCGTGCTTAACTATCGCCAACACCAGACCTGCCTCGACGCTACCCTCCGGACACCTCAAGTTATTACAACTGCCATGATGATCATTGAGCATGCAGTCACCGCTGCTCAATAGAACACACCACTGCTCAAAGGTCGTAGTCAGAATCCTGAGTGATTATGGCTGCTAGCTCATCACCACAGCGGTTTACCGCAACTTTCAAGTAATCACCCACGAATATCTGGGTTGCTTCGGCGGTACCGGACACCACGTCACCAGTTATGTCCCAAATAAATTAGCACCTATAGGCCCAATTAAAAAGACTCACCTCAGAACAACATCCTTCCCACACCCTATTCTTCATCCTACCCAAATATCCACATGCCTTGTTGTTTTTCCTTAAACCTTTATTCCCGTTTAAAAAAAAAAAAAAAAGCCAAGAGTTGAGTTCTCCCAGTACGGGCAGGCAGTCCCGTAGACTGAGTTCGCCCGGTAGAGAAGTCACAGCTGGGAGTCAGTCACAAAGTGACTAGGATATGAGAGTCTACGACGCAAAGCCATACTACAGAGTGGGAGTTACGTCGGAAGTAACATTGGTACCAGGAAGGTTCCAGACGTCGGAAGAGCCTACTGCTTCACCCTTGTTAATTACGAGCAGGGTGAGAAAGTTCCAGACTATTTAGTTCCGACATTTATTTGAGTTTTACTCGCGTTTTATTGAGAGGGGTTTGGAGAACTAAGTTTAATAACCACTGGATGTTTCCTCTGAGCCGTTGGTAAAGGTGGACTGAAACCTCATTGGTATCCATGCCATAGTTGAATGTGTCAAAAATCAAAAGCAGTCTGTTTTACTGAGTATATGTATTGATGGTTTTCATGTCAGGGAAGGTTCTGATATTCTTAAACCAAGTGTTGATTCACTCGAGTTTGAGTGTGATCTTGGGTATTTATATGATTATAGAATTATTACGATTGTCACATCAGGGACGATCTTGAATCTTTGTGCCGTATGTGTTATATACAATTCTGTAGTCTTAAATATATTCAAGAAAGCTTAACATGTGTATGTGACTGCAAGCCCAATTCCCCCCACCGATCCTCGATTCAGTACGTTTCCTCAATGTTCCTAGGTTACTCATGTACGCAAGTAGTGGGGGGGGGAGAGAAAGAATTGAACGAGCCGCATAGTGAGTTGTTATGCTTTATAAATTATCAGTAAAGCCTAGGCGAGAGATGTCAGTGTAATTATAAAATATTCTATATACTGGGAGAGCATATAGACTTAGGCTAAATGGTTTCTCAGTATTATTGTCTCAAATCAGTACTTCATTGAACAGTATGCATCCCGGTAAGTGAGAAACAATGATATTCTACATCAAGGATTGCCAAACTTTTCATAACAGGCTCCACGTTATTCGTCAGAGAATCAAGGGAGCGGATCCAGGAGAACGGTGTACCTCAAGGGTCGATTCTTAGCATCGCCCTTTTTGCCGAGGCTATTAACGGTATTTATTACTAGTGTCGTTCGCGGCGGAATACCATCGTCCCTGTATGTTGACGACTTCGCTATATATTATCGTTCTTGTAACTTAGATCATATAGAGCTGACCATCAACCAGTTCGCAGCCTGGGCGCTTCGAACCGCCTTCCGTTTTTCACCTGCGAAGACACAGTGTGTCCACTTTCATCGTCTACGAGGTATTCACCCTCCTCCTGATCTTCACTTGAACGGCACAACCCTGTCGTTTGTCCCGCACTGTAAATTCTTGGGCCTCTACTTGGACAGAAAATTGACTTGGGGGCATCATATTCGACACCTTCGAGCCTCTTGTGATCGTTCCCTCCGGATGCTCAAGATTTTATCTCGGGCATCTGTGGGGGGGGGGGCGATCGGACTGTGATGTTGAGGCTGTATCGCTCCCTGGTCCGATCCAAGCTGGACTACGGCTGTTTTATTTATGGCGTAGCGACCGCCTCTAAACTTCGCCTTTTAGACACCGTACATCATACAGGTATCCGCCTTGCCACAGGAGCGTTCCGCACAAGTCGCGTCGACTGCTTGTATGCCGACTCAGGCGAGCCTCCACTTTCTATTCGTCGCTCAAATTTACTCTGTTCATACGTTGCGAAGTTGGCAAGTTACCCAAACCATCCATGTTTTAAACCAGTTCTGCGTCCCGATTTAGCCCACCGTTATATGCACCCTGGTTCGGACACGCCCAACCGGAATAAGATTCCGGGAACTCTCCCGTACACATGACCTCTGAATGCCTTGGGTAGTGCGGTCGTTCCTGGGTCGTTATCCCGCATGGCAGCTCCAGCGTGCACGGTTCGATCTCGCTATTTCGACCAACTCGAGACTAGCTACCCCACATTCGGTATTTCAACAACTTTTTGCGGAACTACTGCGCCGTTACCCTATGTTCCGGCCTTTACAGACGATTCCCAGTTAGGTAGCATTACGGGTTGCGCATTCGTCATTAACGGTGAGGCTCATAAATTTCGCCTTCTGGACTCCACCTCTGTTTTTTCTGCAGAACTGTATGCCATTCTCTATCTGCTACTTTTTATTTGTAAATTAGTTCCTGGCTATTTTATTGTTTGCACTGACTCTCTAAGCGCTCATCAGGCCTTGCAACAGCATATTGCCGTCACACGCTCGTTTTAAAAATTCAGGCCTTGATCTCGCAAATGCTTAGTCGCGGATACCATTTTGTTTTTACTTGGACCCCAGGCCATGTGGACATTTCCGGGAACGAGGAGGTGGACGCGGTTGCTGAGTCCGCTTGCCGTTTGCCCCGGAGTTTAACAACTACGGTGCCATACCAGGATGTGCAACGTTTTTTCCGTCGCCAACTCCTATCTACTTGGCAGCAGTTCTGGACAGGTTTGGAAGGCACACAACTCCGGGCGATAAAGGAGAGCGTACAACCCTTGCCAACTTCATGCAGGAATAACTGGCGGGCCGAGATGATACTCACCCGGCTGAGAATTGGGCACACACGAGCGACTCATGGCCATCTGTTAAGAGGGGAACCGGCCTCTGTGTGTGCTCCGTGTGCAGTACACCTCACTGTGCGGCATGTATTGCTCGATTACCCGCAGTACGCCCACGTTCGCCAATCTTTGGGCTTGGGGACTAACTTGCTCGGTGTTTTAGGGGACAACCTAGTAGCCGTGGTTAAGGCAGTGCCGTTTGTTGCTGAAATCGGTTTTAATAAACAAGTCTGACTTGGATTTTATCTTTATTACTTTTAGAGATTTTAAGTTATTAGTCTGGTGATTGTTTTTATAGCTTTTTACTCTGTACGTCGTGCGTTTTATTTTATATTTTTAACCGTTGGATGTACTTTTAATTGTTGGGTGCTTTTATTTTATTTTAGCTTAGTTTGTGTGGCTTTTAGCCCTTAGTGTTAACTTCGGGTCCAAATGACCTCGTTGTCGACGGGCCCTAAAACACCACTAATCAATCAATCATCAGAGAATAAATCATGGGTGGAGCCACAAGTTTTAAAATTGGAACATTAGACTAGTTGTCAAACACTGCATTTTTTAAGCATCTAAAGTCTACGATTACAATTTATAAACCAGTATAATTAAATACAATTGTATCTCATACATAAATATTAATACCTCCTTAATCTTTGTTAATAGCATATTTATTACTAGCCTATCATACTCGAGTAAAGAATGTAAAGTGTCCGGTTAGTGCTATAATTGCACACATTTATGGATCTATTTTTGTTCTGCCGGACTCTTAGTCATAGAGGACCTACTTTGATTTGACATGTTTCATTTTTGAAAATGTGTTCATAGATTTTCGTTATTTCGAATACTGACATTCGTCATGCGCACAGTTTTTCAAACGGGAAAGTATCACTCGCAGATTGTTGTGAAAATAAACCAAATTAACGTCCTTTGTCTTTCGTTATCTCACTGTATATCACTTTAAAATCAGAGTACTTAATTTTATTTAATCGTTGGAAACATTAATACAGACGCACCGTTTTCTTCTACATACTTTTAATTTGTAGGTGAGACTAACAAAAGCAGTTCGCGGACCGTATTTTAGTAAATCTTGACTTATATTTTATGCCTTTTTGGGAAATATGCGGTGAAAGGGGTAAAACTACTGATGGGATGCTTTATTTTGTCTCGAACTAGAACGATCCTCTTGTAGTAAACATATGGCAGGAGAGGAAAAGAGAGACATATAGAACTCCCTTCTCTGCTACTCCGAGTGGACCGTCTTTAGAAACATCCATGAATTTCCCCCACCAACCAGCAGCCCAAGCGCGCTCGGTTTAAATAATCCCAGTTTCGCTCTTTGTCCGCTCTCATAAGTTTACCTCAGGATCGTTTTAGAGACAGATTATAGTATGACTTCTTGTTTATATAATCAGATGTGGGAACCAAACGAATTATTCAAATATATGACTTGATGCTATGAAATACTGAGTACCTATATTAAACATAATTCTAGTAGTAAATAAAGGTCCAGGCTTCATTTCGCTTCATTTAAATTTTTATTGAAAACATGTAAGGAAAATCACCATAATGCATATAAAACTGGTAGTAATTTCAAAATGTATTTTATTTTTTGCTACTGTGAAGGTTTATAATCACTTAAAAATCTGGAATTAAAATTCTTTCAATTTCAAAATTTAAGAAGTGAAATCTTTCCCTTACTTATTTCTTGTTTAAAATGCAATTTTCATTCAGTTCTTCATTCTCTGAATGTAGAAAATTAAGAGTATTATTGCTGTATGTTGTGATGTTTGAAGTAATTTATTTTAAAATACAAGAGGAGACATAAAAATGGAAACTGAAAGTGCTAAGTTTTAAAAATATGTTTCTCTTCGAACTAAAAGCAGCACAAAAATATTATTTTATGCATATAAATATACAAACGACACGATGGTCTGAAGGATATGTTACTTGGAAATCTTGGAAAATTTAACCGATATGAAACAAAATTTAAAGGCGTTCATTTTTTATATAAATCATGCTTCACTCTAAATCTTCAGCCGAACTGACTGCAAACTTCGGGAAGTAGCATTTTAGTACGTGTCTCCGAACACAAAAGCATGTGCACATAGATAGTCAACATTAAAAATTCAATGTCTGGCCGGGATTTGAACCACGGATCTCCTGGTCGCTCTAACCCATTGAGCTACCATGGCCAACTTGCCGTCACATTAAATTCTCTATTTGACTTGTGTCAAATGACTCTATCAAAGATCTTAGCCTATATACGGCTAGTGTGAAGAAATGATTAATTTCCATCAATTAACTAAAGCAGTGCACATATTCACCTTATCACGCCTTTTAGGCGTGTTTGTGTTGATATGTGGCCAGACCTTTGCCGCATTAAAGTAATGAGTAAAGCTTGAATTTGGTCATTTAAAATGCCCATTAAGATTACACACACCTGAACGGCTCAGATTGATGTTTTTGCCATCCAGCCTGCGAGCTCGGGTTGGGTTCCGACTAGAAGCGAAGTAGCCAGTTAGTAAGCTCTAGAATAGCGTGATCGGGTTTCTTGAATCAACGTCTGAAATTACCTCTTACTTTGTTGCATGTTAATTTTCTCTTACTGGTTTTCTCTACCTAGGTCTCAATGGCAATGCCGAGATTGGCATTCTAGAAGTGTTAGTACTTAACACCAAGTTAACAGTAAAATGGCGAAACAAATGGGAAACACTGCAGAAAGAAACATTGAAACAGATGGTAGAAAAGACTATTATAAGGTCATTTGTTGCACATGCTAGCGAAAGGCAAATGGACACCCAAAGGTTTCTCTATTTATTTCCTCGGAAATTAAAGCGCAAAGCATAACATTTTTTCTCTGTTCCAGTTAACACTTCAAATGCACACACAGAAACAAAACTTACTCGGTTTAGAAAAGTCCATGGAGATTTGTGAAATAATATTTGGGTCTTCACTTTATTCTACATTAAGGGAAACTTTATACAGATAGACCGCGAACAAAGTGCAGTCGGTGTGCGCATGCGCGAGTACAGTCGTCTCCCCTCCTCATCATCCAAGCGTTACATGACTCCCTCCCCTCCATACGTTGACCACTGCAGTGCAGCTTGCGCTATGGAGGAGAGGAGAGGCAGCCTAAAATGACGGTAGAGGGGGCGGGGGAGCTGGAGAGCTACAGTTTTGGTAAATTACGCCTCCAGCTGCATTTTGTTCGCGGTTTACCTATAGTTATTTTCATCTTATTAACTATTTACGTTTGAATCTCTTACATTTCAGATTAACGGTATAAGTTAATGAAAGTAAACAAATATAGGTATTTTCTAGTGTGTGTGTGTGTGTGTGTGTGTGTGTGTGTGTGTGTGTGTGTGTGTGTGTTTAAAATTATTCTTAGGGACATCACACCTTTTGGTCCAGTGAAGGCAACCATTTGTGCGCAAGTCGGAGGTCTACTATATTTTTCTCAATGATTTAATTACGCCTGATGTATGAGAGTGCTGAATTTATGGTCTCATAGCGCACAAACAATTTTCAGAGTTCAGTTTTCATTTTCAGCGGTTTAATTTCAGTATATGTGCTACTTGGCCATCATGTGAGTTGATGTATAGGTATATCTGAGTAATCTCTGAAATAATAGACATTCATTTGCGTTCCCAAGTAAGGATGTTTTCGATTAGTAACTATAGGTGTCTCGAGAGTTTTGATGGAAAGAATACTCAATTTATGATATCCTAAGACTGTTTTGATACATGCATAAACGTTTTCTTGACTAATGAGAGTAATCTGAAATGAGTGTTTTCTGCCCAAACGAACTATTATTCAATGAAGGGCATAAACACCAGTTTTCTCTTTTATTTTTCAGCAGCAGGATACCTCAATAATGAAACACTTAACATACAGTGGATTTGTTTGAACCAAGTAGAAAATAACAAGATGCACAAGAATGCCAAGAAGTATAGTGTGAAATGTTTAGTGTTTAACGCCCGCTTTTACTACATGTGGCACGGCAGGCAGTGACACTGATGATACAGATGTATTATTTTATCTTGATAGGAATCCTGCGCGGTAGGGATGAGTAGCAACTGTGGTGGGGATAGTGCACCTATCGCCTCAATGCGTCACACGCGTAAGATTACGAGAGGGGATGGCGGTGCATAAGCTGTCTTTAAACAAATTTCATTCTCGAAGCCAGTTTTGCAGCTCTTATAAACTAAGTTGTAATCCTTACTATGGTAGTAATCTCCACGCTTTTGTTGGATCTTAAATAGTACATAGGCGTTTGGAACAAAACCCTGTTCTCCAGCAGGCATGATAAACAATTGTCGGCCTTTCAATATCGCTGCAGAGTCCCTGTAACGTATTTCACTCCAGGCATATAGTCCAGTATGTGCTGTATTTATATAAGTTTCATCCATATAAACTATATAAACTTCACTTCGATATCTCCGAATATTTCGTGAATACTTAAGCCTTTTTGCACGTATGGTGCGATGTTTGATTAAAATGTGTCTAGTCACGCTTAGTGTTTTTTTTCTCTCAAATAATTCTAGCTTCAAAAGAACTCTTCTTTGTGTTCAGACACTGCCTTGGAAGTCAGTAGAATTTTTAGCTTCATAAGCACTTTCTTCAAAGTTGGTCTTTGTTTTTCTGTGATTTGAAAATTATTCATAGTTCGCCTAACTACTTCTGAATTAAAACATCCAAATTAGATTTTGTGCATGTTCTTAATCTTTGTTTACTGGGCATAGAGAAGGACGTTGTTGCACTAGCACCAATGGCTTTTCTTTCCTTACTAACTCTCCTAAACTGCTTTCAGACACAACTGTTGGCTCAGATACCCTTCCCCAGATTTTTATAGCTGACCCAGACCATTGTTCCTTTTTTATAAATCTATGGATATTGGTTATAATTCTCGTGTTTTTAAATGCAGCACTTTATTTCCTAATGTACTGCTAGGAGGCGTCATTTATAAATTCTCTCTTGGAACCAGGAGACAAGCACATTTTGAAACAAGCTGTAGTGTTACCGAGTATCTCTGCACGTGTTTAGTTGCTCGCAAATGGTACGCAACTGACCTGCCCTCCCCTCCAGTTGCAACCGTTCTGAGGTGGACTCGTCCAGATACCACTGCGCATCGCTCTGCACTTTTCAAGATAAAAAAATTACATCTGTACTTGAGATGAAGATGGAGCACCGGTGTAATGAGATGCCGGGGGAAACCTGAGATCTCGGAGAAAAACCGTCCCAGCACCATGTTGTTCACATATCTCACTTTGCGGTCGCCTGGGATCGAACTCGGGCCGCCTTGGTGAGAATTGAGCGGACTAATCGCTCAGCCACGTGTAGTATAGTGAGTAATATTGCATGTGATTAACAACCACAATTTCGTTAGTAATAATTAGATCTAAATTATAAATTTACGAGGCATACAAGTAATAGCTCCCCCGTATTATAGGAAAGCTAAATTATTAACGAACGTAACTATTATCTCACTTCGTTATATTTTGTTTGTAGAAACGAAAAAAATAAAACTGCTGAAATTATTGCACAAATTAATAATATTAATTTAATTGTATTATTAATAGCTGTTAAGCACAACAAAATATGTAATTATTGTTATTATAATATGTATTTAAATAATTTCAGTTATTTTAATTATTCCAACGCTCGATAGTGAACAACATAAAAACATTATTTTATTGTTCTCATACAAGTAGTAAACAGTAAATATTCCCGTTAAGATCTATGCAACGACTTTCATACTTAAATAGCTAGTCGGAATACAATATATATATATATATAAAACAAATCAAGTATAAAATCTTGTATACGTGGCTGACATCGTGTCGACGTAAGTCCGATATTTCATGAACATAACATGTATTACAAATGGAACCCAACAGTGTGGTGCATGACTAGAAATGAGTAGGCAAACAAAATAAAAAACGAAAAAGAAAATGAAACAAAACTTAAGCTCCAAGAACGGCTTGATCTATCAGAACATCGAGAAGATGAAGCTCAGCATCATCATGACTTCGAGGGGTTTGAATCATAACCCAAAGGCCACTGAAAACTGAAGGGTGAAGAAGACGGTGACTTCTAGAACTTCAGAAACCTAAGTACCAAAACAAAACTTTTTAAGCAATTAACATGAAAAAAATTAAGTTGTATACATACTAATAATTTCATGTAGTAATAATGTATGTACTTAAATAGAAGAGTAGGTAGGTACATTTTTCAGGTTAAATTTAACAAAATGAGGAAAGACAGTGGGGAAAATATTATATCCCACGAAGAGTACACAAAGTTAGAATAGGTCACAATAAGACAATTTTAGCCATTGAGAACTGTATATAATTACTTTACTAAAACGAATGAAACTTAAAATAATAGTTATGTTAAAGACAAATGAGACCAAATTGCTAGGGAACAGAAACAAATAGCTAGAGAAATATCAGAGAGAAGGGAAAACATATGAATTAGTAGAACCAACTAAGGCAAATAGCTAGGAGAATCACTGAAAAGCAAAATAGTTAGCCAGTGAGCAAAAGTAAGGGAATATCAGAAGAGCAAAAATAGAGAAATAATAGAACAGGACCAGATAGTTACGGAAATTAATTGAAAACGTCGTCAGCTAGCTACTGAAATAAATGAAATGCAAGCTCGGTTAGCTGCTGAGACAACACGAAAATCAGTTAGCTACTGAAATAACCAACACAGAGCCAGTTAGCTACTGATATAAATAGTGAAATAGAGATCAGATTTTAGCTGGTTAAATTTCACGCTAAAACAGTTGTAGAAATTGAAAATAGGTTCAAAATGTACCTACTTGGTGAAGTTACAGAAAATTGTTTAGGTAGCCATGAATATCACTGTAAATACCGAGACTGACAGGTTAAAATCAAATTCTAATACTTTAATTGATAATGCCCCAGAAGAAAAGTATGTAGATAACGAAAACTTATAAATTATCAAAACAGAAATGACTGATTACAAAAGTGGCAGATAACTATAGGAAAATGGAAGACGATATTGGTAAACAGTTGAAACTGACAATGAAAGAAAACCAATCAAATGGAAAGTCAGATAAGTTAAACGAGTTTGTGGACATTCCTCTTGTACGCAACATAGGTACCTAATAATGTAACTAATAACAATGAAGGGGCATTACCACTGACCAGGAAAATTCAACTTGAGTCGTCAGAACATTATGAAATGTACCAGAACCTACAAACATAAACCACATTTCTCGCACACAATCTCACCTAGTAAAGCACCTTCACACTCAATGTCTGAAATAGTAACACCAACGTTCGATGATGAACAGGGGGAACAAACCCAAACGATTCCTTCGAGAGGTCGAATAATAGTATAGGATTATTAAAATTATTCGTACAAATTAATGATGTACGTAATAGAAATAGCGTAGCGTAATGGGTAGCGTAATAGTTAAGAATGACATTGTCTGGAGAAGAACTTAACAGTGCCGTTATGAATTTGTTCCTAACTTGAAATAACCGGCTCAAAACGAGATAAAAATGGAATAGTCACAAGTAGGTACATAATACATTGAAAGCACTTGTGAAATTATTTTAAGCGAATCATAGATAAAGCTCACTTGCCCGGTTAGCCAATGGTCGATCAAGAAATAATCAGTACCAAAGAAGACATCTTGTAGAAAACAGTCGGAAAATGTAATAGTCGCAGAGCCGATATATTTTCCGGATGTCAACAGAAGAAAGGCAACGCACGTCCTATCAGAACTGCCAACCTAGATGTGAAAATAACCGACCATACACGAAAACTCGAAACGACAGTGCAGGCGAACGTGTCACGGCACAAAACACAAAATCAAACGAATAAATTTCCGGAGTGGAAGGGACGCAGAATTATCTCAAAGAGGTAGCCAACATTCTAACAACGCAAAAAAAGCGTTATACAATGCTATGTCAAATTCTGACGCGGCTGACGGGGATCAAACCCACGACCTCTTAAATGCTAGTTCCACGTGTTAATCCGGCGCACCTCGCTCAATTTTTGAAAAACGTATTTTCAAAACGCTTCGGAACAGTAATTTTTCCTTAAATATAGAGTTTCTTCCGATGTGTTATTTGAGATTGGGATTGCGTTTCAGACTGCAATATTTTATTTATTTCCTTATTTTAACTTTTAAATGCTTTCCTTAGAAAAATAAAATAAAACTTTTCAGCTTTTCCTTCTAAGCATATACACATTTTACCATAAAACAGTCCCTATCTTTCAAGCAATAAATTATTATGTAAATGAAGTGCTTAGTTTGATTTTAAATGTGGAATTTTGTGTTTTAAACATCGACTGGTTCAAAATTAATGTAAATAGTGCATTTAAGAATAACATGTCCCTTTACATGGCTTTTAAACAATTTCAGACGACCTGGATCCTAAGAGGATTCAGTTTTGAAAACTACATTTTAGTTAAGGCCTTAAAATGAATTTTTATATTTTGTGATTTTGAACGTACTACGTGTTTGAAGGTCCTGCGCCGTGGCATAGCGGGCTAAACAGCATGCCATGGACCCTGGCCACGGAAAGCGGCCCGGGTTCGATCCCACCCATGTGGTTGGGATTTTAGGTCCCGGGTATAGGACCGATGCCCACTCAGCATCGTGAGGAAAGTGAGGAGCTTACGCTAGGTAAGCGGCCCTGGTCACGGAAACCAACATTCCGGCTGGGGGATGCCGAGATGCTGACCACATCTCCCCGTATCGGTTGGATGATCATCCACCTCTGCCGTGCGTAAGTGGGCGTGAGGCCGGCATCGGGTTGGTAGGCCTTGGCCTTCTAAGGGCTGTCACGCCAGTGGTTTTTAACCTGTTTGAAGCAGCGGTCATTATCCAGAAAACTTGAAAAAATTGGTTAACCTGTTTCCCTCATAATGCAGCAGTTGCAAGATTGTTTTCCTTGCAACATATAGTGGTCAAACTGTGAGGATTGAAAATGCTAAACGCTTGAAAGGGACCATGTTTAGGAATTAACGGTACTGCAAAGTATTTTAATCTTTCTTTAAAGTGGAAAATTAACCAAGTTTCTACTCACAGAGAGAAGCGTATTCCAAGCATAGGGATTGCTTTATGGAAATAAACAGTTCTTAAGTAAATGTTTTTACCAACGTCATAGTATCCAGAGTATGCAAATTAAATATCACAATTTTGAATCGATCTATGTATTATCTTGCATAGATACTACTTTGGCGGTTCTGAATGAAAGTGTGTAGGTGTATAAGACTCGCAGATCAAGTATTCGCCGGAAATCCCATTAACTGGAAGATTAGCTTTGAAGATTGATCCATTACTGTTAACGTTTTCCCCTGAACTGCGCATTCCAAGTTTGTGTGTGGAAATATGAAACTTCCGCTAATCAAATGGAATGTCATAACGTCACATAAACAAAGAAGACTGCAGACAAGAGACTGTCGCCCATAGAGAAAAACGCAATGTCATGTACTACATCCGGCCGATATGTGTTGTACTCTCATGATTTCCCACAGAAATTTTTGTGACAGAAATGCACGCAGGTGAAACGAAACATTTGTTGCTGACGTTTGAAACTGTCACAGCACATGACTGGGGAAGGACCAAAAAGTCTACAACAGGTTCATGTTCCCCAAATCCGAAATATCTCCCTTGGTGCTGCAAGCCGAGGAAATAAAACGCGTTTACCTGTCATTTAATGTAGAGGATGAGTTGCACAAATATTCTGTACTGAGATTTCATAACAAATATTTGTACACACTTTGAGCGAGCATAAAAGTCGCTCCTCCCTCCCCTCTAAAATGTAAAATGTATAAATGTTTATAGTTACAAGCGTATGAACGAATAACACGAAAACGAAGTTAGGGATGCCAAATATTATATTTAAGTAAGATATTCTCCGAAAATGCAAGGCGAATAATGATGTTTCAAGGAGAACTTTTCCACAGGTAAATCATTTATTATTTCATCACGGACTAATTAGTACCATAGGAACTAATGACTACAGCAGCCATAATAGATCGCACTTGTTGCCTTGGCTCCCTTTTGTTTTCGTCATGGTCATAGGCTCAAAGTACCACGGAAGGAATTTTGAGAACATAATACAGTCTGATTCACATGTAATATGAACGTACGTGTATAATGATTCTCGCCTTTCTGTACACTGTAAAGTCATTTCTGTTTTTTGTCTTAGCTGATTGAAAGCGTTACATTGCAACTCTCTTTAAACACAATAAATCACATTTGTGGATCTAATTAATTACACGTTCTAAAACGTATCCATTATTTAAACAACTTGCAGTGTTACTGTTATTAATTCTTCCGCCAGGTTCAGCACTTACCTCTTTAATTTGGAAAGATCTCAAACTTTAAAATATTTTCTTTTAAATACGTTTTTGCTATATGAACTTTCGTATAAAACTGAAACCATGGAAGAACACCACCACCACCACAGCATGCAGTTGGTCGTGGCAATAAGCGTTTTCAAACTATTAGCTATAATGCGTTTCATTTTTCACTGATTTTAAGCATGCGATTGTTTTCTGCCACTACCACTATGGTGATACTGAAAAGTATTATAATCTAGGCATGTCTAAGTTGAAGTTCCATCAGAGCACGAAGGTTTATTCTTAGGAAGATGCCCGTTTAATGTATATATCTAAACTGAAAATGTAACAAGTTTGCTTATTTCCCTAAACAAAATATTCTGACATGCCGTGCTATTCGATGGAGTTGCTGTTTATATTTTAGGAAATCCTCTTTTCTTTCTTTCTGTCTTTGCTTCTTTCTTTTTTATTAGAATCATTTAAGAAATATGGAACGAAGATCAGGTAAAAAAATAACTTAGTTCACTTTTATGATAGCTGTTCACTGAAACCTTATAATTTGACTTCTTAGAGTAAGAGGTAGATTAGGTAAAGAAGGGGGCACCGAGAGCAACGTATGAGATGAAGGAACTGCATGAGACTTGCGGGCTGCAGGAACGGAGACGTAAGCCACACAGACGCGCAGTTCCCTAGCAGTTCCTGGCTTAATCACTCAACAGGTAGGGCTCGGCAGCCTCCTTCCAAATTGCCGGAGGGGGGGGGGGGTGGCGCCCTCAAAAACGGGAACCAGGAAAAGCTCAACAAAGCGATGGAGGCTCGAACAGCCACTCTCTAGCGGAGCGGAGAAACAGTTCAAATCGTAAGCCTCTATACCGTCTATCCGCTGTCGACCGACAGAGTTCCGAAATAGCCCTGCAACATGAAACAGGGAGCGAAAATGGGAGAGAGGGAAGTCGTGATAGAAGACACGACGCCAACGTTCGTTTTGCCGACCAGGGAAATACCATAGGGGTGGGCGCATACCTGGAATGAAAGACGGGACTTCCGTTATTCGAGCCTCATACGTAACCGCGGTCCCATCTTGCTCGGTATGCACGTATTATATTTAGTGATATATTTTATTGCCTGCTTTCTGAGAAATGCTAAGAGGAAACGAATCGAAAGAGTATATTGTAACTCTCATTAAGAATCATGAGAATACGTATTGTAGAGAACAGCAAAATTTGGATGTGGAACCGATTTATCTATCCCAGTCAAGGCAGGGGATCTGACAGAATTTTAAGCTAGATAGTTACCCCTTATAAAATGCACATTACGTGTGACAATTCGCCGGAGTACTGTACTCCCTTAAATAGGGTGTGACGAGTGCCAAGTGAATTCATCTTTAATAAATACTATTTGTGCTAAGACAAAACTTTAAATGTTGCAAAAAGTGATCCACGAGGATGATAGGGATAAAAGTTTCTAATACACGCGTAAAGGCGCCATTTTTTAGGTCAAGTAGTTTTCATAATACAAATACATATAATACTAATATATTATAATGACACATTGCGACGTTAAGCACTGTAACGACCATCGTTATGGTTGTATGTGTACACATATATTTGCAATTACTCAGAACTGAATTGTAAACGATTGTCATGATGCTCTAAAATATTTATTTTGAACTAGCAAAGAAAGGTGTATGTTAAATTCGAGAGAGAGAGACAGGGAGAGAGTGAATGAGAGAGAGAAAGCATACAGTTTACTTTCTGTTAGCGTGTAGAATACCGAGCGAGATGGTCAGGCGGTTTCGATTACCGTGGCCGACCTACCTGACCCATGGGTTTTTTCGGGGTTATCCCGGGTCACTAGGCGAATGATGGGTAGGTTAATTACATCCCCTGAATTTCTTGTCCCTCCATTTCATCTCCATTATCATTTCACATCATCTCATCTGGTGGCCTCTTTCAGGGTAGAAATGTCGGCGGGTGTCTCGGCGCTGCATGGCGGGATGATATGCTCTGAGGAAAACTGCTTCCTCCTCCGGTAAGTCTGTGTTCCTCTGCCGGGACCATTTTGGGACCGCCAGCCAGGGACCTTAGGGGCTCGGATCGCCTACCTGGGACCTTTGGCTGCTGGGCTCGTTGCGGTCCCGCAGTAGGGGAGCGTGTCCGTTGTCCTGGCCTGTCGGGGGGAGTCTCTATCTAAGTAAACTGTAGGCACCCTGCCCCCTGTACTGTCTTGGCGCCTTTGGGTCGGTCGCCCTCTTGTCTCCTTCGCCTCATCTTTCATCCCGGGATGCCCCACTTGGGGGCATAGGAACAATGGGCCCAGCATGGTGGTCTACGTACCGAATCCCCTCCGTAATGAAATCCTAATCCTAGCCTATGTAGTGCTTTATTTGCAGAACGTGAGCATCACAAGACATGTTTATGATTGCTTCGTAATCAGGGTGGTGTTTATTTACCATAGAGAGTTCAAAACAGAATTATTCATTTGTTCTTCCATTTAAAATCCAGAAAAAGGTGTACTGTCTGCCCACCAGAGAAGGCAAGGCAGAGGAATGTGTAACGTAATCACCTTTGCTGTGTTTATGCTCGTCTTTCGGATATGATATGGATGAGGTTCATGTAAAATGCACAGTGTCACTAACTCGCCCATGCATAACACCTATCACTGCAGTTATTGAAACGAGCATTAGATCTGGTAGCATGGGTGACTCATATGCACTCTCATACACTCATTTCGTAGTAAACAGGTCCATTAACAGAATAGATAAACAGTTCCAACCCCTCTCCCCCTTCACGCCCTGCTTTCCTTCTTGTGGTGGACAGACAACATCTGCTGGATCAACTGCTATTGAAATGGGACGTGCGATATCGGGCTGTCCCCTTACCACTACCACTACAATCCAGTTGAGTGGGATCAAATAAAACTTGGTGTTACAAAGAGAAATAACACTTTTCAACTGACTGACGTTGAAAGACTTATTCACGAAGAAAACAAGACTGGAAAAACTGAGTGAGTCATGCAAATATCTACAAGAGGACTACTTTTGCAAGGAAATAGCACGTGACCAAATTTTGGAGCCTATCATCATACATTTGCAAGACTTGTGGGATGAAGACAGTGACAATACACAGTCTCTTGACATAAGTAATATTGACAGTTATACGGATGAATCCCTGGCAGCTCCATTGGATTAGAAAAAGCGGTAATTCATAAACCAAACTAATTATAGCATTTAAAGCATATAAATATACCATTATCATTGCTCCAATTTTGGTTTTAACTGAATCTTTATAAAAGTTTGGAAAAATCAGTTTGGGTTCCCTTACGTTTAGCGTCAAGAAGACTTGCATGCCCTAGGACCCCTAGGGAGTGCGAGAGAGAGAGAGAGAGAGAGAGAGAGAGAGAGAGAGAGAGAGAGAGAGAGAGCGAGAGGAAATATGACGAGTGGGGTAACGAGGTGGTAACGCTGAACACGCAAACGCATCTCCTTCACTGCTGGTCAGAACACCTCCCATTTTGAAAACATAGTAAATTCCGATATACTGTGTTATTCACTCTTCTATTATTCAGCAATGCGCTTTGCTGTACTTAAATATATGCGTTACTAATTTTATTGCTTAATTAATGAACAAATAAATACCGTAATGTGAGTATCGTACCAGTAAAAATAACATACACGTTTTAAGTTATAAAGTAAGATTGAAAAAAGAAAGGAAAAATTAAAGGATCACGAAGGTTAAATTAAATATATAAAGTGGATCGTTTATATGATAGTAAACTTACCCTTGAAACTGAACCTCTGTACCACTTTGTTACTTACAGTATAAATATTACCTGTATTTGCTAAATTTACACTTAAATTATTTAAAATACAACCAGAATTAGAAACATCCCAATCACAAAATTATCAGGAGTAAGTTTGTATACCTACAGAGTTTGTCCTATCGCAAATAATTTAGTGAAAATTATTTGTTATGAACATATCTCATGTTATTCTCTTTCAGATGCTAGCTTTATGGGAAATTATACATTATTTATTATTTCTAAATAGTTTTTTTCCCGAACATAGAATACAATTTAAGGTCCTCATAATTTTGTTATTACACATGATTGCAAGATTTATAGTGATCCTCTGCATTTTGACTAGAAAATAGGTGCCCATAGGGTTTCACTGCAATCTCTCTCTGCCCAAGCACTGCCGGTCATTCACAAACTCAGTAGCGCACAAGATTGCTTTCTCTAACCTCCCCGCATGCTTGTAAACAACCAATCTGTCTGAAGAATAAATGCAGACAGCCAACATTGGAAGCTTGCGTAAACACAAACAGATAAGCGGCATTACGTCACCATTTCCGGTGCTTGCCTGTACCGTTCGGCAATTCTGAAATGCATGAGTTGAGTGTCTTACATTGGACGTTCTAATGAACTGTAGCTGCAAACACCGGCGCTGGAAGTCACGCTCACAAAGTAGTTGCTATTCAGTATATTATACACAGGAATTTCTACAGTAGTAAACTAATGAATGCTGTTAAAGAAATCTCTTTTGAAGGTAAGAAGGGCACAATCTGGAAAATACTTGAAAACATGGGATATGGATTCTGCAAGCGCAAAAATATGCGTCGTATTACGTACCCTGTGCTGATATTTTGACGGACACACTGTACTGTACTACAGGACAGAGTGTTGAGGCGATTTGACCTTCAGTAACCAGCGCTGCAATCGTTTATCTTTGTAACAGTATTTTTGTTTAGTAATGTTCGAAGGAATAATAAATATATAAAAATGTATGTAGTTGTGTGATTGGCCGAAGTAGTAGTGGTATGACGTGGTGTGATGACGTGTCAGTGAATCGGCCAATCACAAAATAAGGTGGGAATTGCTATGGGGACAAGAAAATCAATAATCTAGAAAAAGTGTGAATCTTGTGTCTTGCTGGAGAACGAGGAAAGATGTTACGATGATTGTAATTGTAAAGGAAAATTAATAAGATTCAAAAAGTGTTATTCAATATTTATAATAGATAAGAGTGAATCATAGTTCATATTAAATAATTAAATAATATATTACAAAATTGGACTCATCTAAATTTTATTTTCACCAAAAATCCGCATCCACACCTGAGAAAAGATCTCACGACTCTCAGTATATTAAAACTCGACTTGGATCTTATAAAAAGTTGGCTTGCTTCTTATTAGTTGAAGATGAACGAAAATATAATCCCGTTACATCTTGCTGATCAGAAGAGTGACATATCAGTAACTTGGCGTACAGTAAGTTTCGAATCACAAATAGAGCTGTGTGTCTGATATGAAAAGTTAGTCATTACGCAACATAGATGCATAATAAAAAATTAACCTTAATGATTATGAATCCATTAATTATGTATCCAAGGTATTATTATTATTATTATTATTATTATTATTATTATTATTATTATTATTATTATTATTATTATTATTATTATTATTATTATTATTATTATTATTATTATTATTATTATTATTATTATTTTACGTTCTCCAACGTTGAATAATATTGGACGATGAATGAAATTGGTGAAATGATGTTCAAGTGAGTCCGGGGTGCATGAAGCTTAGTTACCCGACATTCGTCGTTCAGGATAAGGGAAAACCCTGGAATAAACCTTATCTAGGTAACTCACCCTGAACGAGATTCGAACTCGGGACCTCTTGAACGTGAGGCGGACACGCTACCATCTACGCTACCCCGGCGGGCACGTAATTATTTATTGTAATATTTTTCAAAGAATGAAAATGAGATTAAACAGCATCCTCTGCAATTTTGATAACAGAAAAAAAAAAAAACGAAAGGGAAAACCAACAAATTTAGTTACTACACTTTCCTTATTCAATGACTATCGGAACTACCGGAAGTGCGAGGTAATATAACTAATTATCATCAGCAATGTTCCGTCACTGAAAGATGCCTCACTCTCACTGTCGCTATTATCGTATACAAATTAACTCGAGCTTCTTGTTTCAACAATCCATTCCCTTTTCCAATAATTTTCGATTGTTTTAGCCCTCTAGTTAAAAAAAAAAAAAACCTCTTGTCATCAACGGGAAGCTTTTCTTATTAAATAATTCCTGTAATTGTAGCATGTAAATGATTAAACAACTAATTTTCTGAAATGTGATCAATATTTACAAATGGACTATTGCCGTAATATAAAGGCATGATTTAAATGCATCACAATGTTAAGCTATGCAAAATTATGTGTATATAATTTTATATATCATTACTAATGAAACACAATATCATGTTACTTTAATAAAGATGAAGGTTAATGAAAATATAAATACAAATAACGACATATTTATAGTTCTGGTTTACATCACATATAAAATAAATCCCCCCCCCCCCCACAGACATAGTTACTGAATAATCTGCAAAACATGCCAGAAAATGAAAGATAAATAACAGTTCTACTGACTTTGATTAATAAATGTAGGACCATTAAAGTTCTAAGTGTAATCCCAGACAATTCATCAGCAGTATCTACCATACGTCACGCCTGCCGATATATAACACGTTGCCGTCCAGAAGACGCGGTTCATCTGAAGAGAGTTTATACACACTGGACTCATCGTGTATGTGCGATAAGCTTCTCTGTTGTTCACATATTTTCCGGTACGCCTCCTCGCTTTGCCAAGTAGTACTATATATTCCCGCTTTCAGTGATCTCCCTAAACCATGCCATACTACACCAGCGACCTCTCGAAACCTAGTGTTCTACAACAGAAGTCCGCTCTCTCCACTACTTCTTTATAGAGTTTTGAATCTGCGTCGTTATTGTTTTGAGAACCGATTCGAAGTTTTCGTTAAACGGCCAAAGTTTGTTGTGGGTTGGGCTCGCTGACTATAATGTGTAGAGCATGGTGTATGACTTCAGCTTCAGTTTATGGTTGAATACTGTGTGGCCTTTATCTTGTTTTCATGTTCTGTTTCTTCTTTACTCTGTAGACTAGGCAAATTGCCCTTTCTATCTTTGGGACATTTCTACCTCTTATAACATCAATTGCATTCTTTCCTTATTAATTCTAATCAAATGATTTTTCCTTGAACTCTTCAATTTTATCATTAGCATACATTTAGTTCTCCCCGGATATCGTCATTTCAAAGGAGATCTCTTCTTGTACAATCCTTTATCCTTCACACAGTTCTCATTTCTGCTGATTACAATTTATCTTTTTCGTTCATAATCTAGAACTCGCTGCCCTACATCAAGCTGGCAGTCACTGTTTCATAAATTTTCATTTATCGAGCTTTCCTAGTTTTATTTCGTAATCATCGCATTATCGTGCCATATATTTTGTGAAATGTAGTTAGTTTGTTTTATTTGTCGTTATTTATACAAAACTTGTTACAACTTTATTCATATACCCAACGTGGGAGACTTGTTTTATTATTTTGCCTTCTATAATAATTTTAGATTTTTAGGATGCTTTTGTGTGCTATCACTTTTGACTGATAGTTAACGTTTTTATGTTATAATTATTTCTCATAAGATACAACTTACAAAGGGAGCGTTATAAATAAATTTCATTCTTTTGTATTAATACATCATTAGCATACAATAAAATATTCAAATAATAATTTCTACCTATTCGTATACATTAATTTATGTGATCTTTCTTCCAAATTTTCACAAGATCATCAATGTAGATATTAATTAGTGCTTCCGTATACTTAGTTAATATCATCTAGAGTAATTGATAACGTCTAGATCCATTTGTCTTTCTCCAGGAAGAAGCCGTAATTAAACCACGCTGTTTTAGTTAGGTTAGCACCATTATTTAGAAGAATTATATACTTATAAATGGAGTGCAAGATTTTCTGGCTGACCTGTGCTTTCGCAACATTAGATACTTAGAATGTTCATTTATGGGGTCATTTGAAAACGATTGTTATTTACGATCCATCGCCAACGTTGATACACTACGTTAACCAATTCTAATAAACATCTGTTGTTTTCGAAACGTTCTTAGACCAACGCTTGGATTAGGCTGAAGAATTAAACCTCATGACAGTAAACCAAGACACAACACAATTCAGCCTATTTTCTCTGTGCTAATGACCTTACACACAAACACTTAACCCAGTATAATTCAACTATAGTGCACTTAGGCAACCTATTCCAGAAGGCGGGTTTCTCGCAACACTTAAAATTATTACTTATTAAAACCTATAGTCAATTGTAACGGCAGTTAATTTTTAAACTTTTTTCTTCGCTAATTTATTTTTCGTAAGAATCACAGGTTTGCTACACTTAAAACTATTGTAGCTTTAAACGCTTGTGGAAAACTCAAGATTTTCCAACATAACAACAGAATCTCATACAGTTTTTAAAACTTATCGTCATATTTTGTGCAAATTCAGTTATTGTTTTAATTATATATTTAGATTTTAACTAGTTTTGACTAGAATAAGCAGAGCTAAAACTCTGAAATTTTTCAAGAAGGTTATGTTCACACTTATTCTTTAATTGATACTATGTTCATAGATTTAAATTCAGACTCTTCTATTTTAAGTAAAATATTTTGAAACACGAAATTACATATCAGCCTTAAACTCCAAGAAATTATTTTATCTTAACTGATAATTGTTAAATAAATAACATTCTGTGATGAGTTATGGTGAATTTCTTAATGTCTTGTATAAATGTTATGAAGCTCCATTGCCTAGTTTCAGTATAACTTGCATTTGGTTGAATGGTGAGTTTGCTTATAACTATAATTTATAGAATATCAATACAATAAAACCTAAAATAATTAAAATATAGTATTAAAGTGCACTCATTTGCTGAATTTAACGTGTATTACATTTTACAGTTTGGTATCAGTTATACATAGTTCTGTAAAATATGAATTTATTTAATGTCTTGACAATTTGACGAAGTAATGCCAGTTTGATGAACGTGTTCCCGTTATCTCCATGGTTATGAATTGTAATGCAGGGAAAGTCCGGAGTTCTTGTTTTATGCTGAAGTAAGTATTTGCAGAGTAAGTTATAAGCTTGCATATGTCTTTGTCAAGGATCACATTGTGTTCTCTCCGCCCGGTAGAAGATTTTTATTCCGTATGCGTTGCTTTTTTCACGAGTTGTTTCGTGCATACACAAAGCGATGCTAATAAGTACTCCACAGTAATATGAATCTGTTTATTTTATCACGTTGTTTAAGGTAACAAGGGCTGAGTGAGGAGGGCCTACATAGATAACCTGTACACGAGAACAAAGAAGCGGTTTAGCGTGGCTAAAATGACCGGAAGTCCACTTGATAGTGAAGGGGAAACATGGAGTCATATTTTGGTTATAGGTCAGAGAAACAATTATAAAGACATCAACACCACCGTTCATGGATTGCTTGTTTGAATGTATAGCCCAATTAATCAGACTGACATCGCAACTAGTCTTCACACTAATAATGCGAAACCAGCTCTTATCACTGAATTTCGCCACATGGGGAAGATACTCTGATATGTTTGATTGGCAAGTAGGATATGATTCGATTCCTATTGGATGGAAGCGGGGTAGCAAGAAACTCTAGCCAATGAAGGATATGACCATTATCTCGCGGTACTACTACTACTACTACTACTACTACTACTACTACTACTACTACTACTACTACTACTACTACTACTACTACTACTACTACTACTACTACTACTACTACTACTACTACTACTACTACTACTACTACTACTACTACTACTACTACTACTACTACTACTACTACTACTACTACTACTACTACTACTACTACTACTACTACTACTACTACTACTACTACTACTACTACTACTACTACTACTACTACTACTACTACTACTACTACTACTACTACTACTACTACTACTACTACTACTACTACTACTACTACTACTACTACTACTACTACTACTACTACTACTACTACTACTACTACTACTACTACTACTACTACTACTACTACTACTACTACTACTACTACTACTACTACTACTACTACTACTACTACTACTACTACTACTACTACTACTACTACTACTACTACTACTACTACTACTACTACTACTACTACTACTACTACTACTACTACTACTACTACTACTACTACTACTACTACTACTACTACTACTACTACTACTACTACTACTACTACTACTACTACTACTACTACTACTACTACTACTACTACTACTACTACTACTACTACTACTACTACTACTACTACTACTACTACTACTACTACTACTACTACTACTACTACTACTACTACTACTACTACTACTACTACTACTACTACTACTACTACTACTACTACTACTACTACTACTACTACTACTACTACTACTACTACTACTACTACTACTACTACTACTACTACTACTACTACTACTACTACTACTACTACTACTACTACTACTACTACTACTACTACTACTACTACTACTACTACTACTACTACTACTACTACTACTACTACTACTACTACTACTACTACTACTACTACTACTACTACTACTACTACTACTACTACTACTACTACTACTACTACTACTACTACTACTACTACTACTACTACTACTACTACTACTACTACTACTACTACTACTACTACTACTACTACTACTACTACTACTACTACTACTACTACTACTACTACTACTACTACTACTACTACTACTACTACTACTACTACTACTACTACTACTACTACTACTACTACTACTACTACTACTACTACTACTACTACTACTACTACTACTACTACTACTACTACTACTACTACTACTACTACTACTACTACTACTACTACTACTACTACTACTACTACTACTACTACTACTACTACTACTACTACTACTACTACTACTACTACTACTACTACTACTACTACTACTACTACTACTACTACTACTACTACTACTACTACTACTACTACTACTACTACTACTACTACTACTACTACTACTACTACTACTACTACTACTACTACTACTACTACTACTACTACTACTACTACTACTACTACTACTACTACTACTACTACTACTACTACTACTACTACTACTACTACTACTACTACTACTACTACTACTACTACTACTACTACTACTACTACTACTACTACTACTACTACTACTACTACTACTACTACTACTACTACTACTACTACTACTACTACTACTACTACTACTACTACTACTACTACTACTACTACTACTACTACTACTACTACTACTACTACTACTACTACTACTACTACTACTACTACTACTACTACTACTACTACTACTACTACTACTACTACTACTACTACTACTACTACTACTACTACTACTACTACTACTACTACTACTACTACTACTACTACTACTACTACTACTACTACTACTACTACTACTACTACTACTACTACTACTACTACTACTACTACTACTACTACTACTACTACTACTACTACTACTACTACTACTACTACTACTACTACTACTACTACTACTACTACTACTACTACTACTACTACTACTACTACTACTACTACTACTACTACTACTACTACTACTACTACTACTACTACTACTACTACTACTACTACTACTACTACTACTACTACTACTACTACTACTACTACTACTACTACTACTACTACTACTACTACTACTACTACTACTACTACTACTACTACTACTACTACTACTACTACTACTACTACTACTACTACTACTACTACTACTACTACTACTACTACTACTACTACTACTACTACTACTACTACTACTACTACTACTACTACTACTACTACTACTACTACTACTACTACTACTACTACTACTACTACTACTACTACTACTACTACTACTACTACTACTACTACTACTACTACTACTACTACTACTACTACTACTACTACTACTACTACTACTACTACTACTACTACTACTACTACTACTACTACTACTACTACTACTACTACTACTACTACTACTACTACTACTACTACTACTACTACTACTACTACTACTACTACTACTACTACTACTACTACTACTACTACTACTACTACTACTACTACTACTACTACTACTACTACTACTACTACTACTACTACTACTACTACTACTACTACTACTACTACTACTACTACTACTACTACTACTACTACTACTACTACTACTACTACTACTACTACTACTACTACTACTACTACTACTACTACTACTACTACTACTACTACTACTACTACTACTACTACTACTACTACTACTACTACTACTACTACTACTACTACTACTACTACTACTACTACTACTACTACTACTACTACTACTACTACTACTACTACTACTACTACTACTACTACTACTACTACTACTACTACTACTACTACTACTACTACTACTACTACTACTACTACTACTACTACTACTACTACTACTACTACTACTACTACTACTACTACTACTACTACTACTACTACTACTACTACTACTACTACTACTACTACTACTACTACTACTACTACTACTACTACTACTACTACTACTACTACTACTACTACTACTACTACTACTACTACTACTACTACTACTACTACTACTACTACTACTACTACTACTACTACTACTACTACTACTACTACTACTACTACTACTACTACTACTACTACTACTACTACTACTACTACTACTACTACTACTACTACTACTACTACTACTACTACTACTACTACTACTACTACTACTACTACTACTACTACTACTACTACTACTACTACTACTACTACTACTACTACTACTACTACTACTACTACTACTACTACTACTACTACTACTACTACTACTACTACTACTACTACTACTACTACTACTACTACTACTACTACTACTACTACTACTACTACTACTACTACTACTACTACTACTACTACTACTACTACTACTACTACTACTACTACTACTACTACTACTACTACTACTACTACTACTACTACTACTACTACTACTACTACTACTACTACTACTACTACTACTACTACTACTACTACTACTACTACTACTACTACTACTACTACTACTACTACTACTACTACTACTACTACTACTACTACTACTACTACTACTACTACTACTACTACTACTACTACTACTACTACTACTACTACTACTACTACTACTACTACTACTACTACTACTACTACTACTACTACTACTACTACTACTACTACTACTACTACTACTACTACTACTACTACTACTACTACTACTACTACTACTACTACTACTACTACTACTACTACTACTACTACTACTACTACTACTACTACTACTACTACTACTACTACTACTACTACTACTACTACTACTACTACTACTACTACTACTACTACTACTACTACTACTACTACTACTACTACTACTACTACTACTACTACTACTACTACTACTACTACTACTACTACTACTACTACTACTACTACTACTACTACTACTACTACTACTACTACTACTACTACTACTACTACTACTACTACTACTACTACTACTACTACTACTAAAGTTACGTCAGCGTGTCAGAAACGGCTTGTTTGATTAGTTTGACATTTATATCACAGTTGTGTTTCCTGGAAGAGCGATCCATTGTTCAGGTAAATAAACAAGGGATAATGACGTGATCGAAATGAGAGATAGTTTATTTAAGTACAGAATGCGAGAGAGTGCCAGCATTTCTGGGTAACGGCCGTGAGTCAATATGCGGCGACCTTAACAGTGAACAGCGAGTGACCTTGCAATAGTTCCGCCTTTACACGCGACTGAAGTGCTCCCTACACATCGCGTGCTATCTGCGGGACTCGTGGATTTTTTGCCTACGCCTTCTATCCAAAAAATTCACATTCGAATTGTTCCAGCGATTTTAACTTCTAATGTCTCGTCCAAGAAGAAGGAGCAGAAGAAAGACTATGTTTGTTTGTGCGTCTGAATAGCATAGCCCAAAATCCAAAGGTAAAATAAATAAGAATACTCAGGTATCGTCTAAGGATGGATACTTTAAAGAAATTCCTTTTACACAAACCAAACTTTGCCTCTAGCATCATATGTTTTGTATATCATTAACAGCCTGTGAAGTCCCCATTTTCACCAAATGTTATGTAAAAATAACGAAGTATTTAATTTGGGAGTAACTATTAGAACATTTCCGCTACTTATTTTAAGTAGAGCAGATACGTTCACCTTCGAATCGATAATTACAATTTTGGGTTCCGTTGAATTCAAAACACCACTGCAGATTATCGTCTGCATATTGCAACATTCTTGCAAAAAGCTGGCTGGCTGGCTGGCTGGCTGGTTCTTTCCGTACTGTTCGGGAATAAGTTTTTTACACTTTTGTCTTTCTAAATTACCCCACAACTAAAACTCGCGCAGCGCGTGAGGTCTGGGGATCGAGCGTGGCGCACATCTACAGCAATCACTGTTGTGTTAAATGCACAATTTATATTTTGTTTTATTGAAGTTGGGTGGCGTCAATCAGTGATTTCAAAGAAATCACGAAATACGTTAGTACTTGTATGCAGGGTTGAAGTACGCCTTACAATTCGCTCTTGATGTTGAGGTAGAAACTACTCCAAAATTAAGGTTTGGTTCAGTGCAGCATGAAAATGTGGTAATTACTCCTGCTGCATTCACAGCATAGCAAACATCACACATGAATTCATGTAGTGGACTTTGAATGTCTGAGATTTGGATTTTCAAGAGGAAAACGCGTGAGTGGAGATGTAGTCTTGAATGGTCGTGACCCAGGTGTCGCTATATTTCAAGTAACATCTTAAGAAGACCGGTAATAAAACTTGGCTTGTAATCTAGAAAGCATAAAAGTAAGGACATTTAGGGTCCCTTCACACCTGTGTTGGGAACTCAGACGGTTAAAAGAAATTTAGGGACGATCCCGACAAAATCCGGACAGGTGGCAACCGGTATAATTCAGCTCCTGTTGGTTTCAGTACTCCTGATTCTCCCGTGCAAGAACGCCTCTTATTCTTTTAGAGCTGGTGAGGTTACTTTACCGGTTAGGTGAATTTTTCTCTGGATATTCATCCTTTCGTCACTTAAAGCAATAGTTGGAAATAATTTGTCTCAACTTGAAAACATTCCTGCAGCCAAATTAACCAGAGAAAATGTTAATGTTTAATACCAGGAAGAACAGCTCATATTCCCGTTTACACATTTTTCATCTTATTAATTGTATAATATTTTTTAAATTGCAGCAATTTTTCATCATTCTTCGTGCATAGCGTTTAGAAAAGTATTTTCCATGAATTCATTTAGTTGAGAAATGTAGCATAGTAACCACAATTGCTGTAAAAATGGGAAAAATGTGAAGTGTGGAACTATCAGCCTTTTAACCAAGACTCGTCGTTGACTCAGTTTTTACGACTTCCGTGTCGTTTAGGGTAGCTTAATATGGATGAAAATATGAAGTATCGTATAAAAGTGTCACTAGGTGACATTGTTAGATATATTCATTAATATTTCTGTACTAGAACCATGTAAAATGATATTGTAAATACCACTCACTAAAAGATGAAGAATTACTGTAACTATTCACTAAAACAACGAAATACTAGTGTTAACTTTCAAGCAGTGCTAAGCTTAGTAAAATTAAAATTCTGGAAAAATACGGAAGCAAGTGAAAAGAAGAGTTTGCTTTAATTTGGCTACTAGAACTTTTTCACTTCAGAGAACCTTTTTTCACCAATAATACACTTTTCTGAAAGCTTACCATAACATTATAAATTATATAAAGATAATTAGGGAGCGGATTTATAGGCACTAAAAGTGTGTGAAATAGGCAGACAAAATGGCACTAAAATGGGCAAAATAGGCACTTAAATAGGCAATAAAAATGTTCTAAGTAAACACTTAGAAATACACAATTATAGTAAAATGGCTCTTAAAATGCACTATAACAAAATTGCAATCCCCTACAGATAATAATACATGGTCATGTATTAATTATACAATATAATTTAAGTATATATAGTTAGAACTATAATATTGTTATAAAATCATGACACTTATGGTGATGGTTATTATTGTTGTTGATGATGATGATGATGATGATGATGATGATGATGATGATGATGATGATGATGATGATGATGATGATGATGATGATGATGATTAGAAGGCTCTTTTCCTGTAATTTCAGAAGGTTAAAATATTCTCTTTGTTTCAGATCTGCCTGAAAATTATTACTTTATTAGTATATTTTTGTTTATTTAGCATTATTTTCCTGTTTCATAAAATATTTTCACATGTAGGATCCTGGGGATTTTGTTTCTGTTCATCACCAAGCCCGAAAATCATTTTTATAATTTTTATCAGTATTTTAGATACGCAGTATATTTTTGTAAATCCTGAAGGAAAGTTAGGCTGTCATTTCTTTAATTAACACTGTCTCTACATATTTGATTCAGGTCCTGATAAAACATAAATAAAGCACTTTTGATTAAACGTTTAGACGTCACATACATATCCTGAAATGGACTTTCTGATGATCTATACTGGTTATTACCAAGTGGGGAGTGGAAACGAATTAGAATTATTGTTGCAGGTGTTAACGTCTAATTGGTAAAGTTTTAAGCCTGGTTGTAATAAAATATGCGTCAATAAGAAACTTTCCAAATGTTATGAAATGCATTTTTCATTTCCAAAATTTGCCAACACACACCATGGGGCTGTACCACGCAAGGTTTGGGAACCACTGTTCTAGTGGTTAAGTAACAGCTGAGTAAAGCTAACCTAGAGAGATAGCCAGTGTGAGCAACACTAATCATGAACCTTTCTGTACATAATATGCCTTCCAGGAATCCTAATTGTAGTATACGGTGCCATGGGGATGCTACCCTACTAGTCTTTGCGGCAAGTTTACACCCTCATGGTTAACGAAAGAACGCATCTGGCTCCTTAGGTTGTGTTTGTTGTCCGAGCGGGCCTTGTTCAAAAATAGTACCTTTCTTCATTCAGGGCCTTTCAAGCGTGTAATTGCAGAGTAGCTTGTGCACTATATACCATGGTTAGTTGTAATTACAATTACAATTAAAGGTAATTTCTTCTTAATATACTTTTATTAAGCTGATCATATGGGACATCGACGGAAATTAATGAGACTTCTCACATAATACTTGGTGCCCCTAACATCTGTTTCTTATAATCTTGCCTCGTTGATGTGTATTCTTTCGCACCCAATTTCCTTCCCCTTTGCCCTGATTGGCTAATGTACATCTTTGAATCTCTATGTACAAGTCATGTGCAATGCTATATAAACAATTCTGTAATAGGTACTGTAGAAACTCAATGAGCATGGAAGTCACAGGCTACATAATATTCTATCGAAACCAATGTTATTTACCTAATAGTAATGAAACATGGATTTTGAGGGGAAAACATAAACATGAAATTGATAGTGCAGAAATGAGATTTATGAAAACGGTACTAGGGATATCTAGAAGAGAGAATGAGAAATATCGGTATAAGAAAGGAACTACCTAAATATAAGAAGTAGTTTAGTACAAAATAGTTGAATATCTAAAGAACTGGCAGGAACATACTAACCGGATGCCCTCTGACAGACCACCAAAGAAAGCTTTTGCTATATCCGAGATAATATGACGACCGAGGACCAACTGAACTGACCAATTTAAATAACCACCTTTTCCACAAAATGGGATTAAACTCTTATTTCTTGGAAAGGCAGGCGAAGGAGAAGGAGCAGAACTCTCTTGTCGTGGTAGATGCACCTGTTTTTGTGATCCATAGAGGCCGGTTTAAACTGAGGAATCCTCCTTATTTGTTGATAGAATTTACGTTTATTCCAAATGCATTTAACTGTTGTCAATTGGTAATGTTTGATTCACACGGTTCAGAAGATGTAAATTTTAAAATTCTCTTCGAATATATTAAGAAAAGTTATGTTAAACAAGCAACGAGTTTGTATCGCACAACAACCTCTTCCACGAGCAGACGACTAGTGAATACGACGGTTAACACTTACCGGACAACGTTGTATGAAACAGACCTTAAGAGTAACCTATTCTACGTGGCCATTGATGGGTAGATAGCTTATCAATTAATGATTCATTTATTTGTTATGAACTAGTTCGAATAGTTGAGTTCTGTTAATGTCATTAAAACTAGCAACCAAGCTAGAAAATAAATAATACCACCAATCGCGGTAAGTGCCAGGATAATGTCGTGCAAAGAAAGAAAAACGGATTAAGCTTCTGTCTATTTTGATGTCCTGTGCTTATAACCAATATCGCAACTGTCTCAAACTTATAGGCATTTTACTTCATATGAGCAAATCAAAAATAATTACTGTAAATGAGTGAAGTGGTTCGTAAGAAAGAAGGTTTGACACTAAGTATTATTAGCGATCATTGAGTTATTCTGGGAATTAAACTTGTGTTATTACTCTGTTTATTATATTGTGTAAATGCAATAGTTATCTACTCCATCGAAACATTCATATCGGGACTTGCCGGAAATATCTTTCGTAGTACCCTGAATAGAAAGAAAAAGTATTTTAGATATACGTCCATGCATGTATCTGTGAACAGCATACCTCAAAAAATTAAATATCGGATGAATATCTAATGAAGAAGTTAAGTTACGATACTGTTTTACGATACGAAGATTTTCGAGAAATATTTCTAACCGAAGTACCCATTGCACAAAACGTGTTTCGTGTTTTATTTTCTCATAATGGCTCGAACATTTTCTGTTACAGATTACACATTTACGATGTCTCCCTCACATAAATAACTGTATATGTTAAATTGTTTGCGGGTAGTACTATCTTTGTTTAGATATGCCCTAAAAGAAGGCAAAGGTTACACACACGAAAACTAGGTCCGGTTAAAACGCACAATTTATGTTAAAAGTTTGGTGATATTAATCATTTCAGATTATATTCGTTGTTCTGGACAATTAACATTTTGAAACGCCAATTCGCATTCTTTTGTTTCTGAGGAATGCCATAGAAAGAACAGCTACCTGCTTTGTTAAGTTTTAATCGTCGCTTTAGTGATCCTCGAATGTTATCTGGATTAATATGAAATAGTTTTGTAAAAATGGTACCAGATGAAGGAAAAAAATGAATTACACTGAGTAGATACTGATGTGAATGTAGCACATTAGATTGTTTCTTGTATTTTGGACATTTATACCATGTAATGTGGATTTGAGTGTCAGTATATTCTTCGGTTTGCTTATCGTCAAATATTATCATCAGTGACATTGAAAGCAACTTTGTGCTGCAGTGATAATAGGTTAAGAAAACATACAAGCAGACAGATGCTAATGAAGTTGTTTGGTCACTTTTAGATTTAGCTCGCGAAGCGTTCTGAAAACAATATTGGCTTTTCTCCGAATGACGCCATGCGCTTGTGGCTCTCGGCTGAATTTTCTGATTGGCTGATAAGCAATGCCATTCGTCATTCTTTCGATGCTTTGTTAGAGTTGGCCATGAATTAAGAACAAAGAATGGGCACGATCCGTGTATATGTTGAACAATACTAGCATGCTCTCTCTTTTCTACAAGCAGTGGATCCATTTAACGAGAACCTAGACTTTTTTTGGAGCATTCATTGTTTGTTTAATGTACACCCCTACCCATAATACTAGCAGCCAGAAACCTATTTTGCAGAACTTAATAAATAATACAAATTTCTATTTTTAATAATCCTTATCTGTATCAACACGTTAAGGCATCCTTGGATCCGAAATAAGTAAATAAATGAATAAATAATTGATAACACAGTAACATAATTTTCTGTAGCATAATTTATTTACATAGCTCTTCTACAAACCTTTAATGAAGAGTGTGCTTTATTGTGCTTCCTGTTTCCGAAAAGAAATCAAT
This sequence comes from Mantis religiosa, assembly GCA_030765055.1. Taxonomy (NCBI): domain Eukaryota; kingdom Metazoa; phylum Arthropoda; class Insecta; order Mantodea; family Mantidae; genus Mantis; species Mantis religiosa. The sequence goes on from CM060950.1 coordinate 330,815,491, forward strand.
GTATATTTTATTGTAACTACATAGATACATACAGGAGGCTAACACGACAACAAAAGTTTAAAAAAAATAACTAGTGAATGCTGGCCTTGATATTATACACTCTGTGCGTGATATGAGAAAAACAATTAAGTTATTCAGAGATGTATTGTGGTATTGAAAACCTCAATCAATATCTAATGGTTATACAAAAACTATGTAATTATCTAAAGTGCTGTCGGAATGAAGAGAACTCCACGGGATGTTTATTGAAAATTCAAGTTATTCAGCTGGAAACGAATTTGAAAAGAAACTAAAATTATTTGACTAGTTTAACCCCACTCTTACTGCAGACGGCACCATAGGCAGTAGATACTGGTAACATGAAATGATAACTGGAAAAGGACATTTTCGTAGGAAGAGTTTAATGCCTAAGTTTGGTGTACCTTCCCGACATTTCCTAGTTATGAGGACAGAGAAAAACCTCTGTCAGTCCCTGTCCCTTTCCTACCGCCGTCGTATAAATAAAAAGCGAGAGTGTGCATGCTTTATGTGGTAAGTTTTGAGAAGGCGAAGCCCGTTTTTACTACATACGGCACCGCAGGCGGTTACACTGATGAGATGAAGATGGAGCATCGGTGGAATGAGATGGCGGGGGAAACCGGAGAACCCGGAGAAAACCCACCCCACCGCCATGTTGTCCACCACAAATCTCACGTTGCAGTCCCTTGGGATCGAATACGCGCCGCCTTGGTGAGAGCCGAGTGGTCTAACCACTCAGCCACGGCGCGGCCACGTATCAGAGAGGATGAGTTAGACTGAGGGAGAGGGAGAACAGTGTAGCTAAAAAAATAAACATCGTATCCTACTAAAAGCATGCTTAAGATGTTTTAGGGAACAGTTATATGTTGGTAGGTCACACGTTCAATGAAATATATGTATGTTCACGAAGGTGAGCTTCTTTCTTTCTTTCTTTCTTTCTTTCTTTCTTTCTTTCTTTCTTTCTTTCTTTCTTTCTTTCTTTCTTTCTTTCTTTCTTTCTTTCTTTCCTTCTGTCTACGTATCTATCTATTTATCTGTCTGTCTGTTTTGTTTCATTTTGGCGAATTCTTTATAGATGACTGAGAAACTTCAGGATGTCAGCAAAGCTTATTACAGATATCGGCAATACAGCTTTAGTATAACATTTTGTGATATTTATCATTTTATAGGTATTACACGACGTTCTTTTCAATACTTCCACCTTTTACGCAAATTACCTCAAAATGTTATACGATTATGCGTTTGTTTCTCATGAGATCATAAGGGTATATAACATTACTAGCATATAACTCTGGCCTGCATTTAAACCAACTGAATGTTACCTCAGGCTATAAAATGTACACGCTGTTATATCCAGTTAATGGATATATGTTAAAGCTTTAATTCACAAAACAAATTTTTGTGGATGTAAAATTAATTGATTTCTAATACCTATAGGTATAGATGCATATTGTGTTTAGTACATTGTTAACCCCTGGCTTTATTTAAGTAACTACGTGGGTCTGCATAGTAAAATAATTGTTCGTCGAGATCGCAACTATGAAGTTTTGCGTGCCGCCGCTGTAGCCCGAAAGTTTCGGCTCATGTCATTTCTTTGGATAGCAAACGTGAAAGCATTCGGTTGGTTTTGGGACAGTGTTCGGCTGCTTCGTTCGGTTGTCCAAAACCACGGATGCTGCGGTTGTAACAGTAACTCAAACGTAGCACTGAAAGCCTACTCACCCATCTGAACTTTGCTGTCCACTTAATTTCCGAAACAGATGTTGAAGGGTCGTAATGCAACACATTAACAGAAATACACTAATTGTGAGGTTCTGCTTCTCGGATTATCTTTAACTCAGGACGTTCTAGTCCATTTTATAATTGCGACTGATATCGCAACTAAGGTATACACACATCAAAGCGGAACCAGCTCCCATAACGTGATTTAGTCCACGTGAGGAATATATTGTGATGTCTCAGATTGGCTAAACTTAGATATGAATCTACTCCAGCCAATGCGGTTGCTACCCCGCTTTCATTCACTGGGAATATTATATACTCGACAAACCATGCAATGATCCTTAAAATTCATGCTCAGTATATCATTACCTGTGCGTATATATTTTCACGAGTTAGTTATCAGACCATCCTTTCTATGCCACCAGCAAAAGGGTAGAAACAACACTCTTTAGTCAAGAAATGGTATATTAAGAGAGGGTAAACTCCTTCAAAGTCTCATGCTCAAAAATACTTAGAAACATAATTTACATAGTGTTTGGAAAAGAATAACAAGGAGTAGAGCACAGACCCAAGCTGCAGAAACTATGTTTGTGATATTGTCGAAACCATGAGGCTACCCAGAACAAAAATATCAACCCACATATGATGAAGGACGTTCTGTATCTATATAAAATGCAGCATTTCTAGAAAATATCATCTTAATATGAGTCCCATCATACGCAGGGAACAGGGGGAATGAAATTGCTAAGCATTCCAACCGATCTCTCCTAGCGACCTAACAGCAGCGTCACCACATCAAGATATAAACAAAACAAACGAGCACTGGAGGAAAGAACGGCTGCCATTAACCTGTTAACTCCATGATGTCCGTTACAAGTATCTGGACCCTGTAAACTATCTCGTTAATCATGATCCACCCTCCAGCCTTACTATTTACCATTTGTAAGATACAAGTTATTCTCAAATATAATATTTTACTGGACTGTTATTGGTACACAAAAAGGAGGCAAATAGCTGGAATTAGGTATAAATTAAACATTGCTCTCAACAGCTCTACTGTGATTACAACATTATATACACAACATAAATTATAAAATAAAATGTACTGAAATCTGTAATTTGTATTCAGGTAATTTTATAATGTTCCAATTACATATAATATACATCTCCTATGATGAACTATTGTAATAAGTTACTATCACATTCTAAATGTTTATGGTTGCGATACGACTATTGTTAAAGCAAACGGAAATAATTCATTAAAAAAAGACTGAATATTTAAACGTTTAGGTTGTAATAAAATGTTTTGCCATGTTCACTGGTTATAGGGGAGGCAATACTTATTTTAGTCTGAATATTGTCACCTCCTAGCCAAAGTTGAAAAAGAAACTACACTATTCTTCGAAATTGTTGTCAATGGTAGTGCACTTGCCAACTGCGGGGATTTCAAAGAGCCAATTTCAACTCTTGCCAGGTTTTCGTAGGTCGGGAGGAGGTAAACAAAATGGTCATCCAAGAAAACTTGGAGGTCTAAAATCATCTCATTACCCAACATGTCTTATCATTAAAAAATCTACATTAAACAAAGAATATCTGATTAAATAAAACTTTCAAAATGCATGTTATTGCGTTTGCAACACTTGAACTGAGTTTTGGTTGAACTACGTTGAAATGGAGTCGTAGTGTAACTATCATGGATAGAGAAAGGAATGAGAATGTTGCACACCAGATTCATCGTCATACTTGTGTAAGCATTAGGCGTTGAATGGTATTTTTAGAAATGAGACCTGAAAGCTTGGAACATGTAATTTCTATGAACCGCTTCTGTAACAGTTGGCGTCCCACAGTCTGAGTGAGGCTGGAACCCACGCCTTATAGCAGATGTTCGTGTCACGCAAGGTTACGTATGTACATGGTATGACGCAACATAGCACTCCACCTTGCATATTGTCACCGAGTGATTCAGCCTCACCTTGGAACGCATCGTCCGTTACATATCTTGTTCTTTCTGAATTTGTAGGTTTTCGTTGTCCGCGACACTGCCAATTCTGTTATCAGCATGTGCTCCTATCCGGGCTTGTTCCTTTTGTAGCAGCGATAACACCTCGTGACTTATTTTGCTGCTACCAATAGCCCACTAACAGGAAGCCATACCTACAAGCTTTCCTATTGACGGTCGTAGACAACACAGGAAGAGAAGTTTTTTTTATTATTGCTTATTTTACTTCTTTTTTGCGAGAGGATTGCGAATTTGAAATGATTTAATAGAACAAGCCTTATTTAATGCTTCAGGTGACCGACTTTCAGAAAGTGAAGCATGTGACCGAGGCAGATTTTTATAGAAAAAAATCAATTAATGAAACCTTCGCAACAAGACCTATATGATACGAGTACTTTGTGGACTGTGCGGCAAACCCGCATACCAGACTTAAATTGATTGGGTTCTAAATGGAGCTATGAGTTCTCTTATCCTCAGGTGTATGGTTGTGTGAAATGGATTTTGGTGGTTGTTGGCTACTCAGTTGTATTAATAACACTTTGGTTCGTTGCAAAATTATTTAGTTTAATTCTTACTAAGTTTGTTTGACCCTAATTGACTTGTATCGGGACCACCTGTTAGTAAAATTTCTAACATAAATTCAGTTTACTGGAAACCCTGGATAACTTGTTTAAAGTTATTTTCGCGCGGTTTCCATTTCTTCTTTATACGGTGACCACTTTGCTCTAATAAACTTCTATAATAATTCTATTCTATAATAATGCTGCTTCCACTTACGCTGGTTGCGCTATTCTTAACTTTCCTACATTTCTGACTTACAAATCTTCTCCTGCTTAACGCGCATTAACACGTCCTTGCTGTTCTAGTATAACCTTTTAAGTTAAGTTTTTCTTACTTCGCGATTCAGTTCGAACCTTATTCTAATCCCCTCTTTAACTTTATCACATGACCAAAATAGCTCACCCTTCACAAATCTTACATTATTATTGGTTTCTCATTTATTTCTAATTTTTGCATTGGTTTGCAAAACTTATTTAACTCATTGACGTTCAGCCCACCCTGAGTTGGAGAACGCCTACCCTGGGCTCTCTGTACCGGTATACATCGTTATCAAATCAGCGAGGTAAATCCCTTTAACGTCCCTGCTCCGCCACCTTTTGAAAACCCTTTGTCCCAAGAAATTCCTGGCTGGTGAATATTCTAGTTCTCAACCACTGAACCTTTCCTTGCACAAAGAGAGTAGCGGACCTCCCTTCCTGTCTCTCCGAAGTGTGCAGATTTTTACAAGAATATTTTCTCTTCCTTGCTTGGATGCTAGTATGTATGTTATATTAAATTATATTCTTCCCTTCTTATTCTTTAAGTCAACCGCTACTTTAATCACTACCCTATCCATTCTAATTTTATATTAATATAACAAAATTATTATATTAGTTTAGCAAAGCATTTTCATTAATTTATCTTCTTTTTAATTATCTGATTTCAATTCGCCGCCTCCTAATCGCTGCCTGAAACTACGGTTACATAATGCCCGTTTGACAAAAGTGAAATACCCATTATTTAAATTTTGTCTAAACCCCGTCATGGCATTTCCTCCTTAAATATTTTATAATTTCTCATTCCCTACTTGAAACATTTTCGGTAGTCACCGTTCCCTTATCTTTGTCAACATGGAACATTACATACATTACATGGTACATTACATACATAGAAAATACATTGTTATACATGGGTAGTACTGTATAAACAAAATAACACACATATATTATATATATTATATATAAAATTCACTTGCTCAAATGTGCTATGTGTGCTTGACTGAATTACTCTTGTCTCGTTTGAGATCAACCTGATTGTACTCTTATCACATTCCGTATATACTAGTACATTACTGCTTACAATGTTACATTTACACTCAATGATTGCTTTTTTTTTTTTACACTTCCTTATTGGGACATTCCTTTTTTGCGTCTTTCACCGAAAGAACATTCGTCCGCACGCTATTCAAGTTTCTGTTATGAAGCACAAATACGGTTACCTCTCTTGTCTACCTGGAACGAGGTGTTTCGTTAACCTGAATATTGGTAAACATTGGCAGTTCATTGTCTTTTCTTTCCGCACTTAACATTTAGCTCGCAACTTTCCTCCACTTTGTCATGGCTAGTCTGTGACCTTTACACTAACAGTATAGGTATTTACCTTTTGACACATTAATACACCTGGACTTTATAAGATATTTACACCTCACAAATCACTTTAAATGTATATACAACATTTTATTTAGCTGTGGTTATTCATATTAATACTATTTCGTTTGTGCACAGGAATTTTGGAATTTGCAACTACCACACAGTTTTTTTTTTTAATTTCAAACGAAAATGTTACCCGTACTAATTATAACTTTTACATGGCATTATTTACATCTTCATATATATATATATATACTATTACAATTACATTCACACAGGTGATTCTTGGGTCTGTTCTGTACTGTTTACATCGTCTTTCATACGATATGGCCTTATTAGGGAGATGTTATACCTGCCTACATGTTTTCCTTTTCTTGAATGTATTAGGGCATACGCTCTGTCACCAAATATTTTATCAATCAGGTATGGGCCTTTCCATAGTGTATATAACATTCTAGTCTTCTTCCCTAACAAATCTGACTTGTCGAACCATTTTACTAGAACTAAGTTGCCGACACTTGGTTCCCAATTCATCTGATATCGTTGTTTCCTTGCGTTTCTTTTCTTTAATTTTTCCATGATTCTGCTAACAGCATTCTGGATCCGTTCCCGATCTGTCTCGGTCGTTATTTGTATACTTTCTGGAACACCCTCCACTAGTGGTTCTGGTGTTAAATTCATATGCATTTGGATGGGAGCATATCCTGTGGTTAGATTGACTGAATGATTAAAAATGAACTCAATATAGTTGATGTGGTCTGGCCAAGTGGTCTGTTTTAACGAACAAAGGACACGGAGGTGAAAACCTAGATCTTTCAGGGTACGCTCGCTTGGATTAGAGCATGGGTTTATGTGGCGTCCATCTATTGTCAGTCGTACTGTTCCATTTGCTTTTCTAACTGTACATAGTGGACTTAAAATGTTTGCTGTAGATACCTCCAGAATTCCATCTTCTAACATTTCCTGTATTTTAAGGTTCACTGCCTCCTGTAAATCCAATGGAACAGGTCTGCACTTATAGCTGAATGGTGGAACATCTTGTATCTCGAATTCATACTCAAAATCATTATATGTTCCAGTGTGTTCCGAAAATACATTTCTACGTTTACACAAAATATTATAAAAATCTCTTTTTGTGGTCGTTAAGTAGGTTCGAGTTTGCTACTGTTTCTCTTATTTTGTAGGTCATGTTTATGTTAGGTTCAGCTACCTGGATATCATCTCTTTGGGTAATTACTTCTCTCCTACTTGCATCTTCCTGCCCAAGTCCGTATGACGTCATCTCTATAAGCCCTTCATCTCCAGCTACATACCCATCCGTATAGTTTCTCATCTCTTCTGCTTCTAATGGATTCATCTTAACTATCTCCGTCCCTCCTATTCGTATAAATTCTACAAAAATGTTTCTTCATCTATTTCTTTTTCTTCATCTGTCAGTCTTATCTCATTATCTGCTTCCCTTGAGCTAAATGGAACTTTAACTATGACGACTTTAATTTTGATTTCCAAGGCTTCCATTTGATAATTCAACTTCGCTTGGAGCGCATACAACTGTCATTACCTATAATGATGTCTACAGATATCCTATTAATAACGAAACATACAAATTCTTTTGTGTCCTCCTTAATGGTGACTTTCAAAAGCATTTGCGTATTAATCTTTTGTTTGGCGCGACCTACCGCCAGAGTACAATATGCACTTTTCACGGGCAATATTTGCAATTTCATTCCATTGTTTTTCAAATGGTAAAGGAATGCTTGACTTATAGCTGAGACTGAGGATCCCGAATCTATGTTAACTTGCCATATTTCTTTGTTTATTACCGCAGCAATACGGGGAGCATATCTCCCTTCTTGCAATCTTGTTAAATGATTACTTATTTAAGTAATGTTTACTATATCTGTTTCTGTATTAGTTCGTACCATCCTACTCAGAGCTGTGTCCCTATTCACATTAAGAACTAGTGTGTCCATCCGGGTCCGATGCGGGACGTATTCTATCGCACCCTGGAGTCGTTTCCCGCTTGTTGTGTCTCATCCAGTCTTTCGTCTACCTCGGGCACCACGTCCCTCGGTGTGAGTGTAGGAGAACGCACCCATTCTCTTGAAGGAAGTTGATTCCTCTGTCTTATTTCAAGTCTGTCTATGTTGTTTTCTCTACCAGCGTCACGTGTTTGATACTGTCTACTAGCTTCCTGTTCTCGGTATCGCGGTCTTGTATTTCCTCTTTGAAAAAATGGGGGTTGACCACTATTTCCGTTCCTAGTTACTTGTATATATCTTAGAGGGAAATTATATGAGTTTGTATTTGGCGGTCCCTGCCTCCCTATATTATTGTTAGGAAATTCCCTCGGGACGTGAGCATCGTACCTTTGGCGAGTAGGCCATATTGTTTGTATTAAAATTTCGGGGATTGTGTGCCCTTTCCCCGTCATGATTATTATTATTCCACGGTCTGTGTGGATTTCTCACCGGAATTCTATTTTCGTGTCTGTTTAGCAAATTCTGACTCCTTACGCTTTGTAAAGCTGTTAATAATGTAATTGTCTCTCGCAGTGTCTGAGGTCTTGCTGCCAACAAGCCCACCTCGGTAGCGTAGATGGTATCGTGTCTGCCTCACGCTCAAGAGGTCCCGAGTTCGAATCTCGGTTAGGGTGAGTTACCTGGATAAGGTTTCTTCCGGGGTTTTTCCTTATCCTTAAAGACGAATGTCGGGTAACTGTAAACTCAATGGTCCCTGGACACATTTGAGCATCATTTCACCCACTTCATTCACCGTCCGATATGACAACGTTGGAGGACGTAAAATGACAAAGACAGGCCTTGTGGTTTCGAATATTCTCAGGAAGGTGTGGCGTGAGGAGTGAAATCAGTTCGGCTTGCTGTAATGGAGGTTGTAGGTATTTACTCATTTGCGAGTATCTAAGGAAATAATCAGTAATGGACTCTCCATTATTACCTTGGTAGTGGCCATTTGTTATCCAATTTCTTGCTTTATATTGTACATTGGCGTTCCAATACTTTTCTAGGAAAGCCGTTTTGAATAATTCGTAGTTGCATCCTTCCACAGTAACTCGTAGCCAATTAAGTTCGGCAGATTGTAACGCCCTTTGAACTATTATCATTTTATATTGCTCGGGTACATCTCTGATAGCAAAATACTTTACTAAGTCGGCCAAAAATTGTACCGCGTTGTCATTGCGACACTTAAATTTCGGGAGGGGCAATTCACTTAGAAAATTTATGTGCACTGATGAGTACATATTGACATTTTGCATATTTGCATTTACTTCGCTATTATTGCTGTCTTGAGGAGAGATAGAAGGAGCGCTAACGTATTCGTTTTGCCTCTCCCCATTTTATGTATAGAATAGGTAGGATTCACAGGTACCTGTCTTGGCTATCCCAGCTGTAAACCAGTTACAGTATCTCTGATTTGAGAGATCTCCCTTACTGTCTTCCTTAACATTTGTGTGTTTTCTGATTGTATACTTGTTACTTGTGCTACCTTTTCTTTCAACTTCTCCATATCAGCTACTGTGAAATTATTACCAGTGCCAAACCGGTCATTTACCTCTTGTACACAAGTTACCTGTGTCGTGGTCAGTTCATTTAATCTTATTCTTTCCCTATTAATTTCCTCCACTATTCTATTTTCTATTCCTGCAACGAGAGATTTGGTAACTTCTAGATCACTTCTTATAGTGCCTACTTTTCGCTGAAGGGCCTTTTTTACAGTCTGGATTTCTCCAGTTATCCCTTGAATTTTTATAGTGATTCTAGCATCTGTTTCTCTTGGCTCGTAATCTGACTCAATTTTTCGTCTATATCTTTGATCTGATTCACAAATTTAGCCTCTACTGATTGGATCTGTTCTACAAATTTAGCCTCTAGTGATTGGCTCAGTTCTACAAATTTAGCCTCTAGTGATTGGCTCAGTTCTACAAATTTAGCCTCTAGTGATTGGCTCTGTTCTACAAATTTAGCCTCTAGTGATTGGCTCTGTTCTACAAATTTAGCCTCTAGTGATTGGCTCAGTTCTACAAATTTAGCCTCTAGTGATTGGCTCTGTTCTACAAATTTAGCCTCTAGTGATTGGCTCTGTTCTACAAATTTAGCCTCTAGTGATTGGCTCAGTTCTACAAATTTAGCCTCTAGTGATTGGATCTGTTCTACAAATTTAGCCTCTAGTGATTGGCTCTGTTCTACAAATTTAGCCTCTAGTGATTGGCTCTGTTCTACAAATTTAGCCTCTAGTGATTGGCTCAGTTCTACAAATTTAGCCTCTAGTGATTGGATCTGTTCTACAAATTTAGCCTGTAGTGATTGGCTCTGTTCTACAAATTTAGCCTCTAGTGATTGGCTCTGTTCTACAAATTTAGCCTGTAGTGATTGGCTCTGTTCTACAAATTTAGCCTCTAGTGATTGGCTCAGTTCTACAAATTTAGCCTCTAGTGATTGGCTCTGTTCTACAAATTTAGCCTCTAGTGATTGGCTCTGTTCTACAAATTTAGCCTCTAGTGATTGGCTCTGTTCTACAAATTTAGCCTCTAGTGATTGGCTCTGTTCTACAAATTTAGCCTCTAGTGATTGGATCTGTTCTACAAATTTAGCCTGTAGTGATTGGATCTGTTCTACAAATTTAGCCTCTAGTGATTGGCTCTGTTCTACAAATTTAGCCTCTAGTGATTGGCTCTGTTCTACAAATTTAGCCTGTAGTGATTGGCTCTGTTCTACAAATTTAGCCTCTAGTGATTGGATCTGTTCTACAAATTTAGCCTCTAGTGATTGGATCTGTTCTACAAATTTAGCCTCTAGTGATTGGCTCTGTTCTACAAATTTAGCCTCTAGTGATTGGCTCTGTTCTACAAATTTAGCCTCTAGTGATTGGATCTGTTCTACAAATTTAGCCTCTAGTGATTGGCTCTGTTCTACAAATTTAGCCTCTAGTGATTGGCTCTGTTCTACAAATTTAGCCTCTAGTGATTGGATCTGTTCTACAAATTTAGCCTGTAGTGATTGGCTCAGTTCTACAAATTTAGCCTCTAGTGATTGGCTCTGTTCTACAAATTTAGCCTCTAGTGATTGGATCTGTTCTACAAATTTAGCCTGTAGTGATTGGATCTGTTCTACAAATTTAGCCTCTAGTGATTGGCTCTGATTAGTCATTTGCGCCATGAGTTTCTGAAACATCTCTTGTATATTATCTATTACCCCGGGATTGTCACTTCCCCTATTTATATTTAAGTTATTTACAATATTTACGCCCTCATCTATCGATCCTATATCACTGCTTTCCATTATCGCTTTATTAACAACTTCTAACTCTTTCTCTGTCTCCATAGCTATCTGTTCCCCAGAATTTTCCATTTTGAATTTATCGTGTATGACTTTCTTATTTCTCTAAAGCATTGAATTTCACTTTTAAATTTGCTAATTCCACTTCCAAAATACTTAGTACTAATACATTACATAAATATTGATATCAATAAATGGTATTACACTCACAAAAAGTATACATTGAATATTTGTAACTCACAGTTCTGTTGTACGGCTGTGGTGTTTATGTAGTGTCTTCACTTTTTTTCATCGTGCTGCTCGTCGTCTAGCAGGCTAAGTTGATGTTGAAAGAACTTGAACTTCTCTCTTGGCTGGGGGAAATTTCTATGTAGTTGTTGTTGCCGTCTTCTTCGTGGTCTCCGCCGTCCTCATCGTAGTTGTCCTGCGTCGTCGTCGTCGGTTTTCTCACTTCTCGTCGTAGTCGTCGTTGCTTTTCACCCATTTGCTACTGTTCGATGCCCCAAAGTGGCGACGCCATTATGCTGCAAACCCGCATACCAGAGTTAAATCTATTGGGTTCTAATTGGAGCTATGAGTTCTCTTATCCTCAGGTGTATGGTTGTAGGAAATGCGTTTTGGTGGTTGTTGGCTACTCAGTTGTATTAATAACACTTTGGTTCGTTGTAAAATTATTTTGTTTAATTCATACTAAGTTTGCTTGATCCTGATTGACTTGTATCGGTGACCACATGTTAGTAAAATTCCTGACTTAATTCAGTTTACTGGAAATCCTGGATTACTTGTTTAAAGTTACTTCCGCGCGGTTTCTATTTCTTCTTTATACGGTGAATACTTTGCTCTAATAAACTTCTAATGCTGCTTCCACTCACGCTGGTTGCGCTATTCTTAGCTTCCCTACATTTCGGACTTAAAGCTTCGTTTCTCCTTCTTAACGCGCATTAACACGTCCTTCCTGTCCTAGTATAACTTTTAAGTTTTTCTTACTTCGCGGTTCAGTTCAAACCTTATTCTGATCCCCTCTTTAACTTTATCACATGACCAAAATAGCTCACCCTTCTCAAATTTACATTATTATTGGTTTCTCATTTATTTCGAATTTTCGCATTAGTTTGCAAAACTCATTTAACTCATGACGTTCAGCCCACCCTGAGTTGGAGAACGCCTACCCTGGGCTCTCTGTAACGTTATACGTCGTTATCAAATCAGCGAAGTAAATCCCTTTAGCGTCCAGGCTCCGCCAACTTTTGAAAACCCTTTTGTCCCAAGAAATTCCTGGCTGGTGAATATTCTATAGTTCTCAGACATTGAACCTTTCCTTGCACAAAGAGAGTAACGGTCCTCCCTTCCTGTCTCTCCGAAGTGTGCAGATTTTTACAAGAATATTTTCTCTTCCTTGCTTGGATGCTAGTATGTATGTTATATTAAATTATATTCTTCCCTTCTTATTCTTTAAGTCAACCGCTACTTTAATCATTACTCTATCCATTCTAATTTCATATTAATATAACAAGATTTTTATATTAGTTTAGCAAAGCATTTTCTTTAATTTATCTTCTTTTTAATGTGTTTTCAATTAATTCGCCGCTTCCTAATCGCTGCCTGATACTGCGGTTACAACTGAAATATTATACTGCGAGTAAAATTTGGTGTTGGAAGATTTGAGTTACGCAGATGAATGAACCGTATGAAATGAATACGAAAAGTAAGTGATAAAGCTGATTAAGAAAGAAAAACAATAAGCGTGTAGAAGGATGAAGAAAGGAAATAAGCTGGGATATTGCATGTCAAAACTCTGCCTAAGAGATGACCTGAAAAGAATCGTGAATGCAAAGAATCATATGGAGAAAGATGATCTAAGATCATTGTCGCTAACGTAAGTGACTCATATGTAGAGGCGAAAGTGGTTTAACTGGCCTTCATTAATAGGGTTCTATTTATATTTTCAAAATACCTTTTTAGAGTTGTCTACTGTTTGATTTTGCAAAGGATCAGAAACCTGTGTTAGTACTTTCTCCATTGTTAAATTACCATAGATGCTGGAAACATTGCACTTGAGCTAAGATTTCGATATTGTGGTTTCTACAGAAATAACAGAATTATACAATCAAGGATGAAAGATTTTTAAACATAGCCGAATGAGAACAGGATAACCCAGTAATATTTCTCATAAGTCAGGAACTGTTAATGGTTGCAAATCGGAAGTTTTCAGGCCAATACCAGTACGCTAATATTGGTTTCCATGCGTTATTTTCCTAAAAATGATTATTAACGAATTTGTTGAGATATGTTGGAATAGGAAAGTCTGTTTGTTGAATTTTCTGTCTCCAAATTCTGCGTCATTCTCACTGAATTTTATACAACTGCGATACCTAGCGAGTAAACAATTTTGTTTGCCCCTTATGGTTTCCCAGTCATTTAAATTCAATGATAATGCACAGAACTTAAAAGCAATCTTGGAATCTCGAGCATCATGTTTAAGACTTTGCAAAATAAGTCATGAGAGCTGGTACATTAATGACTTTTTAGGGGAGGAGGGGATTTGGCGCGAAGTTCGTCTTGCACCCATAAAAGTAGCTGAACTTTAAATTTAGTATGTGACCAGCCATTCGGTTTTGATTTCTTAGAGATTACTATTTATTCTTCGTAATTCTCGGCATTCTGCCAGTTTACTATATCTTTTGCATTTTCCCAAGTATGGCTCAAAAAAATGCTTAAGGCATAGATTCTGAGACACTGCCTCCTTATAACCCCACATTATCGATAGTCACACCTCAAATTGTATATACGTGTTAGGATTTACATTTTATTCATTTAACATGTTAAATGAGCTCTATCGCCGTCTATTTTACGAGTAATATTTTATTGAAAACCTTTAGGAAGATTACAAACCCAAATATTATACAATTTCAAATGATTAATGTGTACAACACCAACTTGACTCTAATATTTGCACTTTTCCTCCACTTGTATCATTTGTAAGTATGGGACTTCCATTACATCTCCATATTATGCATTAGTTACTAATTCACGTGTTTGTAACTCCAAAGAGTCGCTCTATGAAGATTTGTTGGCGGTTCTTTTCTCCTCTCTTCATTTCCTTTATTCTCACCTTTTTCCGTACCTTTACTTCTGTTGTCACTCCATCTTTCCATCTCACTCCTGTTTCCTCGTCCCTTTTAGTCTCTCATTCCTGCCCTTTTTATCCCTCTTTCTTTCCAATGTACCCCTCAGTTGTCTCATCCCTCTTCTGTCTATGTTTTGAAAACCTGTAAAATATATTTTCGAATGCTTAAAAAGTTATAGTATAGTGAAAATTTGCAAAATTTTCCAAAATTTGTAAAAAGTCCCATTTTGAAAATTGTTTAAAAAAGACCTCAAGCATTGTAGGACCAAGACCTGGTTTTGCTTTCTGACCATTTAAATAAGCATGCATGACTTATAAAGGGAGGTGCACATGTGTAGCAAATAGCATGAGAAATTTTAAAACTGAAAGTTATTGTAATCTTCTTTTCATAAATTGTTCTCATATTTTCTCAAGATGTAGTACAGCTTTTTCCAAATTTTAAGTATAGTTTCTTAGAAAGTGGACGAGAAGTTTTAAAAAATACCACGAAAGTTCAATGTTTGTTATACTGAGCAAACATATGATGGAAAGTCAACACAATAGGATAACATTTGTGTAGCACACAAAGAAATGGGTGGTGGCTGGATCTGATGGTGACAAGCTAGCGCAGAGGGATAGCCAATAATTGCAAATTCGACGTCCCTTCCACAGCAGTACAGATTTTCTCGGGCAAAAAATATGCCTAGGATGAAGAGCTTTCTCCCCAAATCTCACATCTACTGCATACGCGTAACCCTGATATGCTGCACTAGTATTCCAGCATCGCAATTACTTGTTTCTGAAATACTACTATGGATTTTGCCTTTCTTGACTATGTTTTCTTTCCTTTCTTTCTCTCTCCTCTGTTAACTTCTATGCAAGAAGGTGCTTCCCATGATGAAAACAGATTTCAGATGACTCCATGTTTCTGATCTAGGAAAGGACATAGAGAGTTTGCAGAGTTCTAAAATATATACATTAGAACCTTAGAGTTGCATTGAACTTTGACACCAGTAACGTTCTCCGTAGAGGTTCAAGTTCACAGAGTACAAACCATCGTATACAAGCACCAACTGTTAGGAGTAAACCGGAAAGCATCCATCCACGTCGCAGTGATCGCCATAAACACGAACTACTAGAACTGTGATTTGTAATCTTCCTCATCTCTGTGCTTGGTGTACATGGTCCATTGGTGGTATGTGTTAAGATGGGTTCATACATTAGTTCTTTTTTTATTATTTGTATATTTCCCATCGTGTATGGCAATTACTTTCACACTCGACATAATAAAACAAGTACTAAAATGATCACGATTGTGCGTACATTTGTAGCTATAATAATATTATGAGAGAAAATGTGTTAATGTTATGTAATGTGTGTGTACCTTTGCGCTATCTCAAACGTCAGAAATCCGTTTTTGATCATTATTTCATCTTTGAAAGTCTGTTTCAGACGGACATGTCCTATAAAACAAATTCTAATCTCAGTTCATTAAGAGAGAGAGGGGGGGGGGACAAAGATTTACAAAACCTTGTATACTATAATACGAACGCTTGGGAGTTATAAAAGGACATATTAGTTTGCGTAAAGGCCTTTGACTGTTCGCTGAGAATGAGTAGTAAATCACATTCATTGTGACCTCTGCTTCTCCAAACTAACATACATCCTACACCTGTCACACAGTTTCTACTCTAAACTACCAACTAGCTTCAACCAGCTTATCCGTTGCCTCGGGGAATATGACCTTGACCCAGGGGAAACCTGCAATTGTCCTAGGCTTGTGTTAGGCCCACATTAAAAATATAAGATATATTTATACTAAAAAGGGGTATATTTATACTTAAAAAGCGATAACCATAACCCTCTACCCACCGCCATTTAAAAATTACACGTAATGCCAGTAAAGGAGAATGTTCCGGTGTGGCTATAGTCGAAGGCTTTTTCTGCCTTCAACGACCTTTGAACTGAAAAGTTTGTCCTTATTCCACAGAATATGTACATAAAATAAGACAAATACCGCGAATGATTTACATGCGATAACGATACAAGAGATAGGACGCAGCAAAACCAAAAATGAATGGAATATGTTCATACGATTCGCATGAATAGCAATGTCAGACTGTATTATTGATCCCCATACAAGAATATTTTACATTATTTATGTCATGGGGGCAATAAACTTCGTCGGAAGAGTATGCTAAACACTTCTGCTGTTATAAGTACATATGTGGTATAGTTATATATAAACGCTGCTTTATGATTAATTAATTACTTAAGTGTCTGTAGATTTATTAATATGCTAGTTTTGTTTAAAACATTAGTTTAAGTTCAATTTGCACTATTCACCTATTTTCAGACGCAAAAAGCCAATATGAGGTTATATGAAGATTAACCTGCCCCTGCCAGAAATGAAAGCAGATGTGCATTTGACTACCATATTGTAATACAAATACGCCCGTACCATATACAGTTACTCCAAAAAGTATTCGTCTAATGCATACGTTTATGTTTAAGGATGTATGGATAGTGGAAAAGCATCAGCATAAGTACAGCAGGGACACAGTCTTATTTATTGATTAGTGAAAAAGAGAATACAATAAAGAAACATAAAGTATCTATTCATATAAACATAGTTAAACATTCAAAAGTAAGTATATGCAGTATAGGATGCAAACTAAGTATTCGTCTGCATACTGAAAATGGTATAGAATGTAATGGTTAGTACTTAGTAGGCTCTCCATTCCTCTTTATAATCTCTTGCATTCTCCTTGGCGTGGATTTCACCAAACATTGTGTTGTTTCCACTGTAATTGTACGCCATTCCTCTAGTATAGAGTTCTTTAGATGCTTTATATTAGATATCTGATGATTCTTAATATTTTTGACCAGTATATACCACAAATTCTCTATTGGCTTCATGTCTGGAGATTGCAGTGATGTCGGCATCCATCGTGGAGTATTATACAGCCACAGCCTTGCATCTAGAGCTGTGCGTTTTGGATCATTATCTTGTGTGGAAATATAATCCTCAGAAAGACCCACATTATTCACAATTCTGGACATATGTGCTTTTTAGGATGTTTATATAAACTTTAATGTTCATAATTCCATCAATAAAACACAAATCGCCCACACCATTTGTACTCATTCAGCCCCAGACAAGTACTGAACCGCCTCCATGTTTAAGTGTGGTTCTTCTATTTTTCTCCTCAAGCTCACAATTCTTGTTTCTCCACACTATTACTCGCCCTTTTGACTTAAAGAGCTCAATTTGACTCTCGCCCGTAAATACAACCTTCTTCCAGATATCAAACCCGTCGTATTTACGTTTTTTTGCAAAAGCAACTCGCTTCTTTCTGTTGATTTTACTTATATATGGTGTTCTACGGGTTGTTCGGCCTCCATAGTCAGCTTCAAAAAGCACGTTTCTTATAGTCTGTGCTGAAACGGATTTTCTTGTGTGTGTTTGAACTGCAATAGCAAGTTTTGGAGCACTTAGTTTAGGATTTTTCTTGACTTCTCTATGTAACTGTCGCTTCTCCATCTCGTGTAGAACTGCAGGATGACCACTTCTTGATTGATTTTCGTCAGTTTTGTTCTGATCAAATCTGTATACAATAGTCGTCGCTATCCTGGTAGGTCTTCCAAGGGTTTCTTCAATTTCTTGAAAATATTTTCATTTTTAAATAACCTGATGCAAATTTCTCTCTTTTCTTTTGTATTTCACGACGTTTTCGACCCATATTACTTAAATAGCAGTCACGGCTTTGAAAAAAGATGGAACTGTCAGTATAAAACACAACTGCATAAGAAAAGGGAAGGGGTGTGTGTGTGAGCGAGGCACCATACCTGGGATCTTGTTTACTAGACGAATACTTCTTTGACATCAAATGGGACATGATTGTAAATAACTTAGACCTATGTACAAATTAAGCAATAGATGAACCCAAATTGTGTTTTATTTTTAAGTCTAGATATCAACAGAACTAATGAATTAGTTATTGTTCGTTTCTTATCTATATTTTTCTGACTGTGCTTGTTATATTCTATGTGCTATGAGTCGACGAATAATTTTTTGAGTATCTGTACTTAGAGACGTGTCCTACTTTTACGCTATATGTTTGTGGGCACATGTAAAAGAAAAGCCGTTTATATTTGTTTTGCATCCTCCCGTCCACCCCGCCAAAAAGTACCACATCAATGGAACTATCGCATAAATATCCCGATGGATGGATATCTCAAGAGTTTGTTAAACTTGAGTAAGAATCTGAAAAGCTGTGCGTGATTTAACCCGATGGCGTCACTGGTTTATTGCCAGCTGTTGGAAGGAGTAAGCTCTGATGGCTGTAAACATGAGCTGCCCTTTCACACCAGAATTACGGCAGAGAGCGTGCGCTTCTGACAACAGAAACATCATTACAGCAATAGGGCATATATTATTATATCTACGAGCAGGGATATTATAGGGCGCTTTGCCGCACCCACGCTATACCGATATCTGATGAATGAAGACGGCCATTAACCTGCATGCACATTCTGATTGACCATTATGAAACATCTGACTGCCAATATCAACAGCAAAAATGCTTTCGTGGCGCCATAGGTCATCTTACATCATCTTCTTTTGTTTTATTTACGTTTTTATGGTGGAAATAAACTACGCTCAGCTTAAAACAGCACTAGCCTCTCAAATCGTCGTTGCTTTTAAATGTGGCTTGATTATGCTCCGCAGATGATCTTCACTGTTGAGAGATGTAAACAGTGGGAGACTGGATTGTTAGAGCAGGTATTTAAAATTCCATTTTGTTTTCCCAGCGGCTGCTTAAGATAAATGCAGTCAAACAAACAAAAAAATATGGTGTATTTTATGGTCGTAAGGGAAAGGTGACATATAACTCCCAATGGTTTTCTCAGACATGCCAAGGTTGCATAATAGTTGCAGTAATACGGGCGAAATCACGGCGGTATCGTTTAATCGAACCTTCCTTAAGACCGGACTTTGTATATACAAAAACTGTTGTATCCGTCCAAGTTAGCCTGTATTTATCATTTGGCATCTTCATTCCCTTTCCGACTGCTCATTATTATTGTGTGAAGACACCAGACTGAATTAAACGAAAGCTACAATCTTTTCTACGTTAACATACTGTTAACTGCTCCGTATTGAAAGTTTCTACCTACGGTTGATGAGCATATCTTTGAAACCCACAGATAGTAGTGAATATAATTGCTGTGATGTGCATTGTGTGTGCGTATCGTGGGCTAGTTTATCTCAAGTTGGGCTCTAAGAGCGGATAACTATATAAGATACATACTCGCTCCCTCTCACAATTTTTTGCTATAAAAATAGCTATCTGTATTGTTCGAATGTTGCTCCATGTTATTTCGTGGCATTACGCTTAATGCCCCTGGCTTACTTCACGGTCTTGTGTAGAGTTACCTGTTTATTATCTTATTCTCGGTTGTCTCCCTAATCTTGATATGTTAGATTTGCAATTGGGTGCATTATTATTATTATTATTATTATTATTATTATTATTATTATTATTATTATTATTATTATTATTATTATTATTATTATTATTATTATTATTATTATTATTATTATTATTATTATTATTATTATTATTATTATTATTATTATTATTATTAGTATTATTAGTATTATTAGTATTAGTAGTATTAGTAGTATTAGTAGTATTAGTAGTATTAGTAGTATTAGTAGTATTAGTATTAGTATTAGTATTAGTATTAGTATTATTAGTATTAGTATTAGTAGTATTAGTATTAGTAGTATTAGTATTAGTAGTATTAGTATTAGTATTAGTATTAGTATTAGTATTATTAGTATTAGTATTAGTATTATTAGTATTAGTATTATTAGTATTAGTATTATTAGTATTAGTATTAGTATTATTAGTATTAGTATTATTAGTATTAGTATTATTAGTATTAGTATTATTATTATTAGTATTATATACTATATATTATTATTTATTATAATCATTGTAATCATTATTATATAAAACGAATAATTCTTATAACTTATGACTTAATAACTTATTCTTCCCCAGAGTTAATTTCTGCTATGATAGCCGTGTTCTGCAATTGGTGTCAGAATTTCGTTTCCTTGAATTGAATTTTGAGACTATCCTTTTACTTAGCCCATATCGTTTTGACAAATAATGAAATCAATACTGTCATCAACATAAACGCTTCCAGCAAGTCTTTACCATGCAGTTCAGCAGACAGAGCAAGTACGTTTTGTCAGGATTTCATCGAAAATCACGATTTGAGGATCACTGAACCCAAAATAACCAATAATATGGAAGGACCTTATATATAGATGTTGATGTTGCAATTTGCGTCCTCCAACGTTAAATCATATCGGACGGTGAATGAAGTGGGTGAAATGATACCCAAAAAAGTCCAGGGTCCATAGAGCTTACAGTTACCCCGACATTTGTCTTGAATGATAACGGAAAACCCGGGAAAAATCTTGTCCGGATAACTCACCTTGACCGAGATTCGAACTCGGGACCTCTTGAACGTGAGGCAGACACGCTACCATCTACGCTACCGAGGCGGGCAGATATATAGATTTCTATATGATTTTGTAAAAGTGGAAATCATAAGATTGTCTAAAACCTAATTAGGGGAAACACGTGTCATTAGCGCATTCAAATTCTGACAACTATTTTATATAGTTAGTCGTTTTTCAAGTGTGTTATGAGGTTTAAAATGTAATGAACGGCAGATATTTGAACATTTCCTATTCCTGCTTTTTATTATCCTTCCCAATAAGCGATTATTATAAATTTTTAATTTATTTCCCCATGCTTCCGATAAACATCTCAACGCGTATTGAGTGTGCTGTATGTAACTGAATACTTCGGGCGTAATTTGAATTCATTCCTAGACAAAACTTATCAGATAGAAGGATCTGTTTTTAAGGAATGGTGTAATTTAATACTATGTGAATGGATAGAAAGTTATGCTATGGTACCACACCAACTTTCTTTTTTAATCATCCTTAATATTATGTATGTTTAAATGTAGTACTTTTGGTTTCTTAGTGTATATATTATAATTAAAATTTATGTGGCATGTTTTAAATAATTAAAAGCATATACTTCCCTACAAGTTTCTTAAGTAGATACTAATCGTACTGCAGAAGTTATCTATGAAAGCCTTTTTATTTCTACATTGTTAATTCACTTCTTATGTCTGTGTATGTAATAGAAAAGATTCAATAAATATTATCTTTCTTCAAAAACAATGAATCTCCGCACTTCAAATCGCCATTCAGAATAAATGATAAATTGCTATTACTTAAAAGAAAGACTTGAAACATTTTAATTAATTATTAAGTTTAAAAACTGTTGCATCGAATGAAATGCCTAGATTATTTCGCTGGTACGATGTAAGGAAATTGCACAGAGTTCTACGCAGACCCTTTTATCAATCACTTGCGACTTGATTACGAAATTCTCCCTGGTTCATGTTTAAACGCATTTTAATACAAGAGGTTCTTCGTCATTCATTTCTGTTTTCCTAAATTTCCAAACATAATTGCAGTTTTAAGCTTAGGACGAGCGCCCAGTATTTTAACATTTTTTCTTTGCTTTTGATGTTAGTCACTGATTTTAGTAACACCCTTTTCTTATGATAACAGTAATGGATGTGCACAATTGCAATGTGATACAATAGTGACAAAAATACAATGTGATACAATGATTGATCGAATTTTATAATAATTACAACATTATATAGATTTTTTCTTAATTAGTATCAAATATAAATCCAGGTTAAACAGGCACGCTCGTTTGTGTGGCAGTGGCGAATTAAGCTGTGTAATCTCCAAACCTTTTTTAGTATTATACTTCTGGATGTCAAAAAATTAAATTATATAATAATTTACCTAACCGTAACATGAAAAATCCCTGTCAGGAATAAGAATCGGACATTCCCTCTCTCCACCTCTCTCTCTCCCCTTTCTTTTGATTGTTTTCCTGGATATTACGTTCGAAACCAGACAGAGGTAAGTAGTAATCTCAGAATATGAATCCACTGAATTCATTTGAAACATTCTGAGAAACTTATGAGAATATTGATGGCGTAGAAAAAGCCGAGTTGGACTGGTAACCGTTCGAAGGCTTCTACTTAGGAAAAATGAAAACAGAAAGGAGTTAATTATAAGTTTCTTAATAACCACTCATTAAACTTGGCTGCGCGTTACTTAATGGGAAAACAAAGAAAGAAAACAGAGGTTAGCTAGAGTATTCAATTGGAACAAGGATAAAGACGTAAAAAGCAGAAGTGACGACAGGGATCGTGCCATTGCGCTAATGATTGCGCCACCATGACCTCCTTCAGGCGGGTAACCACGTCGTTTATCTGTACATGGCGAATTTCGCCGGAGTGCTTGGAAATGTCAGATAACCAGTCATTATTCGCCAGTTTTACTGCAGCCGCATACCATTTCGTTTCTGTTTAATGCTACATCGAGTTGGAATACGAAATATTAGCTTCACAAACCTTCAATTAGATCCATACCTGTAGGGAGTAAGCAATTCGAACACAAATTGATGGAAAATACAGAGGTAGTTAAGATTTAACATCAAGATTTCGCGGATAGCAAACAAATTTTGAATAATTTATATTGTACACAAACATCAGTTGGAAGCTTTATAGACTCGTGTTTATCTAACTGGGATCAAGACTAACTCAGTTACGGACAATATGGGATTAGTATGGGTATAATTTGCTGATATGACGTAAATTATGAGGAAAAATCGTAAAAACCTTTTAGCTCTTTATTACTACAAATTCCTTGAAGTGTACCTTGAATACTTTATTCAGTTAAAAGAAACGATGAACAGATAGAAGTAAAATGAGAAAATTTGCTTTTTAAAGAAATCTCTTAGTTTTTGAGCCAACCCCGTTGCCTCTCCTAGACACTGCATTCTAACACCATCGCTGTAGGGTCAATAGGTCAAGCGGCATAGACTCCCCCTCTTGTTTAATGTAGGCTATTCCATCATCTTCAGTCCCTCAGAATGTCGTATTATCAGCTATCGCTTTGGTGTCGAGCTGGTCTTCAAGATTAATGGCAGTGTCATTAGCCAGCTACACTTGTCGATAGCTATGCAACTTCATTGGCACACGCCAACTTCCTTGTTAACCAAAAGCTTCATATAATCGGTTAATCAGGAGTGGACCGTAGTTTGAAATCAGTACAATTTATTGGCAACATCATCTGCTTCATCTTTTAAGCTTGGTTTTACTTCTCAAAATTGGTCTCTTCGTCGCGTTTTAAACGCTTACCTAAGTCTCTCTTTCTGCTACATTTAAAATTACTCTGAACCGAGATAATGACAAAAGACTCATGTGTACAGTTTCTGTGTATCTTTTTAGATTATTTAAGCGTAGTGTTCCTTAAACGCGTTCATGTATTTTCATTTCTTCTGTATTTTCGCATCACAGATTTTATACGGGCGCGTAGGGCATTTCAGCATTACGGGCAATGCGACCTATTACACCTCTGTGACTTCCGGGAGGAATGGATGAGAGAGGGATTAAAAACAGCAGCTATATATAGTCCTCAACATTTCCCAACTATACTCCCTCATACTTATACTCGTGGATAGGGATGGGTGGAAAGTTCTGATGCCAGGACAAAGGTCTTTTATTCGAACAATACCGTCAGCACATCACCGCCCATTGCACCTGACCTTAATTGCATATGTACGTTTCGTTTCTCAATTTGTTTTCCTGCTGAATTATAAGCAGAAACCCCTGGTCATAATATTAAAGACGTATTACGAACACAAAGCGAGCAATAAACCGTTTTGAAGAAATGAGCTTTTATAATATACGCGATCTTAAGGGAATCTGTGGTCTGTAAGACCTTTAACATGTTGAGTCACCATAGTACTGTAGTAATAGATATCGATATCAGTGTGGTATTTCATAGTGAATAATCATCACAATGATGGATGGCAAAACCTCTTACTATAAAATCAGACGAAAATGTTTGGAATTGACATGAATGCTTACATTTCATTATTAGCTAGGAATAGGAATTCCTAAGCGGTTGGTTTCAAGTTATCTTCGCTTAAACCGTGTCGATACAAATAATGTTAAGAACAGCAACTATAAATCAATGACAGGTAGGTAAACCCGTGGTTGATGCTATTTACAAACAACCAACATATTCAGGGCTATTCTGTAACGTCCGGTTGAAGCTGAACCACTTGTTAAAGGCGCTAACCACTGGCTACGCGCCGTTTGTTATTCTGTTACATCGTAACCATAACAACAAATTGTTGAGAGGAAGAAAGTAATGGTTAAGGGTAACAAGAGGCGAGACCGTGTTGTTAGCGCCAGCAATACTACTTTTTCGTATCAGATTTTTGAATTTAGAAACATAGGAATGAAGAACACCGCAGGAGATAGATAACCTTATGTTATTCGTACATCGTAAAGCGAAACCATACATTTGTGTGTGAAAATAATCAAAATTTTATACGCATTTCTCGTAGAAAATACGTAGTGGGTTTCCTAACCTAACTTTTGACCTCTTGTCGTTTACACGGTAATAAAGAACATCTCGAAGAAATGTTTGCTCTGAGAATTATCTTGTAATCAAGTATTTACATTTAATTTTCTGCCGGTAACCTCTGAAACGCTGGTTTGGGTCAGAAGGTCATACAAACTATAACTTCCACATTCCTTTAGCTGCTGAAGTTCAGCAGCTGATGCCAAAGTAAACGAAAATCCAAAATTAAAGCAGTTTCTACCAAATTAATGCTAGAAGACTAGATATATGTCACGAAATCACCAGAACTCGTATTTTATTTCAGTATTGATTACAGTTTATTATTAGAAATTACACTGTCGTGCAAAATATAACTTTGGTTCGCTGGTTTGCGATCTGAGAGATGATGTTAACTAATTTTGGTGTGCTATATCGAATCATGCTGTCCATTTTTCTCTATCACATAACGTTTTATCACAAATCACAAATAATAATTTGAAAGTGGTGTTTTATGTAAAGATCGTGCGTTACAAAATAAATATAAAAAGAAAAATGTCTCAGTAGTAAATTTATATAAATACATTTATATCTGTAAAATTAAGTGTGAAGTTGTATTTCCTTTGGCCGGAAAGACTGTTGCGCTGATTTACCTGTAAGTCGTGATTAAAGAACTTCTGTTTTCAAGTACCAACAGTAGTCCGCATTGTTTGATCGATCCGGACATCTGCTATCCATCTCCTTAATTTCTTGCTGAAATCATTCACTTTGTTCATTGCTGAGGGATCCAAAATTATAAAGAAAATAGTTTAGCTGAGAGTAGGTACAAGTAGTGAAGCTTTAAACCCATATTTCGTTCTGAAGCTCATTGCTTTTGTAGTATATTTCTCATAATGTTTCCGTATCACAGATAGTTTATAAGAAACTTATTGACTACCTCTTTGAAAACATACCATGTTTCATCATGTTTCATCAAAACTGGGAAAGTGTCGCAGGCCAGTGTTATTAAATGCAAAGCATTCAAATATTTAGCTGTTACTTCGTGTTTGCATTACTTTGCGACAATTGCTTGAACATTAATCCTGGTAAAGTGAAACTATGTGTGCGTGCGTGCGTGCTAAGTGTTAATATAACGTGTTACCACTGTATGATTGAGCGGAAGAATTTCCTAACCTAATTTCTGACGAATTACGTTAATTCCTAAGGGAGAAATACATCTTTTATACGGCACGCAATTATCGCAGTGTTTGTAAAATAGTATATTTTTTCAGCTAAATGGAAATTCTAAAAGGAGAACGTTCATACTTAGGATGCACTAGAGCTTATACTTCATTCCAGCACTGGTTGGAGACCATTACAGTGTAAATATGAAATCCAATTTTAATTATGTTAGTAGTACTTCAATAAGTAGTAAGAAGTTATTTTTTTGTATTGATTTGCAATAAATCATTGATATACCAAACAAATAAAAGTTTAAAATGCTTAGTTCATATAAGACGATATTTACTAAAAATTATTTACTACCGTAAAAAACAGCATCTTTTCTTCTATTTATAAATCATTATGTCGAATTAATAATGTACTACTTCTGCAATAATCAATACATGTGTGTGTGCGAGTGCGCGTGCGTGTGTGTGCGTGCCTAACAACATGTTTGAGAAGATCCGTCGCTATAACATGCATGGTTACAGAATATGAAAACCCGGCAATGCTTGTTAGCACTCAGTTATTAGCCGTAACAATAATAAATTGTTAGCAGTATTCCTAACCAGAAATTACAGAATAACCCTGATTGTTAGGGATAGGGACGATTGGAGCGTCCGACGTTCACTGTGTAAAGCGCAGTCAAACTTCAATTCCACTCGTTCTGCCCTTAATGCTTACAAATTCCTAAGTTGAATCGTCACTATTGAAAAATAATTTAGCATGCAGCTAAAATCTTAATTCCGCTCTTACGAACCGCTAAAGAAGGAGAGCACAGTTTCCACCTCCTCGTGTGTTAAGAGAGAGATAGAGATAGAGGGAGAGAAAGAGAGAGATGTTTTCCTGGGGAAGCTCGAAAAAAAAAACAGTTAACCGGGTAGTGTTATTTTCGGTATTGAAAAGCATTGTTCCTGCTCAGAGAATAACACCTCAGAGAATAACATTTAGACATTTACAGGAATGTTAAATTAAATGTTTTACAAAGTAGAATTAAATTACATAATTTAATTAATTAAAATATAATATTAAATGTATTCGCACGATATGATCAGGTACATAATATAATTTTTGTTGTTGAATATATTCCACATTTCCACTTCTTTAAAAAAGTATTACAAAGGAACAAATTTGTTTAACAAAATTTCATTTCGTCAGATTTTATGTTCTTTTCTTGAATATGAACACCAGAGGATATTTTTGTCTGTAGAGTGAGAATATCTAGAGAAGAGTTTACCCAAAAGGGTAAAAAGGGGGTTTAACATCTTTTAAAATTGATTATTAGGGGATGAATTTTCTTATCGTGTTCTTATTACTGGATTTTGCCTTGACTTTGTTGAACATTATCAGTGGGAGATTTTGGGATCTAGAGAACGTTAATGTAAAAATCATTAGTCTTATTTTAACCCCTTTAACACAAATCAACATTATTTGATCTCTCTAGACTAAACCTTATACAGCTGATAAAGAGAGTTTATTATAGATGTTACTCTCTCATGGCATTTGTAAAGAAAATATTGCATTCCATTCAAAAATTTGATACTGAAATTTCATAAAAAAAATCAGATTTTACGTTCCCTGTGTCCATTAAGAGGAGTTTTAGAATACGATCTGAGTCTGTTTGCCTGAAAAGCATAACTCAAAAACAAAATGTTGGTTAAACCAAACTTTCATATTCAGTCTCAGCATTTTGCACAGATGTGATACCAAGGTTTCAAGAAAATTCTTCTTAGGAAAACTTCCCTTTACATTTTATTTTCCCTTTACTTTATTTTTTATTTTATCAAACAAAGATGTGCTAACCATTTTTTTGGACGAAGCAAAGAGCGCGGAATTTCAAAGCCATCTAGCGACGGCTTTTAAAACATATTACTTTTGTTTACTCTTATTTCTCATATGTATAAAGGTATATAAACGTGTTTGTAAAGTTATCTCGATTATCCAAGCAATAACATTTTGTAAGAGAGTGAGCAGAGAAACTCCACGTGAATGATATCATTTCCTTTTTCTTATTTCCTTTCTGCATACTATTTATAATTAGCAAATTGGAGGTGTGTTATCAACTAATTCAAGTTCCTTACTGCCATGTAGCAAGTTTGATTGCACTATTACACTGCGTTTCACCTTGATGTTCTAATTCCGTGGAGTAGTAAACAGTTCTGGGAAGCGAGCTGCATTGGGCAAATGTCACAAGACGTTCCGACCTTGCAGGCCCTGACTCGATTTGTCGCAATGAGAGGTCGACCCCAATTTGCATTTGTGGAATATCTGCCAACTCTACCAACAAAACACGTTCCTGTTTACAGTTATGCGCATACGCCATTATGTTCATTGGAGAGCAACAATAAATGACCGCAGTGATGTTTTTCCGCATTCTCGTTCGGTGGCGATGAAAGCAACAACTAATGCCACAATTTGTTTGGAGTAGTCAGTTTCGTCTTCACTCGTATGTACTGGCTTACAAACTTACATATGCTCCTCGGTGTAAACAGTCCATAAGGGTGTAATTGTTTCCACAATACTCTGAAGGCTTCTCTTCACTGCAGGTCATTCTGTTTTCTTTTCCACGTGTATGATAACGGCGAATGCTTAGTATCCATATAATCACGAGAAGAATATATCATAAAAGCTGTATAAGGAGAATTGAGGTTTTTCTACGAGTAACAGATGCTTTTAGGAACAGAAAATTACTGGAAAGCTTGGGGACTTCAAAGATTGTATAGAAATCGGACAAGCAACCGTTCTATTATCATTGTTTCTTTCATACCTTGAGAGTGCAACCTGTAGCACGTGCGTGTTGCAAGGACAATAGCTGTATCAAGCTCACCATACATATAAGTTTGTAATAATAATAATAATAATAATAATAATAATAATAATAATAATAATAATAATAATAATAATAATAATAATAATAATAATAATAATAATAATAATAATAATAATAATAATAATAATAATAATAATAATAATAATAATAATAATAATAATAATCCCGTGCCTTTTCAAACCCTGGCGCTGTCAACCGGACTGTCAAATAATAGACAATTGTACTACTAGCCTTTTCGCGTTTTATACATTATTTCGCTTAAGTATCAGTATCAACAATTCATGCGATATTATTTTTGATTTACTCAGAAAAAATGAGTAATTTTGAATAAAATCCGTAAGATCTGTTAATTTAGAATGCACAATGCAATGAAAACCCTTTTATTTAATATCATTGAAATATTGATATGATGAATGTGGTTTAATATGAGTAAGGTTATATGTAGTTTGTGTTTTAGTTAGCGAATAAAGCATTAGTTTTACTGTCTGTGGTTAAACTTCCGCTGGAGTGACTCATAGTATGGGTCCTAAAATTCTGCAGTGTAAGCTGTCAATTTATAATAAAAGCTGTAAACATTTAAGTTCTTTCAGTATTTTTTCGAAGTTCATGCTTAGTAAAGGGCCGAACAAACTTGTTTTCTGATCGTAAGATACACTCACGCTAATCAGAATGTGCTTAGTAATATTAATGAACCACAAATTACACGCTCTTTAGTTGTGCAAATTTATTACCATAAAATAAGGAGTGATATATGTGCATATGTATAAGATGACGCTTGCTTGTTAATGATTTCTATCTCATGCGCCTTCCTGGGTGTTTGGTATTCATTATGTGCGCTACATGCTTTGGCACGTCTTGCATTATGGCCTCATTTCTTGTACGGAAAAAGGTACTCCTATTCTCCGATTGAACACCTAATTTATGTTTGGCTTGATTCACTTCTAGTGAATGATAAATCGCATTTCGGCTCTTGATATTTGTATAAAAATGTTAGTTTGAATGCTTTTGCGTTGTTTGGCTTTGCAGTTTACACTTTTGAAGGTAAAAATCGTGAAATACGTCGTTAATGATCTCTTTCGAGGCATAATAGTTATGCATAACTTATTTTAGCAATAAAAATGTAAATTTCATTTTTAACGTGATGCAAATTCAAAACAAGTTAAAACACTAACTTTGGGTATACATTGTTTAATCTGTCTATCCTGATGCTAGGACACTGGTTATAAATGTTGGTATTTTATTTAAAGAAGAACGTATTTCTTGCTGAATAAAGATAATAATTGAACTTAAACTAAAACATACCTTTAATGAACAGTTATTGTAATACAAGATCCTTATATGATTAATTTTTCAAGAGATATTTCTGATGTAAGTTTGAAATCAGAAGCTTTAAAAAAGTAAAAAAAAAAAAAAAAAAAAAAAAAAAAAAAGTTTAGATAATTGTAGGTACACTTAAGAATTGCATTCAAAGGTTCGATTACATTGTAAATGTGTTTCCACATGGCTCTGATGTAAGCAGAGAAAAGTCGGCTGCAGTAATCTGTTGCTAAGTGACAGTAATGACTGACAGCCTCCTCTGATTACAGCTTTAAGTGAAATTGGTAGGATGTATCGCGCAGTCACGTCATGTAACATGCTGCAGTCAATTAACCTTTCGTCTGGAAACCCTGACTTACATTCCAAGGTGATCTGATATCTTGGACCTAACGCATCCGTTTTCCTTCATACCAGAGCACATCTGCTGTCCTAACTGGGTACTGTCATTCACAGTAACTCGTCGTTTTTACGGTCTCTATCCAGTAAGAACATATCGAGGTCTTACCACCTAACCGCCCCACCACATGATTTTCTCCATTCATCTTTATTTTTACACAGCTTCAGCGAACTTGTCTTACAAAAGCTTACCCTTCTAGCTCATCTTAATAGAGTTAAACATTTGCAGAAGTAATTTCATGATACATTTGTTATCGATGCAAGGGCTATAAAGGAAGCGGAATAGAGTAAGAACTTAAAAGCGCGTCGCTATTAGCCGGCCTTGAAAGTTTCATGCACTTTCAATGTCTGCGAGAAACAACTGAATATACTTATAGCTATAAAAACCCATGGCGTGACAGCCCTTAGAGGGCCAAGGCCTACCAACCCGACTGCCGGCCTCACGCCCACTTACGCACGGCAGAGATGGACGATCATCCAACCGATACGGGGATGAGATGTGGTCAGCATCTCGGCATCCCCCAGCCGGAATGTTGGTTTTCGTGACCAGGACCTATAGCTATAGAAATTTAAAAAATGAGTTCAAACCAATAATGACGGTTATCCCGGAAATGACTTATGTCAAAAAAATAAGTTATTTATAAATTTTGTGTAACCAATCCCACATGGTTCACCGGTGATACAAAACTCCCAGAAAATGAAGAGGACTTCCAAGATAATTCAATACATGCATTTTACTGTCTTGAAAATGTTTTAAATATACCTACGTATCTTTAACAAAATCCTTAGCCGTTTTTGAGACGTTAAAAGATAAAACATTGTATATAATTGTAAAGGGTAGTTTGTTGATATTCTTGAAAGTCTGTCTGTTCCATCAGTGGAAGATTCAAACTTAAAATAGTATGTTAACTGACTTTTCGTATTTTGAGTTGTGCTGTTTATGGACAGGCACGCGCGCTCTCTCCCTCCCTCCCTCCCTCCTCCCTCCCTCCCTCTCTCTATCTGTCTGTCTGTCTCCTGTCTGTCTAGCTATCTAGCTACCTAGCTCGCACACACATGCACACAAAACGTAAACAGTTTTAAAAACTTTATCTGTTTTATTCAGAGGCATCAAGCCATATATAAGATGGAATCCTGATATCTAATTTTTCGGTGAAATACAATAATTAGGTGGCAGACAGAGAATAAAAACTAGGGCTTCGGAAACACCCGGGTGTGTGCTAGATTCTGTGAGGAGTGTAACTGAAAAATAAAGTGGAATAAACACCAAAATGTTATAATTGAGACGGTGTGCAATGCGGATATTTTCTGGAAATATCCACATTCAAAAAATTGTTCAAAGGAAACAAGAAGTTTTTTTTGAGTTTTCTCAAAAATGGTTTTTAGCGCACATTGATTATGTTCTGTACATAATGTTGGATTCATGAGAATTCAAATGTACATTTATAATGTTGCATAAGTAATTTGTGAAATTACCTTCATTGTGTTTTTAGAACTGGGAAATCGTAAGACAGGTAAAAACTTGCTGCAGAGAAATTCTATAACTCGTTCTAATATAGTTTTTATAAGTTAAATTTTAAATTTTGTGCATATTCTAATGCAATATGTGAATGTGCGTGAGCTCATTTTAGCCTGTCGTTTATTGCAGTGCATAATTACCTTTTTCATTGTTGCTGAATTCTAAATTTGGAAGTTGCATATACAATGGAGTTGATTTATAAACCAAAATGATCAAATGTCGTGTTAAGCAGGTGTACATAAAGACACTCTAAAACAAACTATTATAGTGCTGATTAGCTAGGAAATCCTTGACTATGTCGTGGCAGAGATTCTGTTAAAGGGAACCGCCTCCGTTCCAGGTGGAGACTCAAATAGCAATATAAAACTAAATTTTTCTTTTCTTTCATTCTTATATTTTAATCTTGTTTTGCTATTTAGGTTGTATTGGAAGGAGTGCCCTTACGTTCTTTGATTTACATAATTCAATGCATACCAGACAGTTGACTTGTTGCGTAATCAATTGCTTCTTTTTTTAACTTACTGATATCCTCAAGAGGGTATTTTACATTTTGATCGCAAGATGGAATGCCGTTTCGTGGGAGGTGAACGCAATCAATGGAATACCCATTTAAATTGAAAAATTAAGTGAAGTTTAACATAAACAAAATGATCTAGTGTAATGGAATCGTTCACAGTTAATAACATAAACTTCAAAATAAACTTTAGTTTAGAAGCCTGCTTTCAAGTTTATAACAATATAAACTTAAGAAAGTAGGTAGCCTGAGCGCGATTCTTATTATGTGATCATTCTGCCATCACAGATTCTTCGTTGACACATGTTTATTCGCTAACTGCTTTTCTGTATAAGAGCTCGATCTAGGAATAATTTGGATATATCTAAAATCCGTAACAAACAAATTCTGAAGATAGGTGGTCAATTTATCTGAATTTAAGGACCATTAACCGAATAACTAGCTGATTAATATATTTTTAAAATAGTTGGAAGCAAATTAATTGTAATCAGATTCGACCTAATAGTAGTAAGACATCCTAAGTGTCCTTAACTATTCCCTTCCACTTCAAGGTCAGGATATAAAACCGTCCCGATTCAAGACATTTATTAATTAAAAACCGCACTCCATAAATAACTCTAAAAACCCCTATTTTTAATAAATAGGCTAGCGAATATATTCTTTTATACTGTCGTTCATTCGACACATGTACATAACTTCTTTTGTGGTGTGTTTTGTCGATAGTTACTTCGTAGGCCGCCATTAGTTCAAGTACGAGTATTTCACACCTTTAGCGATTGGAAGTTTGTGATTGTGAATGACGTTGCACGTTAAGTAAACACTTAATTTTTACGCCGCTAAGTTGATGCTTATTTTCTATTGCATATAGCCCTGATGCTTGATAGATGACTTCATTACACATTACCTTTTCTGTATAATCTATTTGAGCATTTCATGATAGAAAACCCAGTTGCGTAGCCGTGGAAACTAATACAGCCATCTATCTATTTTTAATTTAGTCTAGAATAATTTTTTTTGGAACATATTGAATAATCAACCCCACGTTACTTGTAGATTGAGAGATATCACGTAAAAGAAACACCCTCAGTAAGAATGTCCGGTTCACAGCATTTGTATGTGCAAGTTAGTCTCATTGTCTTAATCGTCTCGTTGGGTCAAAAACTGGCTTTGAGTATAAACGATTAAATTCAACTTTTGCAGCAGAGTTGTAAATTCTGAAGGTAGGAAAACGCGAGACCAACCCCTATAATTCAGAACTACTAGTAGGAATAAGAAAACACAGTGTTTGCAAGCATTGCTATAACTTTGTTCTTGATATTCGGTCTACGTACGGGCAGACAGGCATCATTACACGTAAAATGGCCATAATACTCGTGAAAATCATAGGGTGTTTTCTGGCTGCCACATAATTACAACCAAACAAATTATCGTAAGGGCGGGGCTGTTTAGCGGCACCAGATATCCCGCTGGGGATCGAAGGTAATTGAAGGATACCAATGCTAAAAGTGAATTAAATAGCCGTCTTTTGCACGAAATTAAAATAGATCTAGAAAAGCTATATATTTCAAACGTGCTTGCTGGCAAGACCTGTTTCATACTTCTTTATTTTTAACATAAGGATCGGGGGAAAAAAAAGGTTCATTCCCTTAGGAGAAAATGGAGGCATCCTGTCGAAAGCTAAACAACTTACTACTATGAGCGAAATCAAGGCATTTGTGTAGTAAGGAGTACGTAATAGTTTTGAAAGTTTGCTTTAAGCGAAAGATTAGATTTGGCTGAAACATTTTATCCTAGCTCGAGCCAAGTAAATTAAAAGAAGGAAACTACATTAAAGTATGACACTTCTCGAAGTTATTAAATGCTTATTCTTTATGTGGCCATATTTGAAATATAAAATTGCTTAATTTGCATACATTAAAAGTTTTTATTTTCATTTTGTTACTATGGAAAATAGTTTATGCCCACGCAAGCGTAAAAAGAGGAAGTTGTGAAGTCTCTGGAGTTTCGTGGAGACACTGCAATAAACTACTGAGTAACATAAAATCAGTAACTAAGTAGTGCGCTATAAAAATGTATACTGCTTGCAAGATGTATTCTGCAAACATATGATTCGATTGACATGAAGCATATAGAAGAATACGCTTTTTAAGTAGAAGAGTGGGTAGTAAAAGTAATGTGAGTGTAACACATCATATATATTTATTTTAACACAGGAGTAAGAAGTCCAAACAGATCTCCCATATATCAGCTTTAAGTATAATTGAGCCTTTAAAACACACTTTATATCATAAAAACTGCAAGTTTTGACATCGGAGAAGAATTGTTCATTTTTGAGCCTTAGTTTTAATCTGAAATAGAATCAAGCTTCGAGTCTGTATGTTTGAAGGAAGAAGTTTGGGCCGTTTGGCCCACTGCTGTTGGCGCTAACATGCTTCCCACTATCAGCACTAATTCAAAGGGAACCGCCAGCCTTGACACAGTGTCAATTGTTCCCATATGTGCCGTTTCCACATTCGTTGTTTCTTTTTTGTGAACGTGTGTGTATGTACATGTGCGGCAGCCGTTCAGTTCAAAGCCACAAGTTCAAGGAAACTATGAGACTGGTTGCGTAGCGAGAGATGCATTTTAATTCTTTTTTAACGGAAGTCATTGACTGGAGAAGAATTTGTTTGTTTTAATAAAAACGTCAACCAGCTATGATGAAAATTAGAATAATTAAGAGCAAGATCTTCCATGTATAAGGCGTACTTGGTATTTGAAAAAAAGTATATTTTTCTGTGATCTAGGCATTACTTATTTTATTACTGCTGTTTTTTTTTTAACTTTATCGGCTGTAAAACGTTATAAATGAATTCAGATAAAACCGGTTATTCA
This sequence comes from Mantis religiosa, assembly GCA_030765055.1. Classification (NCBI taxonomy): domain Eukaryota; kingdom Metazoa; phylum Arthropoda; class Insecta; order Mantodea; family Mantidae; genus Mantis; species Mantis religiosa. The sequence continues at coordinate 330,851,009 of CM060950.1, forward strand.
TAGCTATTAAGGTTAGGAAGTATTCCGTTCCATCCAAAAATTGCATCTAACGATTTCACCAGAAATACACCACAAAAACATTCTAAGTAAAAGACCCATGTGTGGTCTATAAAGTTTCAATGCCAGTTATTGTATACTACATCACAGGTGATGATACGAGAAATGAAATCTGTGGGAAGGAAGTGTCGCACACCGAAGTTTAGGAAACTCCATTATTTTCCTTTTATGACGATCGAGAAAAACGTGAAATAAACCTTATTCATAGAGAATGGTCCCATCGGGATTTGAACCTCAGACCTCCGGTTCACTAGTTCTTGCCTTGATGACTTCCGCTACTTGATCTCGGTGTTTCTGTTATGAGAGAGATAGAGCAATATACCGTCGATTAAATCCCAAATTTGGTCATGTTCAGCATCTTGCAAGAATGCGACTCGACGATTTTCAAGAAAATCTCTCCACCACAAAATATCCATTATATGAAAGCATTTTCATTGTTTTTATTAAGGTACCTTGTATTTAAGTTACAAAATTCTCGATACACATTTGTAAGAATCCCGTGTGGGCACTCTTCGTTCTGAATGAATTTGCTAGAAGTATATTATCATCCCTCCCTCCCCCCCTCCCTCCCTCTCTCTGGCATTAAGGATTTCTGTTCACTATTGACTATTGTGACTTTTCCATTAATCGATTATTCCGATTTGCATGAAGCAGATAGTAATTAGGTTTTGTAAGACTAGTTTACGGAACAAAAATAAAAAAATAACAGTGTGCCGCAAATACCGTGTGAATTTAACTTCTCAGATTTAAAAAAAAAAATAAACCATGTAAAAGTTCAAAAGTAAACTAGTTTCGAGAGAGTTTGTTCTAAAGCATTTTGTGGAATTTTCTAAATAAAAGGTATGACAAATTAAATATTTTTAAAAATTTCTTAGGTATTTGCAAAAGGAGAGGAAACAATTTTGTAGTATTACTCTATAAAATTATAACGTAATTTTCTCAATGTCAATTTCATGTGCTTGTCATTCAAGGGTACAAGAAATCGTGTCTGACAATTCGTAAAATAATCAATTAATGTTAGGAACCAACGCCATTAAATTATGCTTACTTTACATTCTATAATGAATCATTATGTTATGTTCAATTTCATTATTAGTTAGCAGGTATAACTAGAACTCTCAAATTCCTTTTTCGGCATAATTACCTGTATATATGGCTGCTCCATCCCAGTTTCAGTTTCTCATGTTTGGGAACCAGCGCAATAAAGTGACAAATGACAGAACAAAAGACTTCCTCCAACAACATATCTTATTCTTATAACATCCAAGTTTTGTGCAATATAAATATTTCAGCATCGCATATGTCCCAAACAAGGCATTCCTTTTGTGATGTACTTGGCACAGATGTTCTGCACACTACACCAGCCATCTATTGGAAACGTCTGTTGCTATTGTGATACAGCGGATCAGTTAATTCTAAAATAATGTTTAATTTTAAATTATAAATCCGGTAAAAGATTAGAATTAATTGGATTTTTCAGAAGTAATATAATACCCACATATTTTATGAGACTGTTAATAAACTACCTAGTAAAATTGCAGATCAAAAAAGAGCGCATCTACAGAGAATATTTCAAAATATATTAAAAGTATCATCTCCATACGAAAGCATAATTAATCATTTAATTTATGCTTAAATATTCCTAGAGTTTGAATGCAATTTGAACTGAAACAGTATTGATGAGAATATGGGTGTGCAACATTTTATCCAATTAAAGCAGTTAAATTACTTTGTTCCTATTGATATTGTGGTAATAATAACCTTGAATAATATAAATCATATTGGAAGAAAAGTACACTGTTCCCTTCCCGTGAGTTATGCGACTGAGGGTGAAAGTGTACTAACTCATAGTCCCATTTTGTAATTAGATTGCTCCCGCAATTAAGGTATTCACAGCAGTAAAGTAAAGCAAGCTCCCATCTCTGACTTATTTCACGTGGGGAAGCAATTCTGATGTCTCTGATAACCTATACTTAGAAATTAATCGATTCCTGCTGTTTCGAAGCGGACTAGTAACGAACTCTACTCCAACCATGTAGTATGCTGTTGAATCGTGTTCACAACAGTAAAGCAACCGCATCCTTCATTGGCTAGAGTAGAGTTCGTTGCTACCGCGCTTCCATCAAGTAGAAATACATTCACATCTAAGTTCAGCCAATTAGAGATATAAGAGTATATTCCGTAGGTGGAGTATATCACGTGATAGGAGCTGGTTCCGTTTTACTGCTGCGAACACTTAACGGCGACATCAGTCTAATTCTAAATATACTCCGCTTGGCTCTCATCAAGGCGGCCGGGTTCGATCCCAGGCGACCGCAAAGTGAGATTTGTAGTGGACAACACGGCGCTGGGGCGGGTTTTCTCCGGGACCTCCGGTTTCCCCCGCCATCTCATTCCATCTGTGCTTCATCTACATCTCATGTACCAGTGTCACCGCCTGCGGTGCCGTATGTAGTGAAAGCGGGCGTTAAATACTACACATTTCATTTCATTTCTAAATATACAGTAAAACCTCGTTAACCCGGACCAGTTTTGAAGAAAAAAATGTTCAGCTTAGTAAGTGAAAAACTTGTTTTACAGATTATACTTTGCTGTTCTCAGTAGGTACATTATTGGAATCCTCTTGTCAATGGGCGAATTCATTGCACTCACTCCATCTGCTTGGGATCGGGTAGGAAGAGAAACTTTAAGTCAGGAAAAAGCTGTGGCCGTGTGTGTGTGTGTGTGTGTGTGTGTGTGTGTGTGTGTGTGTGTGTGTGTGTGTGTGTGTGTGTGTGTGTGTGTGTGTGTGTGTGTGTGTGTGTGTGTGTGTGTGTGTGTGTGTGTGTGTGTGTGTGTGTGTGTGTGTGTGTGTGTGTGTGTGTGTGTGTGTGTGTGTGTGTGTGTGTGTGTGTGTGTGTGTGTGTGTGTGTGTGTGTGTGTGTGTGTGTGTGTGTGTGTGTGTGTGTGTGTGTGTGTGTGTGTGTGTGTGTGTGTGTGTGTGTGTGTGTGTGTGTGTGTGTGTGTGTGTGTGTGTGTGTGTGTGTGTGTGTGTGTGTGTGTGTGTGTGTGTGTGTGTGTGTGTGTGTGTGTGTGTGTGTGTGTGTGTGTGTGTGTGTGTGTGTGTGTGTGTGTGTGTGTGTGTGTGTGTGTGTGTGTGTGTGTGTGTGTGTGTGTGTGTGTGTGTGTGTGTGTGTGTGTGTGTGTGTGTGTGTGTGTGTGTGTGTGTGTGTGTGTGTGTGTGTGTGTGTGTGTGTGTGTGTGTGTGTGTGTGTGTGTGTGTGTGTGTGTGTGTGTGTGTGTGTGTGTGTGTGTGTGTGTGTGTGTGTGTGTGTGTGTGTGTGTGTGTGTGTGTGTGTGTGTGTGTGTGTGTGTGTGTGTGTGTGTGTGTGTGTGTGTGTGTGTGTGTGTGTGTGTGTGTGTGTGTGTGTGTGTGTGTGTGTGTGTGTGTGTGTGTGTGTGTGTGTGTGTGTGTGTGTGTGTGTGTGTGTGTGTGTGTGTGTGTGTGTGTGTGTGTGTGTGTGTGTGTGTGTGTGTGTGTGTGTGTGTGTGTGTGTGTGTGTGTGTGTGTGTGTGTGTGTGTGTGTGTGTGTGTGTGTGTGTGTGTGTGTGTGTGTGTGTGTGTGTGTGTGTGTGTGTGTGTGTGTGTGTGTGTGTGTGTGTGTGTGTGTGTGTGTGTGTGTGGGGGGGGGGGGGGGCAGTAAACAAGACTGAAGAAGAAAAAACAAGCCTGGAAGAAGATTTTATAGACATTTTTAAAATTATCTATGGCTGTTCCGATATTGATGAAGAAGACATTGACAATGCCGGAGGTTGTAAACCAATTACAGAGGAAGGCTTAGTGCATCGTTCACTGTTACTGAACATGAAAATGTCGAGTATTCATTTTTTAAATTTTTTTTAATTTTTATTTTTTATATTTTTTTTATATTCAGGCAGTGCTGATGAACCAGCTGTGGTTGTGAGACCCATGCACAAGCAGTAACAAACATAGAGAAACTGATGCTTTATTTCGAGAGTCAAGCCGAGACGTAGCCAAATGAACTTCTGATGCTAAAAGCGTATGCGAGATCGCGCTGCTCGTAAGCGATACACTAAACTGAGACAGCAGAAGCGCTCTGCCTTTTTTACTACCCACTAGTTTACAGCTGTGTTATGCACAGTGCAAATACACAGGCTGTTACAGTACCTATAGTTTTTGTTTTAGGTTGAAAGTGTGGTGATAATAGTTTCTGGACACCATTACAAATATTCCGATGATGTACATGTTTTTTTGTCCTTTCTCCGTCATTCTCTGGATAACCTGGATTTTCGGTAATTCGGATCGGTCCTGGACCCAGTTGCTCCGGGTAAACGAGGTTCTGCTGTATTAGTGTTCCAATGTGATCTAGTAGCTCAGTTGAGTAGGCGATAGTCTACTGAGCACAAGATTGCGTTTTCAAACCCGGTGAACATCGATAGATTTTGTTCCGACAAACAGGGGGTGCTGATCTAGTCCTAGCAGTTGACAGCCTCGTTAGTAAAAGGCATATCTATTAATTTTAGCTCAAAGGTTAACAAAGGACAACATAAAGATAAGAACAGATGGAAAGCTTCGGAAGACTAGATGCTCAGATGTGGTGAATCATGTGTAATTTTGGCAAAAATGAGAATTGCAGAATTGGATATTATGGCTGATGTTGCACTTAAAATATTTGCCTGCTGTCAGCTCGTACTATTTCGTCAGCGTTTGGCTATGTTGCTGACAGATCACAGCTGCTGTCTACAAATATGTCAGATAAAGTTAAATATACATCACTGCATCATTTTAGTACGACTCGTAAGGAGTTAAGGTTTACAGATATTTATTTTAAATTATGTCGTTGGCTGTTTGAATAAGCATGGTTGCTGGAAACATTTCTGCATTTGAGCATTGACAGGAGTGATATGCGGCAATTTAGAGTTCTGTTCTATTGTTCACTTCTTTATACATTGTTGAGAAAAGCCGCGAGGCTTGATTGGAGATTACATATATTCCTTAGTGTACTTTCTAAAATCTGTCAGTTTGTTTAATTGCATTTCCTGTTACCAGTTTTAGCATTTATTCTAGTTGGTGTTTATATAGACTGGATACAATAGATCCTGAACATAACAAAAATATAAAAACGGTAACAAATTCTCTTATAGCTCTCCCTTAGTGCGCCTTGACCTTGACCTTACTAGGATTCGCGAGTATTGCGCAACGCGTATGTTTTATAATTGTATCACATTTGTGATCTCACTGTAATAATTTCAAGGTTATTTAAAGACACGTTACGCCAATTTTACACTTGCAAACACGTTATAGTTATGTGCAGTATACATGACGGGAGGGAATTCAGTGCCATTCGTACAACAAACGAAACCAATCATTCTACTATTTTAGCGTTTAATGTGAATAAGATCGAATGAGTTTCACATTAGTTCCGTAATTATTACATATTCCATACTCTTTTCAAGTAAAATAAGGGTAAAGAAGGCTATACAAGAAAGTGTATTCACACACATACACATACACTCGGATACTCGTTATACTAATGGTATTATTGTCATTCTGAGGCAAAGCTTTCGAAGTTATTGTATTGTATTTTATTTAATTTTGAATGTACTTTCAATACATAAGTAAAAAAAAAAAAAAAGAGAGAAACAAAACAATAGTGCTACTAATGTGATTTTTTTACCATGTGCACTCCCTCCCTTACAAAGTTCTAAGCTTGCAGGTGCGTACCACCATTACAGAATAGGCAAAGTACATAGATGCTTGTTTACCACGCGGTTATTTTGTGTAGAATTAATTGATGGCGTCATTGGTCGATTCCGGATGTGCAGACAAACGTTAATACTGAAGCTTTTTTTTTGGAGTGCAGCGTTTCATGAGGCATGTGTTTTGACCTACGTAGTCTGTTCTGTTTGTAGCATCTGTAGTTAAACGTAAATGAGATTAGGTAAGCTGTTTCTTCCTTTTTGTGAAGCAAAAGAATGGCATATGTGAAAGTTGCTAACTTTTGTTGAATTTACCTCATCACATTCATTCAATAGACGTTAATTTTGACTTCAGGGTACATTACGCTGAATTTGAAATATTGAATAACTGATAGTATGCTAAATACATTTTCAATCAGCATGCAATTAATTGCAAATACCATTTAATAAGAAGATATATGATGTGAACTATCCTTCGCAGTCGGTTTCGCGGCGTGCATCCTGCCGGCGATTGTGCATTATATTGTGCGAATATTAAGATTTAACAAGTAATTATTGTATCCTATTTTCCCTAAAGAATCATTATATCACTGCTTCAGCCTTAAAGATAAATTTTACATACTTATTATAGACAGTTAGGGATCTTGCGCAAAATATCCCCAGATTCCAAAATGTAGTATGTACAAAGAATCTGTGTTTGAAAGATCTAATCTGATATATTTGGCTAGCAATTTGTATAAGTGAACGAAGTTATTAGCCATATGAATATATAAGTGATTTTCTTTGGCTCTTTAAATGCTGAGGTTTTATAAATATGCACTGGAAGATAAGAGCTCATTTACTGCAAATGTTTTAATATTAAATTAGGGACCCGTTTAAACATTCTTGTCAAACAAAATTCAATAGCGCAGTTAATTTTCGAAGCTGAATGAATGACAAACGAGCCCGGGTTTCATTGAGATAAATGCTACCCAGAAGTTTTCCTTTCGAGGTAAGGGACGAGACAAGTGAATGATTTACCCCAACAGAGATTTGAAGTTGAATCCTCCGAGCACAGCACGTAGGTCCAGATCATTGAAACCACATGTGCAAGCGCAGACGTTTTCAGATTGAACGCATTAGCCTCCACACAAGACTCGAACCCCACAGGTCACATTAAGAGTAACCTGCACAGTCAGAAGCCCAAGGGTTGGTTCGAGGCCAACCCCAGGCAGAACCCTTCACAAAAAGCATTTTCACCGCCCAGCGCCGCAATACGATGAACACTGTTGCTTGGTCCTTCAAACATGATGAAGAACAATGTGGACAGGAAGAGTCGTGGTGGAACAATGATCACTCCATCATTCGCCTACCGACCCAGGGAAACCACAAAAAATCATGGTCAGAATGAACGGTTACCGGGAATCGAATCGTGGACTCCCGAAAGTTAACCCCACAGGTTACCGCGGTGACATTTCGCTCTGGAAATGAAGAAGGATAGCAATTGGGCTAAAAAGGATTCCATATTTGTTGAGGTGAAGGGAAACTAGGTGATTCACCCGAAATGAATTTCGAATTCTGGCCCTCCACGACAGACTTCCTTCCCCCCATCAAGGAGTTCACTTTAAACTTACTCGAGAAAATGTGCTGTAAGCGATGAAGGGTGTTTTACGATCCTTTTGATGTGACTGCATTAAAAGACAGTGTCGCACTCATTCCGACAGCTTGTTGACAATGTTGCCAATGGAATGACGGAACCTTTCCCTACTTGTTAGAGGCATGAAAATACTATAATTAGCTCAGTTGAGAAGAAGGCGGTCGGCCGCGAGTGATAGTTGGCAATGCAGCCAACAAACAGCTGAGAGACCGCCCGTCAAAATGACATCTCATTGCGTAACGATGAAGGAAACCGGCTGCAGATTTAAAACTGCCTTATGCACTCGCCTTCATTTGACGTTTGATGATTTTCTCGTTAAAAACAGCCCACGTTGAGATATGTTCTTTGCGAAACAAATATACTCAGATATAATCTGGTTTTAATTTCCTGTTACATATTTTAAAACTTTTTTTTTTTTCGCGTCATCTACATTTTAACGGACTCCATCAGTTCTCTTTGAATGTGCATTTGCTTTTACTTGAACGTGCTCTATCATTTATCTCTAGTAAGTATAGGATGTATTGCACTCCATCCAGAAATTTGTAACCTGGAATCCACCGCAAATGCACTGTTTGCTACGCTTGAATCGGAAGTAATAAACGTAAAATAAATATTTCAAAAAATAAAATAGAAATACTTTTTGTGCGTATGTTCCTGTGAACAGTTTAATCCCAAAAGGGAAGTTCGGTTCATTCCGTGTTTATTGGCCGTATGGTTGAATACGATTTTAATAATGAATAAAATGACAATTAAATTATAATGAGGAAGTAATGTGAATGAATTTAATATAATGATTATTATGGGTGGATAATTTCATGAAACGAAGCAACAGTATTTAAATTCAATTACTAGGATGCAAGTAAATATTTTAACTCAGAGCTATGTAATAACGTTGCTCGTCTATGTAGATAAAAATTTTACTTCTAAAGGTGTTGTCACGGGATGGGAGCTACCTGGGTCATTAGCAGCCCAATCGGGACCAGTCCGAACCTGGCTCAAACTAGTATTTCCGGGAAATGTCCAAGTGTTGCGGTTCGCTAGCTAGAGTGGGTTTCTGAGAAACTAGCCGGAGGCGAGGCTATATTTTGGTAGGAGAGATGAGGTTCTAGAGTCAGCCCTTCTGGTCTGATACGTGGTGCGGTGCAGACGTGTCTAGCCGGCCCTTGACAAACGTTGAGTTGCGCAGAGAAGTAACAATCAGTAGCGTGTATCTTATAAAGTGAACTATATCACTCTGCAGTGAAGTAAGCGCCGAAGTATATTTTTAAAATAGTGCTAGCGATTTATTCCACCGTGACAGACTTCAGCCACTCCGTATAGTTTAACCGTGATAGTGGAAAGCTATAGTCATTGGATCTGAACATGGCGGCAACTCATGGTGAACTGTGAGCACGAAACGAAGCTGAGGAGTAAAGTAATTACAAGGAACTGTGTTGTTTTCATTCGTCAATCTATCTCAAGCATACCCTGCAGATAGCGTAGTCTCAGCTCTACAGACTAGCCAGGGCAAAGGATTAGACAGCTTATAGAGCTAATCTACTAGACGACCGGACCATCGGGATCCAGGCGGCCGAGATCTCATCAACAGGCAACAAACTCGGCGACACGGCTACGTAACAAATTTGGTAATAAATTTAGCGTCTATCAAGGTCGCAACAGGAAGGATTTTCAACAAAATTTCTCCATTTCAAACTACCGTTTACGTGGAAAAGGTTTCATTCTTTTTTTCAAAAATAGCTTCTAGGCGATTTTGATTAACACGCCACAAGTTTAGGACATTTACATAACTTATATATAATTTTCTGCAAATAACCTGTTGAGCTCGCATCGTTCTGAATTACTTACAGAACTGGTAAACTATGAGAGAGAGAGAGAGAGAGAGGGAGAGAGAGAGAGAGAGAGAGAGAGAGAGAGAGAGAGAGAGAGAGAGAGAGAGAGAGAGAGAGAGAGAGAGAGAGAATTAGTATTACTGTACCAAAAGTGTAAATATCGTTAAAGTACATATTTAAGTACAGCAAAACATTTTGTTACGTTAAACATTTCTTATACATTCTTAGTTATTGGTTTGAATTTTCAAATACTTTTTCAAATAGTAACTCTATAATTTTTTCCCTCGTGATTATGCTAAAAATTTGGCATTTCAAAGCTATCACACAACATAACAAAATTTTAGTGTTATTTAAACTACTCAACTTATTGTACCTAAATGTATAAATGTTAAGGAAAATGTATCTCGATTAACAAGAATTAGGTAGATTAGGTAAAAGAATAAGGGTTTTTTTCTTTTTTTTTTTCCTACAGTTTGTAGAGGAGTGAGCAGAAAGTCAGGCGAATGAATTTGTCTAGATGTTCGGCCATTTGTTGTAATAATGCAATGTAGCACAACACTACGTGAGGTATTCATCGGATGGATGTGGCCTACAAGTTAGTTGCGTTGCTTGAAACCTTAGGGATATCTGTCTGTGTAAAAGATCAACAGTTGACAAAATTCATAAATATGAATTCTCTAGTTTACTTCTGTGTAGCCTTTTATAACTGTACAATATTTAAAGCATATCATACCTGTAAGTATAGGTTCACATAAATGTCCAAACAAAAGTGAACGAGCCCTTCAGGAGACGTCTTAGGACTTTCAAATAGTATAAAGTTAGCTACAGAGGACCACAAAAAAGACGAAGGAGGGGTTTTATATGCACTAAATGATGTTTCAGCAGCATAACATCTTAAACACTGTTATTTTATGTTATACTCTGGAATCCTTAAGAGCGGTGGCGGGCTATAAAATAACAGACAAAAAGAAAAAGGAAGATGTCAGAAAAAAGTTACATTAGACGAAAAAATAAGAGCATCAAATAAACTCTCCCAGCATATACAAAGGATGAAAGACCACCTGATCCCAAAACAGCTACTCAAGTATAGACCAACCGAGGATATGATGTGGAGGACTACAAACGAGAACATGAAAAGATTCGTTCACAATCTGAGACAGTAACAGGCCAACAGGCCCAAACCATGATGATGATCATGATGATGATGATACGGATTATTTTCATTTGCCAGCATATTATCATTTTCAATTGTTCCCCATAGTATATTTTTCGGTATGAAACAGTAAAATGTCATATGGCCCCTTGTAAATTACAGCATCAAGTGATAGATGAAGTTTTCTTAACAGACTTTTTGTGATGTTATTTAACAATAATACTAATACTGTGTACCTTTGAAGCAAAAATTGAAGTCTTACATTTAAGTTTATGTCTCCCAAAGTAATTGCTTAACATAAAAATTAATGTTTATAATGTAATATGCCATTCAGCAGTTTGATTATAAGCTATTCGTTTTAAAAAAGTAATTGCATCGAGTGAAGCGATTTTCCAAGATACATAAAAAAGTAACGTTAGAAATATATGTTAAATGTAAGTATATTTTCCACAAATCCTGAACTACGCAAGGAGCTAAAATTTCAAATAAATTGTACAAAAATCGTAGATATTAGTTAAAAAACTTAATATTGTCACATTAACTTTAATAGCTAGGTGTAAGTGTTCCCAAGTTAAGTTGTTGAAAACTTAGTCAGCAAAAATAAAATTAAGATGGACTAAGGATAATAGATTCCAATAATACGTGAAGCTTACCACTGGAACTATTGTTCCAGGAGACCGTGAATTAAAATTACCACCATTTAGAACCAGCTCTAATCGCAAGCTTGGAAAACGAAACCGAAAAAAAAAAAAATAACAAAGTTAACTTCATGCCTTGTATTACCAACGTTTTCGATGACGTTTTCGTAATTGGAATTAAGACATGGCAAGAGTGCAATTTTTAGAAAATCTTCATTGCATAGAATTTGTAAGTTCATTAAACTGCAATATATGAACTGATTTGCGCGTCAGGCGTCATGCCAATGCGCATAACCGAATTTCCATCTTGTCACAAAGCGTTTCTGGTGTAAATATGCCTAGTCCTTTTCTTTGGCCATATCAGGGACTTCAACCTAAAACAATTCATAGTGATATTGCTCGCTGAAATGTAGATTTTCGCAACATTCATTTTATCAGTGTTTTACTAGACAACGCCGACATTCACTCCAGCATTCAAAATTCCGGACACTGTAGTGGATAGGTAACGATTCTGGATATAAAAACATTTTCCACCCAGGTGTCATCGAATGTGAAACCTAAGGGTTGACAAGCCAGATCTCGATTGAAGAGGTAGGTGTAGTCTTGTTCAAGCTCTCGCCATTTTGTTCTGAACCTTCCTACCGTTATTTTCCTCGAGGGAAAATCTAGAGCAAGCTCTACACCCACGTATCAGTTTGGCATCCATGGCAATGCAAATGTTTAAGATTAATTGATAGATATGTCATAGGTATAAAGCATTACATTAAAGTGACGGTTTGGATTTTATACTGCATTGATAATTATAACAAAATGCACTTAAGAGTGTAAACATTGGTTTATATAAATACTCGAAAAGCAGTACAGTGGTGGAGAGATGCCAATAAATTGGTCGTAAAACTGATAGATTTGTCATTTACTGTTGTCTCCAATGTGCCACGTACTTGTATATGAGATAAGCACAAATCATCATTTATTAAAGGTTTAAATTATTGTTAGCACAAATTTAACAGGCATTTGTCTGTTTTAAAATTGACCCACGGATCTGTAAAATTTGCCAATGTAACATAGCTTTGGGAAACACAGCAGCTACGAAATAGGATAGCGTTGCATTGGTCATAGCAGAATCCCGAGGCAAAAGCCGCCCGTCATCTTTAAACTCGCTCGCCGGAAGGCCATACAGGCCTGAAGTAGGCCAGGCGGACGGGCGCCTCCCTTCACCAAACACCCGCTGGGGACTGGCCAGGCCACACGTCTGGGAGAAAGGTGACTTACGGTGATATTCACAAAGATAACGCCCGCACGAGCATTTGTTTATTTATCTGGTTGCTTTTATCTGTGCGTTAATACTGGGTTACTAGTGCCTGATTGTGTAATAATGCGCATGCGTTAAATCGCGGGCCAGCAGCACGGTGAAGAGATAAACTGCATGCTGAAATAAATGAGACCGACTCTAAAATAGATAATTGTGTTCGCTGTTATTTTTGTGCAGAATCATAAAACGTGACTTTTCCTTAACAAGGACCAGGTTCTAAACTTGTTTCTCCCCTTTTTCTTTCTTTCTGTCTTTCTTTCTTTCTTTCTTTCTTTCTTTCTTTCTTTCTTTCTTTCTTTCTTTCTTTCTTTCTTTCTTTCTTTCTTTCTTTCTTTCTTTCTTTCTTTCTTTCTTTCTTTCTTTCTTTCTTTCTTTCTTTCTTTCTTTCTTTCTTTCTTTCTTTCTTTCTTTCTTTCTTTCTTTCCTTCTTTTCTTCTTTCTTTCCTTCTTTTCTTCTTTCTTTCCTTCTTTTCTTCTTTCTTTCCTTCTTTTCTTCTTTCTTTCCTTCTTTTCTTCTTTCTTTCCTTCTTTTCTTCTTTCTTTCCTGCTTTCCTTCTTTTCTTCTTTCTTTCCTTCTTTTCTTCTTTCTTTCCTTCTTTTCTTCTTTCTTTCCTTCTTTTCTTCTTTCTTTCCTTCTTTTCTTCTTTCTTTCCTTTTCTTCTTTCTTTCCTTTTCTTCTTTCTTTCCTTCTCTTCTTTCCTTCTCTTCTTTCCTTCTTTCTTTCCTTCTTTCTTTCCTTTCTTTCTTTCTTTCCTTTCTTTCCTTTCTTTCTTTCTTTCTTTCCTTTCTTTCTTTCTTTCCTTTCTTTCTTTCCTTCTTTCTTTCCTTCTTTCTTTCCTTCTTTCTTTCCTTCTTTCTTTCCTTCTTTCTTTCCTTCTTTCTTTCCTTCTTTCTTTCTTTCTTTCTTTCTTTCTTTCTTTCTTTCTTTCTTTCTTTCTTTCTTTCTTTCTTTCTTTCTTTCTTTCTTTCTTTCTTTCTTTCTTTCTTTCTTTCTTTCTTTCTTTCTTTCTTTCTTTCTTTCTTTCATCCCTCCCTGTCTTCCTTCCCTCCTTCCTTCAAACCCAAAGCCATCATGATAGCAGGATTACTGTGTTCTTTACTTTCTTAAAATTGAAGCACACAATTATGAACTTGCAGGTACCGACATATTTACTGAAGTGCAGAAATGTTCTTTTAAATATGTGCCGAGTAAACTTAACCGACACTGTGCAGGCTAGTGAGACGATTAGACACAATAACAATTTGTTAACGTTCCCATGCTCGCACTAAAGCATAGTTAACTAAACTTAAGGTATTCCTGAGGATCAAGTTTTAATGTTGGATGAATATACCTACAAAACAAACACGCCACTAATTCCTCAACTTCGTCGATTTATGTACACACATTATTCCTGGTCTGATACGTTAAAGATGTAAATAAAATTTACATTTATGTACTTCCGTAGGAATACTTGATTGTCATAGTAAAAACAAAATTTTCATTATTTATTTTTGACATGCATTTAACAGCAGCCTAGGGGGGGGGAAAGAAACTACGCGCCAAATATTTGCCTAGTGCATTACAGCAGTGAAATACGGGTTTGATGAACTCGGCAATATTCCTGGATCTCGAACCTCTGCAGTCCATGTATTATTGAAAACGAAATGATTTAACACAGCTCAATACTGAATAAAATAAACCAGAATGCATAGTCTAAATATTATGTAACACTGAAGTAATATAGCCAACATTCCAGCTGTTTCTTTTTTTAATCGCGATTATTAATTAACTTTATAACCAAATTAATAAAAAACTATTGCATGCAGGTTAACGATGAACTGAGTTAGCATGAAACTCCCCCATAAAAGGGGAACTAATCGTTCTGATTGCTACTTATTTTTAACCTTGTAAGTCAAGCAAATGTGATTTACATTTTAATAAACTTTGTTCTGAAGTATCAAAAAGTGCCTCGCAATCTCATAGCTGTTTACATTCGCACATTTCTGGATGAAATAGGACTACAAAACATTTAAAATATAGGATTTGGTATTTATTTAGGACTCTCACATACGTATAATAATACGTACGCGTATTATACGTGCTAGACTTGGGATGAGTGCCTTTGCTTGGGCAGAAATATCTGTACAAACGTTTTTGGAAGAAAATGGTGTTAACACATTAATACTTACGATTTAGTATTCTCTTTGGGTATATTTATTACGCTGAACCATAATCTCCCTACAAATCCTACTTCAAATAGTGAAGTCCACATTTTTTGTACTTGGATATGATTGGATTGTTCGGAGGGGATTTAGCATCTCGACCAGACTGGTCTTTTGCACCTATGCCCCAAGCGCGGCATCCCATGGACGGAGAATGAGGTGAGAGGAGACAGAGGACGGCCGACCCCAAGGAGTCACTACAGTATAGAGGGGGGTCCCTACACTTTACTAGATAGAAACTCCCCGGTGTTCCAGGACAATCGTCATCCCACTTACCGTGGCCCCGAATCAGTCAGAGGCCGGTTCGGGGACTAGATGCACCCCGTCCCTCAGAGCAAGGAAGACTCCAGGCAGGCTTGCACAACCGGTATCTCGCCAGTCGTGTTACTGAATCGGCCCACTGGGCCGGCACAGAAACCGGAGTCCGTCCCGCCGGAGGAGAAAGTGTTCACTCAGAGCATATCACCCTGCCATGCACCGCCGAGACTCCCGCCGACACTTCTACCCTGAAAGAGACCACCAGATGAGAGATTATATGAAATGACAATGGGGTTGAAATGAAGGGAGAGAAATTCTGGGAATGTAATTAACGTACCCAGCATTCGCCTAGTGACCTGGGAAAACCCCTGACAAAACCCACGGGTCAGGTAGGTCGGCCACGGGAATCGAACCCGGGCCTCCCGAATGCCGGCCGCAGATGAAACTGCCTGAGTCATCCCGCTCGGTTGCTTCAAGTGGGAAAGTTCACTGTTTTGTATTTGGCTGTAATGAGAAACGTGATAAAAACCATTTACCATATACTCTTAACTCTCAAATAATCATTTAAATGCAATGTGATTAGCATTTGGATAGGTTAGTTTTAACTAAACCATTTTTCTCGAACTTTTTAATAATGCACATGTTTTTTCTTTTTCTCAGAAAATCAGTTCATAATGATTTTTTTACTATTATTTGGCCATCGAAGGGAATCTAGTTTCTCTAGTGGCGCTCATATACACGATACACATACGCTTATTTTTGGCCTTCGGGAAGAACGCATTTGTCCATTGGGCGGGGGATCAATTTTCTGTAGTGGAGCACATGTGCACGATACCCATACACATCACATCTACACTCATGCTCGAGACGGGACTCGAACCCGCGACCCTCTGCGCGACGGAACGCTAGAAACATACGCTCTAACAACCATGGCTACGAGGGCCGGCTGAAGTCCTATATTCCTCTTGAGTATATCCAGCTGATCTGTACTGAAATTTTAACTCTCTGCGCAAGTCAGTTAGTACCATCTGTTTTAATCATAAATAAGTATCTGATGCTGAGTTTAGTGCAACTGATGAAGCCCATCAAGGTTTAAAAAGTGGAACCTCAAGTGCTTTCTCATTCTGAGTGCATTATTTGTCCCGCAACTAGCACCTAATTTTGTGATGGCATCTGGCATATACATGTTGAAGGAAAGAGTGAGCGCCAGTGCGCCCTGTTCGGGTTCGTCTACCTCGCCGTTTGCCCTGCAGGCCGAACAAGGAAACAATGCGTGACTTAGCCCGCACGAATTGGATGGAGATCGTTTTGTAATGATGCTGCATGTCGTAATGCTCTGTCCTTCAGCAGAAAATCAGGTACCCGTACATTTATAAACACAGACTTCTTAGATAAATATTATGTATCGTACCTACGGGTACGCAAGTATTAATAAAATAAATCTAATTTATAAATTCATTATTACGTCAGTGGTTCCCAAATGTAATTCAACAGTTTCTCCTGCAGCTCTTTAATTGAATCTTCAAATGCCCTCTGCCTTCTTCTCAGCTTTTCATTTTCTTCAGATTGAAGTCTATGTCATTATTATTGTTATTATTGTTATTATTATTGTTATTATTGTTATTGTTGTTATTATTGTTGTTATTATTGTTATTATTATTGTTATTATTATCGTTATTATTATCATTATCATTATTATCATTATCATTATTATTATCATTATCATTATTATTATCATCATTATCATTATTATCATCATTATCATTACTATTATCATTACTATTATCATTATTATCATTACTATTATCATTATTATTATCATTATTATTATCATTATTATTATTATTATTATTATTATTATTATTATTATTATTATTATTATTATTATTATTATTATTATTATTATTATTATTATTATTATTATTATTATTATTATTATTATTATTATTATTATTATTATTATTATTATTATTATTATTATTATTATTATTATTATTATTATTATTATTATTATTATTATTATTATTATTATTATTATTATTATTATTATTATCATCATTATTATTATTTTATATTACATGAGTTTCTCTAATCCCTCTTCCACAAATTATTTTTGCAAAAGCTTATTTATATACTACATGTCTCTTGCTGCTCGATATACATATCTGGACCCATAATTTTAACCTAAATTTCTGTAGGACCACCATTAATTTTTAGCTGAAAGACGATATCACAGAAACTTACCACGGGGTTGTTAACGTTCTTTAACAATGTTATGAATATCTCTGTTGTAATTCCTCAGGTTGAACTATCGAATTTCTTAAATATGTTTTGGCCACCGTTTTAATATATCCTGTTTAAAACGCTAGTTTACGGTACATTTTGGACGAGAAAAATGATGATATTCTCGTGTCTATCACCTCAGTTATTTCTCTAATCTGAAATTAGTTATAACACAGATCAACCAGTTATATATTGAAAAAAGTCTTCCGCTGCAAGTGATTATATCATTAGAACGTCAAGTGGGTGTAGTGCCATCATATAACATGTACAGTTTGTGAGAGCAATAAAATATTTTTCCTTGCCATTTTCTAGGGTCTACTCCATTCTTGGTGCATGCCGTTAATGTCGCCAAGTATCAATAACGGCTTGTCTTTAAGATCATTACAAATTACATTGCTTTTGACAGAGTTTAAACTATTTGAAAACTCAAACCGACGTCTCCGAAATGGAAAATACTACAAAGTGATTTGATGTAAATTGTATATTTTAACGAGATATACAGTTTTTGCCAATCTTTTATGGATACAATTTATAATAAATTGACTTAGAATAAAAATGACTTCATAAGGTATTTCTAGAAAGTTCAAGATATAATTGTATTGTAGATATACTATATATCTTAAGCTTATGATGTTTTACTTAAGGTCGTTACTTTTTTTGAGAAAGATATACACATATACGAAACGTTTTGTGCGTGTGTGTGTAGTGTTTAACGCCCGCTTTTACTACATATGGCACCGCAGGCGGTGACACTGATTATACATGAGATGAAGATGGAGCACCGGTGGAATAAGATGGTTGGGGAAACCGGAGATCCCGGAGAAAATCCGCCCCAGCGCCGTGTTGGTTTTGTGCTTAAAGCATTGATCAGAGTTAGGACGTTTTCTTGAAAAACGTACGTCGCATAATTGTGAAATAAAAAGTTTTGTATCCATCCAACATTGCAGGAATTCCGGACAGAGCAATTTTACTGTTCATGGATGCGTCATGTAGGCTTAAGATTTTCTTTTTGGTGTCATGGGGAGTCAGGGGATCTGGAAAAGTGTATTTCGGGCATGCTCTAAAATTGAACTTTTAGCTGTAAAGAGAGACCGTTGGCTAATACGAACTTCTTAGTCAAACATATTGCTCCGTCTGTATTCCCACGTCATTCTAACGGGTCGCGCGCCACGGTTTGAAATTCGCTGATCTGAAATAGGATGAAGTAGAGAAATTGAAGTCTCTCTCCTCTCTCTCTCTCTCTCTCTCTCTCTCTCTCTCTCTCTCTCAGGAAAATGTATAGTTGTTTAGCAAAACTAAAGGCAAATAATAAATATATGTACATTTCATTTATAGCCGTACCATACAAGTAGATCCGAAATTCGCTATAATATGTCAAGCTGGAACGATGCTGTTGTAAACATATGGGGGAGAAACAGTGAAAGACAGATATTTGAACGAGCGCTCTTTCTGTTAAGCTGCTGATTGATGTGTTACAGAAATTATAGATCTGTCGAATAAATCAATACTTATAATAAAATTAAATATGCCTATTTTCTGCATTTGTATTACATTTCAAAAATTTTAGGTTTGGAAGTTAATTATGAGTTGTTTGAATAGGGGTAATATGCCATTAAGTAAGGCAATTAGTGAAAACTAGTTTCAAACAGATTCGGAGAAATAGGTTACGTTAGTGAGGGCAAAGTTAATCCAATGTTTCCAGATCAGGTATCGAAAGCTAGCTTGGAATTCGTGGAATATGTGAGAATATTTCTTAGAAATTTATAGAGAGACTTTAGGATGGAACGCAGAAATTTCAGTAATGTACAAAATGAAGTGGCAGCATCGTCTTAGAAGCTGGTAGCAGTGCTCGTAGAGCCATTAGCAAAAAGGGAGGTTATTAGGGGAATTTTTGTTACTGAGTAGGACACTCTGGACAGAATCTTGAACTACTGGACCGATGGAACAAGAGGTAGCTGAATGAAGCGTCATTTCTTGCCTCAATGATAGAATCATGTGTTATCGCATAAGACTGAAATACGTTAACTCCAAATATTAGTTTCCATTGGTCGGCAACTTCTTGATTTAAGTGAACACTTAGAAAGTTATTAAACGTTTCAAATTTAGATTTTGGTGTCATCTTTAGTTTCATTACACACCCACACACACCCGGAGATAGGACTCAGCTGGAGATTGAAGCAAGATCACCGCTAAAACTTCGCTCAGCATCATTGCTTCTGACTTCTCTCCGCTAAAGTACGCAACGGACATGCTGCTTTAAATGGACGAAACATTTATGAGTGTTTATAGAGACGGTTCCCAAGTACATATTTGTTTTTATTTTGTATTGGACATGAAAAGAGAATGAGATGTAAAATCATCGCATAGCAACCAGCTCAAATGTATCGTTTAAGCCTACTGTATTCCACTATTCTCATTGTACCTATAAGGAAATATGTAATAAAATCATTTCTGAAACGTCTTATCTTGAAGCACATGAAGTAGATTGAAGAATAAGCATTTTAAAAAGACTATTTTGTGCAGTGAGCAGAGAACGTCATGTGAGTGCACACGTCAAATTTTTATCAGTGTTGTTTGAAATTAAGGTTCCTGAACGTACTGTACAGTGGTTTCAATAATGCTAAAAACGGAAACAACATACTAACAAAGAATGAACGTTCAAAACCCACCTTCGCAACAAATATTGCCAAAATGACCATAGCTGCATGTGATTTAAAAATCCTCGCATTTTATTTTAAGTAGCCCAGAAGGCAACATTTAGCCAACTCTGGCCACCCTGCTTCCCTTGACAGTTCAGCAATTCCTGTACATTCAGGGTCACAACATCGCAAGATTAATAGAAACATGTCTATTTTTAATAACAAAGCTATGACTGGAAACTAATGACGGAGTGTTATTGGATATGTGGCTGCAACTCGAGCTATTACGTCACACCTTCAATTGTTTGCCAGATAAATGCAATCCGTCTGAATATGCACATTATGGCACGTGTTGGTGTTTTGTTGCACAAGTGGTACCTCACTTTCTGCCATGTCATATGGCTTCGAATGTCTGTTGCGTTTAGTAATTGTTATTTTTTACTTCTTCCGTGTTCTTGGAACAATTATTGCGTAATATATAAAAGTGGAGTTGGGCACCAAAGGATTGCTATAGGTATGTATCACCCCAACTGAAATTTGGTAATTATTTTCAACCAAAATATAGAAATATTATATAGGAAAATATCAAATACCACTTACAGTATTCGGGCCCAAATGACCTTGTTGTCGACGGGCCCTAAAACACCACACACTCACTCACTCACTTACAGTATTTCAAAAAGTGCTCTGCATTTAAGATTTCCTAATACTTCTGATCGGAGGAAAAACATGTCATACATCAGAAATTATGAACATCATTACCTCTTATGTCAATATGACTTCAATCATTAATTTCTCTCTGATTTAAAATACGTTAGTGATAGAGTCGAGTATTAAATATATACTGCAATCTTATTGGGTATGTTATTCATCCAGATAAAATTAATTGTCTCACGATTGTAAGAAGGCATATAAATATTACAAGAAATAAATTATAATAAAATACTAAGTTACTAATTAACTAATGGAACGACTTGCATACAGATGTATTTTTTTATCTTGAAAAGTGCAGAGCGATGCGCAGTGGTATCTGGACGAGTCCACCTCAGAACGGTTGCAACTGGAGGGGAGGGCAGGTTAGTTGCGTACCAGTTGGGAGCAACTAAACACGTGCAGAGCTACTCGGTAACACTGCCGTTTGTTTCAAAATGTGCTTGTCTCCTGGTTCCAAGAGAGAATTTATAAATGACGCCTCCTAGCAGCACATTAGGAAACAAAGTGCTACATTTAAAAACACAAGAAGTAATAACCAATATCCATAGATTTATAAAAAAGGAACAATGGTCTGGGTAAGCTATACAAATCTGGGGAAGGGTATCTGAGGCAACAGTTGTGTCTGAAAGCAGTTTAGGAGAGTTATTAAGGAAAGAAAAGCCATTGGTGCTAGTGCAACAACGTCCTTCTCTATGCCCAGTAAACAAAGATTAAGAACATGCACAAAATCTAATTTGGATGTCTTAATTCAGAAGTAGTTAAGCGAATT
This sequence comes from Mantis religiosa, assembly GCA_030765055.1. Classification (NCBI taxonomy): domain Eukaryota; kingdom Metazoa; phylum Arthropoda; class Insecta; order Mantodea; family Mantidae; genus Mantis; species Mantis religiosa. The sequence goes on from CM060950.1 coordinate 330,872,199, forward strand.
ATGAATAATTTTAAAGCACAGTTAAACAAAGACCAACTTTGAAGAAAGTGCTTATGAAGCTAAAATACTACTGACTTCCAAGGCAGTGTCTGAACACAAAGAAGAGCTCTTTTGAAGCTAGAATTATTTGAAGAAAAAAAAACAACAAAAAAACACTAAGCGTGACAGACAAATTTTAATCGAACATCGCATCATACGTGCAAAAAGCTAAGTATTTACGAAATATTCGGAGATATCGAAGTGAAGTTTATATATTTATATGGATGAAACTTATATAAATACAGCACATACTGGACTATATGCCTGGAGTGAAATACGTTACAGGGACTCTGCAGCGATATTGAAAGGCCGACAGTTGTTTATCATGCCTGCTGGAGAGCAGGGGTTTGTTCCAAATGCCTATGTGCTATTTAAGATCCAACAAAAGCATGGAGATTACTGTCATAGTAAGAATTGCAACTTAGTTTATAAGAGCTGCAAAACTGGCTTCGAGAATGAAATTTGTTTTTAGACACCTTATGCACCGCTCTCCCCTCTCGTAATCTTACGCGTGTGACGCAGTGGCGATAGGTGAACTATCCCCACCACAGTTGCTACTCCTCCCTACCGCGCAGGATTCCTGTCCAGATAAAATAATACATCTGTACCTATGGTTTTTTTTACCTTTGTTGTTTGGTGTCATGCTATTTTAGTGAAGCTAATTTGGAAGACAGATGACGATGCTAGGCAGATGATAAAACAGACGGTGACAAAAATTTGGGTTAAACAGGCATGATTGGCGGGACACGTTTCATAACGCCTTGCTATTCAAAATAAGTTTGGAAAGAGTGCGACAGTCATAATTGCTATACTAAATACATACGTACGTAATATGTTTGTAAGCACTGCAGATAAACTGTCATACCAGTGCTACTTAAAGTATAACTCCCAGGATTGAAAAAGGAAAGACGATATAAAATATGAACTGCAACATGGTTCTTTTCCCCATAATTTTGCTGTTGCATTTTAAAAGATGGAGATGAATGCTTTTGAGTTACTGTATATGGTTTCTCTGAAAATTTGGCATTAGCCAGGTGTTGTAATTTGAGATCATAGATGCTAAAGAGCATTTTCGGCACCTGATTTTTGCGTTTAAACGAGGTACCAACACTACAGAAGCTTCTTGTGAGCGTTCGCGAATGCTCGAAAATACTGTTTGTTGTCGGTTTAACACTACATTTTATTGACCTGCAAACAACAAACACTTTGTCCGTTCCCATATACATGTTTACAACGTGATCGTCGTAGTTTGAGACAGATTACAATTAATTCGTTTTCCCAAACTCTTGAGCAATATATGACGGCCGATGTACTACCCATTCTGTACATAACATTGTCATGTTTAAAATTACTTAGCATAGCAAGAACATGTGCGTTCGACTTAGCTCAGTTATTGCCGCCTGGAATATCAAAGATGAGTATGTATGTTGCTGAGAAACAGAATCTACATAGGTTCCTGGGTTCTAAAACACCACAAATTTTGGCCTCTGCATTCGATTGATCTGCGTGCTGACTTCAGTCGACATTCGTTCACAAATTCGTTTCTTTTCGAGCTGAGGAAAGTTCTCTTAAATTACAACTCTTCCTTTCCCTTAGGATATGAATAGTTCAATGGAGAATGTTCCAAAGGAGGAAAGTGTGAAGCATTAAACCACCATGCATGGAGTTTCAACATGAGGAAATTGCTTCTAAATCCGGATCCGCACATATCGATAGGTTAAAAGTAGTTTACGTTATGGAGCAATGTAAGAAAATGTGTTGCACACACAGAGTAAAATCCATCAATATTAAAGACAATTTCCATAAACGGACTTATTAAAATCCTGGGATGAATACTACATTTAAGAATTAAATTTCCTTCGTATGAGAGTTATCAGCATATTTATAGTGATTGTAGTGTCTGCTGAACGCTTCTCGGGTCTTGCAAGACGCACTTTATGATGTTAACTGCTTTGGCCGGTCGGCAGAGTTCAAACAACACATTTTGATACATATATTTCAGGGTGAAGTTAAAATTAGTACACTTACTTTCTAATGCACTATAACCGATGCAACACTAGATAGAGCAACTTCATACAAATTTCCAATAAGTATAGGAAAGTGTCCATATATGATGTATTACTCATGTTTATTATTAGATATTGACTATCGCCTTTTTCTTTTGGCGTTAGCCCAAAAAAAATCGATCAGAACGCGTCGTTATCAAAAACTGATGCATCAGAGGTTGTAAAATTTTCCCAGCTGGGAGGAACAATACCAACGACTGCATTTTAAAATCTTTTGGCTACTTTCCAGATGGTCACGCAATGCCTGTTTTTCGTAATATAATGGGCTCAGTTGGGGATGACGGACAGTGTTAACTAAGCAAATTCACAGAACCGGTTGTTCACCATAAATTTTGTTACTTGTATTAACATTATGCCTCATTTGGTACAGGAGTTATAAAATTAATAATACATTAAAAGTAAATCGGAATATTTACGAAATGCAATGAAATGGGCTCAACAAACGCTGTGCAACATAAACTAATGGTTAGGAGTGTGCCACATATCATCTCAAAAGAAATTGAAAACAAATTTGATGTGTGACATTCAGATTTTGATTGAAATATAATTGTGCATTTTTTTTTTTTTTTTTTTTTTTTTTGAGAAAATCAAACTGTCTTTTATTTTCTACGAATAGCCTATAAGTCTTCTTCATTCCGGATGATCTTTTTTCGTAAGTGGTAAAGCGTAAGATAAATAAAACTGTACATCATAATAAATGTAAAATTATACTTCATTAAAAGCAGATCTCGTTGAATCACACAACTTCTTTTTCTTTTCTCTCTTTCCTTTCTTTTATATGCAGTTAAACATTTTCGAGATATTTCTTATTTGTTTGAAATTGCAAATACAATTTTCTTAAACGGAAGTTATTTCTTTTATCATGCATAGAGAACGCAATTTCAAAGCCCTACATAGCGACCAGCTCCTAAAAATTGACTGTCAAGCAAGCCTAATGTATTCTTACTCCCATTTGGCCTAAAAGGAAACATGTGCTAAGAGAATTTGTATCTCAATTAACATGAAATAAATAGCAGAATAAGCGTCTCTAAGAATGATTTGTTGAAGAATGCGTAACACATCCTTTTGATTTATGCTGTTCTCTTCCTCCCTCCCTCTCCCTCTCACACACATACACTAACGCAGCCCTTTTGTAAAATACTTTTATCCTTTCAGGAGCCTCAAAACTTTCATTTCCATTGAAATATTGAAAACAATTCTGAGTGGAATGCAATACTTTCTCCATTTATTCCAAGTGACAGAGAAATTAAAAAAGAAAACCTGTATGAGCATTACATACTTTTCACTCTTAAAGCTACGTAAATTCAAGAACTGGCAGTCTTAAGAGGGACCTAATCATAAAGTAATAATTACTTACGGTAAGAAAGACCATTAAAGGAACTCAAATAGTCGCCACGGTAGTGATCAAAAGGTTAAAAGAATAAGTAGGCCAACTTCAGAGACAGTCTGGGATGTTAAATCTTGAGAGTAAGAGGTCAGACTTAAATTGTGAGTACGGAAGCTCAGCTGAAAAAGAAACGTTAAACGATTTGTGGTTTCATTTGTATACATAACAGCGGGAAATTGGCACGAATCTTTCCAATTTGCTTCGTAATGTTATAGAATAAAAAAGATAGTACTTCCAAAGTTTTAGTCCTTGTATTTCTACAGGGCGGTAAACATCAAGTAATTATATTCAGATATCGCCATGGATATAAACTGATGGGTGTGAAGGTCAGACTAATAAAATGCCAGCTTTAGTATGCGATTATTTATAGTTTGATGCAACTCTGCTGTGTTAACATAAATATGAGGCTACGAAACCCTCATATTAGAAAAACAGTGAAAATAAAGTAAGATTTGAATCCGTAGATAAAACAGCCGATATTAAGAAGGTGATTGAAGGCAAAAAACGATTCTGCATGTAATAGGTCCACCGAAATAATAGAACTATAAAATTTATGGTATTTCTTATTTTCTAAGAGCAATTGATACTAAGTGGACCAGTCTACAAACCGCAAATCGCATATTAAAATGTTTGTGTATGAAAATGTGCATGCTACTTTATTGTTACGAGGCCGGATATATAAGGCGTTTTAGATCCTAATTATAAAATACACTACTATATGCCTACCTGTATGACCTACATATACACGTTTCACAAAAGAGGCTCAAACGGGCTGCAGTCAAACTATAGTTCTCTACTTAGTTTTTGAGTACTGTATAATATTCTTAAGCATAATCTGTCTGATTTTGAAACTTTCGGGAGGGTGAACACTTTGTTCAGAAGCTTGTTCTGATCGCATTGCAAACAATGCGGAGTCACAAGTTCGTCTACTCTTCAACCTTAAACACTTCAAAAAACCACCTTTATTTACAATATTCCAATGCTCCTATGATTGTTGAACATAATTTTCGTACAATTTTCAAAACAACATATGGCATGTTGAATTGCAAAAACAGAGGGTAAAAGCGATTTAAGGGAAGAAACGAGGGAGAAGAAAAGAGTGAAGCGATACAAAGAGGTGAAGAGAGATCAAGAAAATGAGAAAGTGAGGCGTTAGTATATTAAAAGGAATGTGAGAAAAAACAAGACTCGCCATTTATTTATGCAACAACGTGAACAGTGTTTTGGGTTATATTAGTTTAACGAGTATAAAGGATGATTATGCTGTATACAAAATGTATTCCATCCCTCTTATATAAAGTATGATCACTTATATCAGTTTTGTAGATAATTAACAATCATAAATCATGAATGAAGAAAAACAAGCTGCATGTTATTTTGAATACAGTAAGCACTTTAAATGGATTTATACTTTAAATTAAAATACTGTTTTCTGTTTAAAAAAATGTCGAACTTTGCTTGGGAAATGTTACCATAATTCTTGCATTAAGACTTAAAGCAGTTGGGAATTGACTGTGACTGCTCAGTGAAACTTGGACACTGATGAAACAGGTTAAGTATAACTAGCAGCGGGATAGCTCAGGTGGTTTCGTCTTAGTCCCGCATTCGGGAGACCCGGTTCGATTCCCTTGCCCGATCCATCTTACCCAAGGGTTTTACATCCCCCGAATTTCCTTTCCCTCCATTTCATATCATTTCTCATCTGGTGGTCTCTTTCAGGGTATAAGTGTTTCGGCGATACATGGCGCGATGATAATGCTCTGAGTGAACCACTTTCTCCTCCGGGAGGTCGGTTGCCGGTCTCCGAACCGGCTGCTGGGACCGCTTCCGAACCACAGTAGAAGGGATGTCCGCTCTGGCCTACCGGAGGAGGTTTCCATCTAAGTAAAAATGTAGGGACCCTGTAATTGACTGCCTTTACACTGGCAATATCACATTGACTTTTTTGTACGTTTACGAAAAATAAATAAAAATAAAGGATTTGGGGATATTTTTTTCGAGGTGAATGATCACCATAATCCTGATGTCTTCTTTTAGCCCCATTTACATACCGCCTTTAACAGTTTAGGTCATTGTACCTTTGGAACTGTTCATCACAGGGGTGTTCACTCGACTGTTCAGGTTGTCTATAAATTCTCACACACATTCAGACTTTTTCATATTTCCAAACTCTCGGGAGGATAGGAAATGATCTTGGCTAAAGAAAATTTCCACTCTCTAGCCTGGAATCGAACCTTGGACGTCTAAATGTGAGGTTAATATTGCAACCACAAGATAATTGGCATTTTCTCAGGGATTTATGAAAATCTTATTACGTTCATAGTTCCATCAGTTGTGGCGTTAAAAATCTTCTGAAATTATTTAGCTTCTTTTGAATTTTCCAGAATTTTAAATGATACGCTTTGAAATGTTAATATATTTACTCTTTTTCTCACGAGAATATGAAGTGTCAAAAGTACCACATATTATTATCTACCTTTTAAATAACCAGCGTTAGGGGATTCTCAATCAGAGACTGCCGATTCAATTCCCGTCTGGGTTGGGAATTTTTCTTTAATCAGACATTCCCTGTTTTTCTCAGAATCTGAAAGTGTGAAAGTGTCTTCAGCAGTAAAATTTATTTAAAAACTAACATTAACTTAACAAGAATTACACTTCAAAGAATTACAATACCATCCATTGTTTCTAAAGTAAAATCCACGATTTCAATCGACGTTTTGGCTGGCCCCGTAGCTCAGTCGGTAGATCACCTGTCTGCCGTGCGAGGGGTCTCGTGTTCGATTCCCGGCTGGGAGTGAGGATTTTTCTCCAACCAAGATGATCCCCTATCTTCCCTAGAGTCTGGAAGTATATATGAGAGTGCGAATGTGTGCGTGATCTAATGATTGAAACCCAACGAATACAGGTTAACATCTTTGTTATGTTCCAAAGGAAAACGGCTGCCGATATGACCACTGCAGTTAAAGGCGGGGTGTAAACGGAACAAATAGAGTCGTTGTCTTAATGGGCCTACACAAAAGAAGCAGTTCAAAAAAGTGTGTTGAAAGCTTGTCTGGCTAATATTTATCATGGTTTGCAGAAGAGAGAAAAATAAGCTTTTGTATGATTAATTTGAAATATATGGACAAAAAATTAAAATGAATAGGAAAAGTCATATATTCAGCGTTTGTTAGCAGATTCGCTAAACTTTTCACTCCCAGATCTAACATTTTCAACCACCTTATAGCCCTAGCGAAGGTTTCGAAATAAAAACTTCTCGTGTATGTCAAATTTACTATGCAAAGTAATTAAACAAATACACATTTTTGTTAAGTTAAATTAACAAATGTATGGGATTAATGCCAAAATTGTGATATTCTCTTTCCTGAAAATTCTATCTCGCAAATGACGTCTATTTCTGCAATTGATCTGAAAGCTTAACGATTTTTGTAACATTTCAGCTGGTATAACATTAATTCTGCGAGTATTGGGTTTAAGATCTATAAAGGATCAGCCAAAATGATTCCAGCAGATGTTGCCATGTTCACACTGCTGGAATTTCCTTGGCAATTGCGTGTTGGATCTTTGGAAGCAGACCATCTCCAAAAACGGAGATGCTGTATATCCTCCAAGATACCTAAATTTCTCTGGGTGCTGAAGAGATAGTTGCCTTCAGATGATCCAAAAACCTTAGAGATATTCACGGAGAAAATATTCTTTCAGTTAAATGAAGTATCGAAAATGTCGTATAAAGATGTTTATTGTCTGCTGATTTGTGAGATATGGTTTTCAAAAAATTAAAATAATTACATCAAACGACATTATTGACACTAATCGCATCTATGGGTTAGTATACATAAATTATACAATTAATGGTTTAGCACTCAGGTTTCATTAGAGGATGTACCTTAGTAGCATGACACATTGGCAGTTCCATATAAAATTAACACAAACACAAATCTCGGTTTAAATATAAAATAACTCATTGCTGCAGACAGTTGTGTGCAACCTAACATAATGACTTCGGTGCTCTTAAATTCCTTAATTGAAATGCGAGTAATTGATAACGTCTAAGCGAGTAAAACTAATTTCGCCTTTTTCTGCCAGCGTCATATAATTTACATATATTTTCAATGGAAACCGCATTAATGTTTGTGTATTAAAGTTGTCCTGGCATTTAGCAACAATACATACTGGATCTTTTCAAGGACATTTTGGGACTTTGCTGATTGTTCTTCAGGAACACTTCAGCATTCATATTCTTCAGAAATAGGCGCAGCCTTGAGCCGGCTCTTCCCCAAAACGTTTTAACAACCGATTATAAGAACACAACTCCCACAGCAACTGGATTTTATTGTTCGAGGAAGGTTACTACAAATGAGAACCAATAAACTTACAGATCAAGCAGTGTTATCTGTTGAAGGTGTGGGTAATTGGTCTACAGCTTGTTTCGACCCACGCGGTCGATCTGCAATCGATGTATCTCTTCATCAGAGGTGTAATACAGATCCTCTGTCGCGATACCAAGAATGCTTTAGTATTAACATGATCTTTTTTGTACGTGTTCTTTATCATTTTTTCCTAAGAATGAAACACTGGATATATAAATCATGTTTTTGATTGGACAGAGGCGGTACTCTGATTAGCAGAGACAGAAATTAACCAGTTCCACTGTTGTCCTTTGAGAGATTTATAGAGTATATACTGCACATGCAAAAACCATACAGTAAGCATTTGATCTACGTTGCTCCTCTTATAAGGAGATATTTCATTTTGATCTGCCCATGTGTTTGGAAGATTTATGATATCTGCTATATGGTAATCAAAACGCAACATCGTTCATATTAGCAATCGATCTGACAAAATACATAAAAGTCTTTATGTGCGCCTGAGTTTAAATTGCGATAATTATATTGGTGCGAGCTTCTTGAAACTATGGTGTAATGTTTTTTAAGAAAACGCATAGATTAGATTCTCAGAAAACAAAGACGAATTTGAATTTTGGCTTTATGCCTATATTATCTGCTTATTCATTTGTCTTTTATGTTTCATGTTTTCACGACAAAAGCCTTTCAAATACCATTTTGTGTGACGGGCGTGCTCCCTCAAATATGAAATTCCTGGAGTGTTCCCCCTATAATGAGTACTTTATAGTGTAACCTAGCACAGGCGTCTGAAGGAAATATATCTTCAAAGGGGCTTTTCTGAGTAAACCAGGGTCTTAAATATGGATTGTGAAGATTTTCATTTCAGTTTGTTTAAAATCTGTTTTCTCCCATATATGATTTAGAAATAATAGGATTTTATTTCGGCAAGTGTATTAAGAACTAAGAAAACTGTAAAACAGTTGCTTACAATATAAGTATTAATTTTGTTTGAATTTGGAGCTACGCTTTTCTGGAACAGATAAAAATTTTTAATCTTAAAATCTGAAACATCATCTACGTTCAAGCTTTTAGATGTCTCCTTTACGCACAGTAAAGTAAGTATTTCTCCAAGAAAAATAGTTGTATAGGCTCTAAAGTTTTGTTTATCTTAGTGGAGTCATAACCATTATGTTTTGTAAATGTCAATCCAACCGAATAAAAGCTCTATAACTTAGAATTTTCACTTGCGTATTACTTTAAAAACGTTTCTATATTTTTTGTTGTTTTCGCGTAAGACATTTATTAAAAAAACATTGTCTGAGGTGGAAGTAGTTAATGCTTTTATCACTATTTCTCTCGACCTTTAACAGTTCTGTTACAAACACAGTTTAAATTTGGAGTTTGTTTGAATGAAATACTTAAGATACATAACTTAGTGGCATTTAGAAAGTGAAATATAATACAAACATCGCCTTTGATATGGGTTATTAAAAATATACATTAGACCTCATTTCAGTCTCTGTATGTCATATTACTTTCCATTACAGTTTCTCTTTTACAGGGTATCTCAGATAATAGTAAAATAGGTTGCGTACTTGTTCACACTGCGGGGTTTTTATCTACATTTTGAGACTTCCCCCTAAACTGAATTAGCATGGGTCTTTCCAATCTATTTGAAAACATATACATTCTACGAGGGATCTAAACTGTTAGACATTTCTTATCCTGTTTTAGCTAACCCTGGCTTTGACAATTATAGATATACTAAATCCAGCAGTTAAGACATGAAACGCTTATTTTCGAGTACACTGCCACAGACTGTCATTACTCTTACGCGCATGGGGCATCTGAAGGATAGCAGCATCTGTCGTATAATACTTCGGTATATTGTAATATAAACCATGTAAACAGTTTACTGGCAATACTTATCAGTTTATAGTGTATCTGCATTAAAAACTATGCTTAAATAATCATATATTCCTCTTTAGTCTTTGATAATAAATATCTTATATATATATATATATATATATATATATATATAATCGTATATAAATATACTGAAAGGGCTGGCTGCCTTACTCGTGGTAAGAGCTTTGAAACCTCTAAAGAAGAATTGATGAGCTTTATTCACGACCCATCACATTCTTTATGAAATTACCGCACAACGGTTCAGAAGAGTTCAATGGCAAATCTTCCCCTTTGCTCCTTACTACATTAATTTCGTGAAGTTTTGTTACATTTATAGACATATGTATACAGTATCGTAGGATTTTATAAATTTAAGTCTTTGAGAATGTTTAGGTAGTGCAAGAATTATTGGAAATGCCCGAGTAATTTTCAAGTGAGATGAAATTTTAGACTCTTTTACCGAACTCTTTAGCCCCGTAATTATCTAATGAAACATAGATGCTCCACAGTTTTCATATAGTACAGCAAACCCTAACATTAATATTCAAAGAAAGAGGTTGAAACAGTGAATATTGTGACTTAGTTCAACTTTCAATGTCACTTAAATTTCTTTTCTTTTCGCGTAGCGGTGTAAGGAATAACCATGTCGTTTCGCTTCAATAGCTGGAATGTTGGGTTCGGAACGTATCTTCTCTCGCTCTAGTAGTCCAGAGAACTCGCTAAGTACGTCACCTCAATAACTCGTAAAATATACTGAGTAAACATCACTTTGTCGCCTCAACAACATAAACTCCCAGTCATTCACTAATTGACAGCCGGGAGCAAACTCGCCAACATTTAGTAGCACGAACTTCGAGAAAGTTCTCTAGAGGCGGGGGAAGAAATACTCGGAAATATCTCGGCATATCTTGACAGCTCTTCTGAAATTTACTCAGAAAGAGGATGCTGCCCTCTCTCCAGCCAGCCAGCCAGCCAGCCAGCCAGCCAGCCAGCCAGCGCTGAAGGACAAAGCCCGCCCTTGGTATTCAATGTCACACTACGAAAATTACTCATTCTCGGAATCAATGTAAATATTTTGGTAACAGATATAAATATTGGTTTAGCATTTCCTGATTTTACGCTTGAGACACTTTTCTCTCTTTACATAACATTCGTATTTAATATACGTGTAGTACTAATGAACTTGATTACTTCTTGCAGAGGATTGGCAACAGGATTTTGATGCATAAACATTGTCAATATGGTTAGATATCCAAAAACATCATTATATATAAAATTGCAACGATATTTGCTCATGAGCTGAAAAAGGCTCTTTTACGAAGTATTACATATAACTGCTGTGATAGTTCGTTGCGTGATTGTTTAATAATACAAACTCCAGTTCATTTTAGGTATTTTACACCTTAATTTATGGTGAGAATTTTTCATTTAATAGTACGCATTATATATCTATATACGAGTATGTATCTGCATACATGAAATACCCGTGACTTTTCTCTTATTTCTGCAGACATTTTCTGTTGAACAACCACGACGATGATTTTTATTATTATTATTATTATTATTATTTTTTTTTTTTTTTACTCCATAGTATTCTGAGCGTAAAGTGAAAGTCAGTTACATAAACTGTACTTTTTGTTAACCCAAGATATTCGTATTCCAGTCTTCGTAAATCCTTTTAGTATTCTGAAATATTCGAGTTTAAGTTACAAGCTTTCTTATTAGCATTATGCAAGTCCGTTGGGAAGGGCAGTGTTTTTCAGTAGCGTAAGAAACTTGTCAGTGATTGAGGAATTTACACACGCCATGGAAAAATATAAGGTAGATGAGATGGACGGACGGATGGACGGACGGACGGACGGACGGCCTGCCGGTCGTAGGGTGGGAGGGAGGGATGAGTAACTTTATTCCTTTTATTGCAATTTCTGTTACGGCAATTTTCTGTGGAATTACATAGGAAATGGCGTTTTAACATGATTTACTTCCTCACATCAATTACCTCATTAAGGAGAATTATAGCAGAAGTAACTATAACACCTGCAGTGTTGGGAAGGTTGCGGGAAGAGAGGAGAATCGATTTGTGTGCAGAGCAGAAAGAAAATTATTTTAAATGACTTGTTTCAACCAATTAAATTTAAGCCCATGTAGCGTGCAGGAATAGGTCTCCTATTTTACTGTTCACGCATATAATGGAAGATCCATATAAAATTAATCATTTTTGAAAACTCCCTTTAGAAGGTAAACATTAAAGTTTACTTTAATTATTTCAGTGAGAGAGAGAGAGAGAGAAATGTATATAAAAAGAGTTACTTCTTTCTTAGTGTATGATATCTCATTTATGTACATTATTTACTGTTCACATCAAGTGAGAGATTGTAATTTCAATACAATCACAGATTTAGATATTAATCTCTGGTATAAAAGCTGCACTCTTTTAAGAAATTTGATAACATCCTTTTAAATTTTTGTTGTAATTCAGTCTTGTAATGTTTATGAACTTGCAAATAGATGATGCTTACAAGGGAACTATCACGGTGCTCATACCGCTATGTACCTGAAAATTTGAGTATTAATGCCTGCTATATACAAACCATGTGCACCAAAAATTTGCTGCGGAGCATTACCGCAACGCCCATGATTGAAGCCTGGAAAATGCAGCATGCTACTACTTGCAAGTACCTACCGGACATCCCTCAGGTCTCTTCCGGGTGTGGTGGACGGCGTTCCCTACGTATGCCATGTTAAGGCCGCTACCCGCTTCCGTACAATGCTGTATTATTATGCCTATATGTTCCTACGTATTCTGGGCCCATTTTCGGGTACTTCCAGCTATACTTCGCACTCGATTTTTGGCACACATGCCCCACATAGATAAGAGATGATGCCATCAAACTCTCAAGCGAATGCAGGTATAAGCATAGTGAAGTTCCCTTGTTAGATATAGTGTTTATATGAACTGAATTTGTTTTGAATAAACTCGTAAGCTTCTATAAAGAGCAATTTCCTATACAACGATGCTTGGTAAACGTAAAATGTTTTGTTTAAAGTTGGTTTACACTTTTCGTAGTACAGAGAAATTTGCTATAATTACAATTGTTTTCTCCTGCATTCTGAACATTTTTAAGCTGCCAGTTTGTCGTTATTCTGATGAGTGTTCCGAAGAAATCATTCTCCCATTGGTCTCTGGAAAGCCTTATCGAGCGGTGACCTTCAGACTTACATCTAAGTCTGCAATTTTCTCGTACTTTATGGGACGTTTTCTTTCTATTTTGCTTTACATGTCGTAAGAATTGGTGTCTTATGCATTTTAATACGTTCAGTAAGCGTTCGACATATCAGAAATTAATATTTTTTCCTCACTGAACAATACTTCCTCCTGATGTTAAGAGAAACTTAAAAAATAATGCAATTTTTGCACATATAATAAGGACCTCGATATCTATGATGAAATTAGAACACGATATTCATTGCGCAGAATGCAGTTATACATTTTGTGTTGCTTACGGAGCTGGGACAAAGATGCGGGTATCGGAGACTCTGGTTATAATGGTTGCTTCGATAATATTGCTGCAACGTAAAAGCTAAAGAAAGTATTTTTTCATATATGACTGCAATTCTAAATGGCTAAGAAATTGCGACGAAGTCTGCTTCGAGGAGATATAATCGTTTAAGGGCAGCTACGTCAGGCTATATGGATTTTTATTAAAATACCATACATTTAACTTCCTACCGCTTGCCAGTTAATTTGCATTTACTACACATCCACCGCTTTTCGCTGATAAGCAGGCCATTTGTAGTTACAAACGACAGCTGTGACAATACTACTACCACTATTGCTACTGCCACCGCCACTTAATAGTACCTAGTGGTGGCGGTGGCGGTGGCGGTGGCTGTAGAATTATTGTTATTATATACACTTCAGGTTACTTTGTGTTTTGCGCTGCAGTGATTAAATAAAGTGGCTTCAACCATTTCAATTGGTGCAGTCAGTTTAGACAGGACTTATTATACAATTTAAGATGCGTAATATTGTGTGTGATCTTCATTGTCACATAACTGGCATAGTCAGCAATCGCCGCCACCTTGACGTTCGCTCTCGTAGCTATTCGTCCTTCCCAGTATTTCAGTGGACCAAGAGCGGCCATAGCCTAGCATGCTAATTGACTTCTTGAATCACATGTATATACCTTCATATATTATACACTAGCATGCTGTGTAAATTCATATCGAAAATAGAAAGAAAAATGAAGCCAAATTATTCAGAGAACAAAGAGTACGTCACAGAGTACAAATGTGTCGCAGTGGAAGAAGAAACCAGACTGAACCGCGATAAAGACCACGAAGGTGGACAACGCTCTGATGGAAAGGTTCGTTCTTAGTGCTAATTGCCGTGTTTAGAATGAATTCTATTTTGTGTGTCCTCTACACGAAATAAATAAACGTGAGCATTGTGACAGTGAGACGTACAAACTGTTCCTCTGCCTCGCCTCGTCCCGTACGAGTATTAGCATTCTCAAAACTAGGCAGCCCTATACGCTTAAGTTAATGCTTGAGTCGGCAGTAGTGGAATATTGCAAAGGACACCACTTTATGAGCATTTTCGCTGGTTTCTTTTTGTGCCATTCGTTAAATCTCACAGCTTTGATTTGCACGTGCCTTGGTATGGTTAACTTGGAAATTATAATGCAAATAGACTGTTTCATAAATATTCATTCTAGATTTGACTCCTTTATCGGTAGTCCAAGCTACAGACAGGTTATTTGAAAGAGTCTTTGTAAAACAATGAAGATTTGCATTTTAAAATAACTGTTTTTATAATTTAGCAATGCTAATTTTTTGTTTGTTTGTTTGTTTTGCATAAAGGATGCTGGAGTCGGAAGGTGTGGAAACTCTTTCATGGCTAGTGTATTCCTATACCAAGCGATAGTCTTGCAGCGAATTATAAAAAGTGGTTCTTATATTTATGAAACAGTTTCATTTTTGGATTTTGAACTGGTGGGGACTATATTTTGTGTGTAAACAAATAACGTAAGCAAACTGAGCCTTCGCATACTTTTTACCGCCTCAGGCACTTGTTTAACAAAATTATATAGTGTTCATGCAAGAAATATGCAAAGCCGTTAGGCTATTCCTACTTCATGTACTGCTGTATTAAGTAGGGAAAGTATGGTATTCCGGCAAAACTGTATGTCCTGATTTCCCGGAAAGTATGTTTTCAGTCCACCCAAGAAGCATTAAAGCGTTTTTTAAAAAATGTTTTTATATGTCAGGGAAAGAAAGTGAGTGACTAAAGAATAACTTAAAAGCGAAAACTGCTGTAAGTACCTATCGAACTTGGCATTTGAATCCAGCCTCTTTCAAGGAGGTGCCATGAAGATTTTCAAGAAAATCATCCCTCCCTAAACTATCCATTATATGAAAAACATACTTTGATTTTCCCAAAAACGGCTCCAATGATTTTGTTTAAAATATGTTTAAGATATTTTAATGGCAAATAAAATATATATCTCAAATTTCCTTGAAATAGTCACTGAAGTTATCTAATATCAATGACTTTTACAATTATTGGTAAACCTTGAAGGACAAACACTTGCTATGCAGAAGGATATAGAGTTTATCTCATATCGAGCTTTTTAAATTATTTCCGAGATACTCTATGTTATTGGTTTGAGTTCTCAAGTAATTTTCTAATAGATTTCTCAACTAGGAAGTCGTTATTCTCTTTCTCGCTCTCTTTCTATCTTTCTCTTTCTCTCTTTCTGTTGTATTCAAAGATAACGACTTCAGTCATCACGTATGTTTTCTTTTAAAATGTGACTATTGCTTTACCAATCATATCCTAAAACGAAATTTGCAAGTGTTAATTTAAGTTTTGCTCAGTTAACAAGTATAGGAGATTAGTTTTTTTTTTTTTTTTTAATGTACATAGTTGTAAGATAAGATACTGTAAGTAAACCAATACTTCTAGAGAATGTTAGATCTAATTTGGGTTAGACTTTATTTCTTTTCCAGAGGAAAGTCATTTGTTTTATTTTACTTATTTTATTACTATCAATTAATTTGATTTTTCGCCGGTCCAAAGCGAACTAGAAAAAACATGTATGCATACCTAAGTATCTAAAGTAATCAATTATATAGACCATTGTTTAACCGAATTTGAAGGCACCGATAAATGGCCATTTCAATTTAACAAAGTTTGAATTAATGTTTTGTATATATTTTCGTTACCAGTGGAATAAGTTCTTCGAATTCATGGCCTTTAAGAAAAAATAAAAATATTTACCATTCATATAGGTATAGACTTTGCAGTGAAGGCATGTGTTAGAACCGTTCACTACTTTGTTTTTGGCTAGCCTCATGTGGTTGTTATTGCTACTAAATGAACAATTTACTACACTTGCCTCTATATTATATGTTACACTTAATAATAATCGATTTGAGAGTAGACTTTTTCTCTCTACTGTCAACCATACGTAAATTTGCTGTTTTTGCTTTAGCGTGACAGCATTACGAGTACTTTTTTGTTTCGGCGGCAGTGATGGAGCGGAAGGGGAGGGGAAGGAAAAAAAACATTCACTATTAATAAGCAATGACAGAGCACTCTGGATTATTGTAAATCGCACTCCTTGTACTGTCGACTGACCAACCTATCTTTCCATGGCCCCCTTGCGTCTTACGCTGTGGAAGTGACACTCAATGAGCAAGTAAAAGATCGGGCCATTGTTGGAAAATTACAGTATATTACATATGTATCGAGAAAATATGTTTTGCATAACAGATAAATATAGTTTAGACGATGAAATAGGTATAAAATATGTAATTAGGGAACCAATTTCGTAGTGTGAAATTCTTAGTGTGAATTATCCGAAATTCTCTTTAAGCAATGGATTTACCGATGTAATTGTTCAGGGACACAATAGCTGGTACACGAACCGGGTTTCCGATTTATCCCATTTTGAATTATCGAAGGTCTACTGTACATACCAAATTCATTTGGTTTTAGTATTACAGGTGAGATACTAAACCTTTCTTTTCGGAGAAGAAAATTATCTTTACGAACAAAAGTCTAAGCATGTGCTTCTTTTTTATCGGAGTAAAATAAGTGTAGTATTAAATCGTAAAGACTATGTTTCTATTAGGATTATCAAGAAAAATCCATGCAATATCTAGAAAGAACAGTGCCAGCTAGACCACCGAAAGCAACGTAAGGTAAAAGAAATTCAGGAAAACCTTACGAAAATATAAAACGTACCACTATGAGGGTAGAACAACCAATTTGCCTGATCCACAAAGTGGGGAAGGTAATTCTTTGACATTCGTCCAGTTTTTACACCATCACTTCACTAATTTTCTACTGTCACTTAATAATCTAGTTCAACACTAGCCGAGACCTCTCTTTGCTCACTCTGTCAGTTCTGTAATTTGAACCAGTTACACTGATCACTGTCACCTCACTTTATTAATTTATTCCACGTTGTAGTAGCAGCGTTACGAAATGGGCACAATGCAGCCTCCTTCCGGACGGTTCACGGGGAGGTTAACCCAAGAACGTCTTTCGCCTTTTACAATAACAGCACTCGGTGGAAATGGACACAAACGATATCGCAGGCAGTCTTCTCGTCGAACCAGAAACGCACCCACTGACTTCGCGAAATTCGCTCAACTTGCGAGAGTGCTCACTTAAAATGCCTCGGCGATCTACAGAAGGAAATGTTACATGAACTGCGATCAGTTTCCCTTGATGTTGACACTGCTGGGGTCGCAGGACCGTATACGGATGTGGCATTACCGTTGCGTCTTTTACTGTAACATTTTATCTGAGTCAATGCCAAAACCTAGTTGGGATTTTATTTTTATTTTCACACTCATTTGACTCAATCTTGTCATATTTTATTTCAGCTTTAGTTTTCTTCATTCTGGAAATTACATTATTTTTTCACTTCCCGTGTCCTCCATTCTGGAGTTCATTATCTTAATTGCAGTTACTATATTATCCATTCCAGGGTGCATATTTGTTGTATTTTGTCTACTATAACTGGTAATAATTTTTGTAGAATTTCCCCCATTGTAACACTTAAATCCCTCTTCTGACACCAATGTCACTTCATCCAGTTTTTACACTGTCAGTTCAATATTTTCCTGTCAAACGCGTTCGGATTACAGCATTTCTCCACCAGAAATGCACTCTCTTACTTATTGACTCGCTTCACGAGACTCGTTCATCTTTTGAGGACGTTCGCGTATTTAGCCGTTGAAAGCCTCCTCTTCGTTCTCGAATTTTCGAGAAGCTGAAACTTATAGAAGATTCTGGTTATGCGACGACATCGTTTATCGTGTTTACGCTGGGAGAACGCTCTGTATATCTGTTTACAGTTCCAATTGGCTGGCGACTACTTCCCGATAACCTTGCACTATAGCCACTGCGTCTCAATATAGACATTTCAAACATAACACAATTTCTTAATAAATATCTATGAAGAATCTTAGCCTATACATGGCTAGTGTGGAGAAATGATTAATTTCCACCAATTAACTAAAATAACACAATTTCTGTTCAGGTAACGTGTTTTGTGCCTACTTTCCACAGATTCATATACCATTGTAATTAAAAGGCAATTAATTTAGAAAGAAATCAAAATTCTTTTGGAGGCGTATACCTGCTTCTAACATTGCTTATGAACTTGCATATGATATGCAATTTCGTAAAGAAATACCTAAAATTTAATTTGAAATTTGACGGGCAATAGGTGGTTTCCCGACGATGGTTTGAGGGTAAATAACTGGTGGGGCTTAAGGAAATGTAAATGATTGTTACACCAGTGGGAAAAGGCTCGCCTTGTAATGTCAGAGTTTTCATACGTATATTATGTAGTGCTTGTACCACAAATCACGTCGCGTGAACTTCCGAGCCTCGAATCCGCAATACAGTCCAGTGCAAACTCCTTGGACAAAGCAGGAATGGCTACGGCTATATAGAATATTTTCTGTAAGACGCTCGAAGACGTCATACGTTAACTATGTCATTGATGAAACTATGACAATCTTTTTCTTGTTGGTAAAAGTATTTGTTTTAGATGTTGCATACATTTGTACGATATTCCAGCACTGGCAGACACGTGTCTCGATTTCTTGGAAGGCATCATTAAGTTAACAGGTGGTTGTCACTCCGGACATCAATTTGTAATGCGTCCGTTGCCTGTCTTGTTAACAACTGTTTACATTCTGTCAGAACTTTTTTGTGTGTTTTAATTGGAACGGCGTGTGTGTAGAAGAAGAAGCAAGCTTTATCAGTGTGCAATAACCAGTCATTACTAGACATGCATGACGTGGGGGTACCCGTAGTCTTTTACCTTACCACTTAATCATTAGAGGAACGAAAACATTTCCAGTCTAACACCAGGAGACTAGTACTAACAATCGATTGCTGTAAGCCAGGCTTATATAGAGGGATGAAAAATATGATTTTCAGTCAGTATAGTGAAAATTGTACATTATTTCGTTCGGGTAGAATGCTATACCATATGATACCACAATGTTGGGGGGGGGGACGAAAACAGGAAAGGAAAGCTAAAAAGAGACTGCCGGGTTTGTAACTAATAGCTAATAAAGGACACCTCTGCCTCAGAAAACTGTATGAGGATGCAACATAAATCAGGAACACTTTCTTGAGTATGATGATGGTGATGATGATGATGATGATGATGATGATGATGATGATGATGATGATGATGGTGATGGTGATGTGGCTATTGTACCCAGATTAGAACAGTAGCCTCTATCAAAGTCTCTGAGTCTCGTTTGGTCAGCATTGGAAAGCTGTCTTCGGGAAACAATTCTCTTCATCCTATCCAATTACTCAGTTAATTTTTAGCGGCGCTTCTACCTTTGATTTATTCCTTTTGTTCAAAGTTCGTTCCTTATTTCCTCAGTTCTCCTGTTTTGAAATCGTAAAATTTCTACTTCTTATCGTAGAATCCTCATCTCAGACGGTTTAAGCAGTCTTTTATATTCTTTTGTATAGGGCTATTTGCAATGCTACTAATTTATAAAATTTCAGTGATCTTAAAATACTAAAATAAGGGGATTATTTTATTATATTTTTTTTCAATACGTATACTCCCTCCATCTAATACATTGTTCAGAAAATATATCGCGTATATACACCGTTGCAATTACATCCGTTAAACCTCGGAGGGTAAGCTGAAAACTCCCTCTTGAAAAGGGAGCAGTGAACATTACTAGCTCTGGAAACAGAAACATCACCTCAGTTTCACGCGTAGATGTAAAAGTTTGGAAAGCATAACGCTTGCTTTATATGACGTAGTTAGCGTATATTATTTTTCAAAATATGGCGTCAGGGATAACAGAATTTTTCCATTAGATCCACGCCGTTATGCTTCATGAATACGTGATGTGCCTTTGATAGGATTAAACCCGAACACATGACATCCTGTTTTGGCCTTTCTGTAGCATAGAAACAGCTATTCGTGCTCTGTACGTGGGGATTTGTGTTTATCATATTTGGGTATACCATGTTGCTAGTTTTAGCTTAAATACTTAGGTAAATTGTTTATTACTTCTCTGCTGAAGCAGAGTTTGGATATATCAATACTAAATTTTCTATTTGCATTCTTTAAAGTCATCTAAAATATACATACATTTATTCACTAGGTATGCACCATAAATGTTAACCTGTTACAATATCCATTATTCCTTAGACATAATTCCGGCCGTTGTAGATTTACCGTTAATATAAAATAATAATTTTCTTCAAATCCTAAGGTCTAAGTTTGACATTCATCGGTCAACAAGTTTATGTGGCGAAAAGGATCTTTCCACGTCTACGAGTGCTATTTGGCAACATTTGAAAGCACCAGTGCTGGGATATTTCTTCAGGAAGCACTGTGCTTTCATCTTGAATATTTTATCCACAGAACACAAAATCTGGTCAGAATTTCTACTTAAGCAGTAACAATTCACCGATTAATTACCCTGCGCTCTTAATAGGAGTGTACTCCGAACATCGATAGTGGATAAATGCATGTAAAGAGAAAGCAGATCTTTCTAGTGTTATTCTGAATTCAGTTACAACTGTGGAATTTGTCTTGATTACAACCACTCTCTTTGCGAATACCCACTATTCAAAATATTGTGATAAAGTTGAATTGACAAAGCGTTAGTTGAATTCAGAATACCAACGAATTCTTTAACAGCATAAAAATGATCACCAGCTTGTTTCCTAGCGATAATTTATTCGGCCAGATTAAACTATTGGTGAGGTGTTTAGAATGTAGCACTTCTGTATTAGTCGGGTTTTATACCTACCCCAAAGTTTGCTTTAACTTTCTGTATTGCGTTCCGAGTAGATAATGGAAGTATTGTATTCATCTGCATCTTCCATATGCAGATTTCACCAGAACCGTCCACGCATGTTTGGTGGCTATGAATTAAAAAAAAAATAAACACAGTTTTTAGAAAAATGTCCGTGCCTACCTACCTGCATCTGTGAGTGCAAAATTCTAAAACAAAACATTTTATAAATACCAAACTTGGTATGGAGTTCAATATCTTCCAGAAATGCGACACCAAGATGTCCAGGAGAGTCTTTCCAAGAGAGTCTACCTTTTACATGGAAGCATTTTCGTTAGGTAATATTATTTATTTTCACAAATGATTCAAACGATTTTTATTAATGTACCACATTGAAAGATAAACGTAGGTACAAACATATCCTTATATTCTAGGAAAGGGATGTAAAATGAATGAACTTTAACCTTTAAATAGCAAACAATAGAAAAAGCCTTACTGCAAAAAATAAGTAAATAAATAAACGAAATAAAAATAATGTGCCAAATAAACTTTTCGTGGCATTAGACAAATCTCGGTTATAGTTTATTATTGGTTGTAATTTTAAAATACCCTTTTTAGCAAAGTGGTTGTTTGTTTCTCATGGTCCTAGAAAGAGGAGGCAAATTTAGATTTCACATAGCGATATATTTTACTATCGCTTAATTTTACTTCATCTCTAAATGCAATAACATTTATGCAAATTTTTATCTCGATTAAGATTAAGTTGAAAACTAAGATTCTATAATAATAACTTATAGAAGTGTGGCTTGAAAACGTCATGTGAATATAACACATCATACCCCCCCCCCCCCACCTAAAGGACCATGTTTTTCATCTGCATTTGGAACGGTTAATTCATCTGGTATATAACATACCCCGAAGTATATTTTCACTTCAGTCGTTACATTAAGTGTGTACATGACGTTATAATTTGGAGTTGTGTGCAGCAGTTATACACAAATCCATTGTTGATATGCACTTTACATTTTTTCTACCTATCATTTTGGAAAGGAGGGTACATTCCTGGATTTCTATTGTGCGTTCGCCCGGCGCTTTATTCAATGTTAAATTTAAGGAGCATTTAAATAGATATCGCATTAGGAACAGCGATGAATGTATCAGTAAATGTCCAGCACATTCATTACCGTGGCTTCACACAAAAATTAAATTCATTGCTTAGTATTATTATATTTTATTCTGAAAATAATTTGTTGAACTTAAGCTAAAATTATTATGAACACTATAATGGGTACGAGTGGAGAAATGATATGTTTTTAATGCTTTATGCAAAATTAGAATAAGAATTCTGTAGTCAAAATAATCTAGCTTGTATTGGTTAGCAAAATTAGGTTTCATTTCAGAAAATCTATGACAAAAATGATATGTGATGTGACTTTTAATTGGCAAAATATTATATACTCTAGCAACCAAGTGCCTTTAAAAATATGACATTTTAATGCATTATTTTCCAGAAACTTCGGAAAAAGCCGTTACAGTTGCGGCACATTTAATTCGTTGAAAATTATTAAGAATTCTTTGAGAAAAAAACATTTAAAAATTTGAATATGAATTTCGATGCTCTACACGGTACTTTATAGAGTTAGTGATTAACATAAAATTTATTATCATTATCATTATCATTATAATTATTATCATTATTAATTATTATTATTATTATTATTATTATTATTATTATTATTATTATGTATTATTATTACTTATTATTATTATTACTTATTATTATTATTATTAATTATTAATTATTATTATTATTATTATTATTATTATTATTATTATTTATTATTATTATTATTTATTATTATTATTATTTATTATTATTATTATTTATTATTATTATTATTTATTATTATTATTTATTATTATTATTATTTATTATTATTATTATTTATTATTATTATTATTTATTATTATTATTATTATTATTTATTATTATTATTTATTATTATTATTATTATTATTATTATTATTATTATTATTATTATTATTATTATTATTATTATTATTATTATTATTATTATTATTTCGCTGGGGAACATACATTCTGTTCATAGCGTCAAATTTTGCCCTTGTTAACCGTAGATTGTCATTCCGAGTACTTTCCAAAACTGAATACACTTAATTGCGTAAACTGTTTTTATATTATAATTAAAATATGATACACATGGGATGTTCTATGTATTAACTTACTCATAATTTTATTTTGAGTTTAAAATACACTACAGAGAGAGAGAGAGAGAGAGAGAGAGAGAGAGAGAGAGAGAGAGAGAGAGAGAGAGAGAGAGAGAGAGAGAGAGAGAGAGAGAGAGAGAGAGAGAGAGAGAGAGAGAGAGAGAGAGAGAGAGAGAGAGAGAGAGAGAGGGAGGGAGGGAGGGCTAAGTGTCCTTAAAATTGCAGTAATCATTATTTTAGTTGCGCAGTAACTTTCCGATACAAGATACATTCAGGAAAATTGATAATATAATGTGGATGAAATATTTTAAACTAAACCCTCTCCCCAATAAAAGAAAATTTAGCATCATTCACGTTTTGAGGAAAACATTTAAATTTAACGTATGGTCTTCAGCTCTACAAAATTTGTTATACAAATAGAAACAGGGTATAACTTTATAAACATACCAAAAGTAACAAAAATGTAATAGTTCAATTATTTTGGACCCCCTTCCAGAAAGAACTTGACACACCAACTTGAAGCTGTTGCAGTTAATGAATTCAGTACAGGAAAGGAAAGCCCATAGCCCTCGGCATGTGCACTGGCTGTTTGTTGTGGCACTGACAGCAAGGAAGTTGAAGGGATTGCAAGGAAATGGTCGTGACTAGTATTAACGAGTAGTTTTATGTGCCCTCCTAGTGAGATAACGCAAAACTGTCAGACAGTCGACACTAAGAGGCAATCGTGACAGTGCAACAACCATTTTCATCTTAGCAACGAGTTCTGTTTTACCATAGACTGGATTCCTACCCCACTCTAGGGATAGCAGCAAATTTACTTAATGGCACATCGATCAAATATAGGAGAGTAATTCGGAAAGTAATTCGACCTACTTATCGTAGCATGCAGGGGAAGAAATGCAATTCCACCGAAAAATTCAATGTCATGAATTCACCGAAGATATTGTTTAAGTACCCCCTTAACCTCACAAAACATCTTATCTAAGATCCGTGTGTCTGGTATTGACTCTGAACTTTCTGGAAATAACCTTTGAGGTCTTCGTCATTCTGAATGATTTTTATTTACATGGAAAATGTATGAGGTACATACATTTATTTTCAGCTTATTCCTGAAAAAATGGGAATCTCTTTTTAAAGGAATACAATTTATGTCAAACTCTTTATGGCAACAGACATACCTGACATATTCTTTATTATTTTTGCATTTTCAAATATTTATACTTTTTATTTTCTCTACCAAGTACATGTGATGTAGTGTGGTGGAAGAGATGCTGCATTCCACTCAACAATTCGATACCGATATTTCAGTAAAAAACACAGGTTTTTAGGTTCGCTGAATCCAAAATAAGCATTTTTAGAAAAAAAAAAACGTCCTGTTGCGACTGTGTAACTGTGAAAAGCATAATTCAGAAATGAAAAGTCGGTTAAATATTAACTCAGCATTTACTTACTTTACAAGAAAACACCCCATCCCGGACTACTCTTTACGTGGAAAATTAATTGAAAATTGTTATTTTCCAAAATAATACTAAACTATTGTGTTTAAAATGTCATATGTTTGAATACTCATGATAAATGTAATGTATATCTTGAATTTTCGGGAATGTCCTTAGAAGTTTTATTTATTCTAGGTGGCTTTTGCATTACTTATAGAGAGACGACGTGTTTACATAAAACTGTAGATCTAATTGAAATACGTTTTTGGGTGGATTGAATCATATCCGAGATATTTATTGTTATTTGCGTGAATTTTCAAATGAGTATACTTTTCTCAAATGGGAAGTTGTTATTCCTTTGTTTCTCTTGACCAAGTAAAGGGAACAGAATTTGAAAGCTATTACATAAGCGATCAGCTTTAAAACATTTGACTGGCTTAAAGCCTAATGTGCATCCCTATTTCCATTGCTTCTACAATAAAATTAGCAATAAGTGTTTATCTGTATTAACATGAAGTAAAAGAGGAATAAGCGTTTGTAATAGTTTGTGCAAGAGGAGATAAAGTCACGTGACTGCAACTCTTCAGACATTTTTCCCGTAGTCGTGATTAAGAACATGGAATTTATAAATATAGCAACATCACAGAGCGACCTGCTTTATAAAAGTGAGACTTTCTAGCGCACCTAATACCTACAACGAAATATGTAACTGTATCACAAAATAAATTAACAAGAAGTAAAAGAATAAGCTTTTGTAAAAGTAGTTTGTGAAAAAATGGGTGGAGACAGTTTGGTGAATGCAGCATGTTAATTTGTTTAGACATTACCAAAGACTAAACACTGAAGTATTTGTCCTAAGCCATAGGTGTACATTGAAAGGTTCCAATTTTTAAGGCGAAAACTGCATGCGAAGAATTTCGTCATCGGCAAATTATGTCCAACAGTGGCGGGACCGCTCATACAACTCCCATGATTCGCGGAGATGTATGATCGTTGTTTTTTTTAAATGTCGATCAGCAGTTTCACGCTTTACAAGCCAGGCAAAGTCCAGATTACATGCCGTCACAAAACAAAATCACAAATAAATAACATAAATAAATGGAAACTGATTACAGACTAGAACAAAATAAGACCAATTCCCATGGTGTTCCTTCTTGACGTAGTGATCAAGGTGACACGAGTCCAAGCGAAGGTGAACTGCCGGCAAGTAGTCAGGAGGCAAGAGCAGGTCTCGCAGTAGTCGGCTGTAGATTCTGATGGGAACGGTAATCCGACATCCAAGAACTGCATCGGAAACTGAAAAGAAATTGGCAAAGAATGTCTGTGCTTGGTGATGAAATCTTCAGCGCTAAACACATCGATTTCCTGTAAAATTGTTCGCCGCCAACGAACCAGACTGGCCCTCGTAGCCATGGTCGCTAGAGCGTATGTATCCAGCGTTTCCGCCACGTAGAGTTTCGCGGGTTTGAGTCCCGCCTTGGGCATAAGTGTTTAAGGTATGTGTTTGGTGTATATGTGTAAAAAGTACAGAAAACAAACAATAATCAAACTGAAACAAAAACTGTCAAATAGAGAAAGAAATATCTCTCTCTCTCTCTCTCTCTCTCTCTCTCTCTCTCTCTATATATATATATATATATATATATATATATATATATATATATATATACGATGCCCGCCTCGGTAGCGTGGTGTTAGAGTGTCTGCCTCACGTTTAAGAGGTCCCGAGTTCGAATCTCGGTCAGGGTGAGTCACCTGGATAAGGTTTCTTCCGGGGTTTTCCCTTATCCTGGAAGATGAATGTCCGGTAACTCTAAGCTCTATGGACCCTGGGCTCATTTGAGCATCATTTCACCCATTCCATTCATCGTCCGATATGACTTAACGTTGGAGGATGTAAATTACAACACATATATATATAATATAACCATGGAGCATTCAAGGCCGTGCTTAAGATCTTATTTTGGAGCGACTGAAGCCTTGAGTGCACCAGACACAGCTCCATTCCAGACTGGACAGGCGTAGGTTAACAAAGGTCGCATCAATGCAGTGTAGAGTAAGATAGTGATATCGGTTCTGATGGACGACTTCCTGCTCATCGGTGGATAGCGTTTAGACAGTCTGTCATATGCAAGATTAAGTTAGCGTTGTCATGACTCTTCATGTTTATCACGTATATTATTTATACATTTTACATCAAATCATCACTTTGGATTTGAAGCAGCAGGTCAGACGTCGATATTTCAGCATCATCTGGGTATCGCTGGTAAGCAGTGGTAATGGCTGAAATGCAGGAAATTCCTGGAATTATAGTGTCCACTCCAACATTTACTACCACCAGGAAAAAACCACGAAAATACCTAGGTTCAGATTGATAGATCCTACCACAGTCAAGCCCAGTACCTTTCATATGTTACCACGAAGCCACTTCACTCGGATGTTTCAGGCCTGTATCATGACAGCTTTGGTACTTAAAAATAGTGATATTTGTATGTTCCTGTGTGTTTAAAGAAAACTCTCAGCATGCATCATCAGGATATATGTTTTATAGTTTATAACAGGCATAGGAATTCTTAAACAGCTACCTTCAGTTATCTACACCCAAACCAAGCACTGCAAAACAGAGGCCAAGGGTCAACTACAGGTAGGTGAAAACTTGCCTCAGTTGTGTCTGCGAACACCAAGACTGTACGAAGAATACACGGGGCTTGGTTTCGTAAAAGCGACCTCCATGCCTATAGTCCAGTAATAGTTCAACATTATTTTCTAACGTCATACCTTCAATACTTAGAAATTTCTTGGCCTGTTTAACAACTATGAATAAAATATGTGCTGAAAATGCGTTATGTTGGAGAGAGACGCTATCTCAGCAGTGCTTCTCTTTTTACTGTGTACTACGGAAACTTACGGGTTAAAAACCTCAAAATGAATTAATATTCTAATGTAAGAATTCCTAATTTAAGGAATACATCAATGAGGTGGTTTTAGAAATTTTATAACCCATTTTGTTATTAATAATAATAATAGACATCCACTTGTTCTTTTAAAATATTTAGGCAGGTCATCAACTTCGTTTTTGTCCTTTTTATTCTTACTCTCGTCAACTGTCGTTGGCTGCTGTGGAAAAGGTTGTTGTGCTATCCCAATTAGCTCCTTATTTAACATGATAGTTTTTCTTAATATATTCGAAGAGAATTGTGAACTGTATATTTTTATAACTGCATTAATCAGGTATATTGTCTAACATTTATCGTTTTTATCGCCTGACCTTGCATTGCACATTGCTTTTGCACAGGCATGAGTTGTAAATTAGTTCTTTCAGAGGAAAGAGGAAGGGAATTGAGTGCGGAAGAATATTTACTACGTGGCATGGTTATAATTAAAGCCGTGAGGCGTTTGAATTTTTCCATAGGTGTACTGCACATTGACTGTAATGTTATTGCTTGCACAAGTAAACAACTCCAGGTTGGTATTATACAAGCTGAGCAGAACAACCGCTATACTGCCAGAGGAAACAAAACAGACGCGTTATACTACACCCTGACCTTGCGTCTGAATACACTTCACTAGTTCGCAGAGTACTACGTCACGTTGTTTTCGACGTATACACATTTGATGGTCGTGCTGTACGTCTAAGGTCATTCATACTCTGTGTCCAGCTAACTAGTATCGCTTGTGAGCGCGCATCTCTCCGGCGTTTAATTATAATGAACTGGGTTTGGCGATTAAAATCAGAGGAAATAAGTATACTTACACTCTTTAAGTCGGCACGAAGGTGTCCATTGTTCTTTATTATCTTTCCAAAATATTTTATTGAAGTGAAGCAATTAAGTTATTAGAAACAAAAGGACAGCATATTTTAATTGAGATGAAACAAGGGAAATCGGGTGAAATAAAACATTGAATGTATTATGTTTTGCAGATGATGTATTAATTTTTGACAGAGAGGACAGTCTACAGAAAGCAGTTTATCAATTAAATAATATATGTAACAAATATAACATGATAATTTCAAAATAAAAAACTAAACTAATGGAGTTCCATGGAAAACAGCCAGTAAGAACGAAACTAGTAATAGAAGATGGAGTGTTGGAACAGGTTTCACACTTTCTGTACTTGGGCTATGATATAACGTATGAAGAACAAGATATAAATATGAAAATGCGGACATTTCAACATATTTGTGGAACAATCAAATGAACACTGAGGACCAAAGTTAGCTAAGGTTTTATTCAACAATGGCACTACCATTGGCAATGTATGAAAGTTAGCCCTGGATCATAAAAGAAAAAGGAAAACAAATCAGGCAGCGGAAATGTACTTTCTAAGGCAGTGAAGGTTGTACGACACAAGAACATGTTATAAATGAGAATATCAGAGAGGAACTAAAAGTACAACCACTTCTTCAACAAATAGAAGAGCACAGTAACAATTGGAAAGAGCATCTGCAAAGAATGCCACAGGATAGGATACCAAAGATGGTAATGATGTATAAAGATAGAGAAAGTAGAGCGGTAGGAAGACCAAGAAAGCGCTGGACTGAACAGATAAGAGATCGGAACAGGCAAGACCTAATCCGCAAAAGAAGAAGGAGACGATGATAAAACA
Source organism: Mantis religiosa (assembly GCA_030765055.1). NCBI lineage: Eukaryota > Metazoa > Arthropoda > Insecta > Mantodea > Mantidae > Mantis > Mantis religiosa. Next base: position 330,901,528 of record CM060950.1, read on the forward strand.
GGGCCTCAATTTGACAATCTGTTTCTGTTATTGCTGTCTCTTTGAAAATAAAACAGGTGATTGTACATGTACTTAGGTAATATGAGTGTAACTGGAGCTTAAATATATTTTCGGCTTTCTTCTACATTTTACCTTGCAGTACCCATTCCAAAACAGTCTTTGGCAACCTGCCGTCCACCGTCCACTGTATTTTAACGTCTATTATAGACCTTTTGATTTCCACCTTATCAAATAATGTTTCTATCTTCGTCTCCTCTTGAAACCTAACCAACTCTCGGCCATAAATCTATTTCTGCTATAACGTATTTAGATTTGATATTAAGTATTAATAGCTAGGTTTTAGTCCCACGTGGAACTGTTGCGTTGTGCTGATACTACTGTCAAGTAACATGCTCATAGAACGCATATTAGTTCATTATTTTTATATCCTTTTCTACAACCTTTTATGTGTTTTAGCTCGTGCTTTTGCTTAAGCATCAGCTTTGGAGAGAGATTATTTGCTAAAGGAAATACCACTCGATTTCTGTTTATCATAATTTGTTTAGAAAATTTGTATAGTGACCTAATTACATAATCAGAACACTAGATCATTGTATTTGTGGAGATATTTAATACATGGGGACTAAATAATCTAAAATGATCGCCAATTTGGTTAACATTAAGACAGAGACATTAATAGGGTATACTTATTTTTCAATAATAAAGATCACAGCACCGGCTGTTTATTAAATTCCAGCACATTCAAAATCTAAAAGCAAGCCTGATGATATTCCGCGTAGCGCAGGATGTCGGGTTAACGCAAAATAAATTTCATATCTCATTTTAATATTTATATTTTACGTCACTATCTGGATTTTTATTGGATATCCCACTGTATTCCTTTATGCCAGTTGCCCAACGTCGACTAATTTTGCCATACATTTTCTTTTTATCTATGGCAGGTGCTTTCTCCAACTCTTTGCATCTTACATCTGTGTAAATGACAAAAATCATATCGGTTTTCTCTTTTTCTCCAACTGGAACTAAAATACGGCTAGCGTCCTATCGCTAAATAGCTTTGTCTGAAAATGACCATTGAAATCTTTGCTTTGTGTTCTTGGTGAATATTAAAGAGGAAATCAGTTTTTATAATTGACTTTACTGTACCTACCGGTCTCCCTCCTCTCTCTCTCTCTCTCTCTCTCTCTCTCTCTCTCTCTCTCTCTCTCTCTCTCTCTCTCTCTCTCTCTCTCCCTCTCTCTCTCACTTTCTCTCTCTTGCATTTACTAGAACAGTTATTTTGGACTGAGGGAGGCACAAAGCATGTACTAATGGGTAACTCCTAGTACGCAAGTTTTGGATCAAAGTAATGCTCACCAAGGGTTAAAGAAAATAACAAGTGGAATGAAAATTTTCAATATCCTGTTCTTCATTCCTTCAGAAAGGTGACATATACACATATACCAATTGGGTGAATAGTCGGGTAAGACCTAAACTGCATATCAATGTTACAACTGCTCTAAGATTGCACTATACTATGGAATGCATAAAATTTTAGATTTCATTCACAATGGAAAACTAACCACAGGCGTGATAAACATTTAAAAGTCAAAATCAGATGTATGACATTCACATTACTTTCTCTATTTTTCAGAAATAGCTTTAAAGCAATAGCTTGTTCTTACAAGTTTGTTGTTTTACTTCATGTTAATCGAGATAAACATTTATAGAAATAGTTTTATCACATATTTTCTTGTAAGTAAATGGAAATATGGGAAAAAAGCGATAATCAAAACTTTTAATAACCCTTCGCTAAGTGAGGTTTTGAAATTCCGTTCTCTGCATTAGATAAGTGAAATAATACAACTAAATTCTTCCCATTCGAGAATAGTAAAAATATGTTAAAATTAAAATCAGTAACAAGGAATTTCTCGGAAAGGGTTAGCTTTATACAACAAATGTATTTGGAATAAAATTGTGTACTTTAATGAGACCCAATTTTTCAAAGTAAAACTTTGTCTATGACTTAAGTTTACTAGATCTGCAAATGCCATTTAGAATGAAGATGACTTAAAAGGCTATTCCCAGAAAATTCAAAAGTTTTCTGCGGTATCTTAATCAAAATTGTTTATCATTTTATGAGAATCAAAATTCTCGAAGAATTTTCCATGTAAAATAGAAGAGTTGAGAGCGAAGATATTCTGAAAAGTCTTCATGTCACATCTTCCTAAATTTCAATTCAAAGTTTGCTTTTCCAGTGAAATCTTTGTATCGAATATATACGTAGTGATGCAGGGAATAACATGCAATGGAACATTTCACTATGAATCATGTACATACATTGAATTAGACGTAAGCTTAGAAGTTTTCTAGGTATAAGCTTTCAAGTTAATTTCTACGTAAAATATAAGAAACCAGCCAATCAGAGAGCGAATCTTGTCAGTCAAGATCTTGTCTGTCGTCATCTGTTGATAGGTTTTCTCTTTTTTGTATCAGATCATGGGCTTCTTAATTTCAGACATGCACCCAGGTTTTCAGATGGACGAGGGGGTTGGAGAGGCAAGGGGAACAAAATTCTATGATCGTTTAGCTTAGTCTAGTGAAAGCAAAGGTCAAGTTTACTTGCTCATCAACACTGGCTTTACCCTCCACCGACCACTGGAGACATGTGACCATGAATTATCCTGCCTAGCAGTCTACCCAACAACAATGATAATAGTAATAGTAATATAAATAATAACGATAACGATGATAATGATAATGATGACGAGAGTAATATTAACGATAGCGATTGTAATAATAATAATAATAATAATAATAATAATAATAATAATAATAATAATAATAATAATAATAATAATAATAATAATAATAATAATAATAATAATAATAATGGTGATGGTGATGATCATAAAACTCAGAGGTGATGAAGGAATACACTGCCACTTCCAACTTGCAACCTGATTTCAGGACTGCTGTTAGAAGAAAAGAACTAGCGAGGAGGAAAAAATGGACTACAGAGATGAATATGGAAGTTATACAAACATTTTTCCTCATTACAAAGTGTAATGATGTGTGTGCCACCACCTAGTTGGAGATACTCAATGTATGAAGTTACAGACTTGACTTGGACTGACCAGAACCAGGCATTAGAGATTAAAAATATCTGGAAATTACGAAGTGTAAAAATTACGAGGCGTGTCCGTAAAATAAGGTCTCCAATTTTATTTAATATATAAAACATGTTTATTGTCAGCTAATGTTACATTGATGGAGAGGCGGAACTTACAGCTAGTTTTCAACGTAATCACCATTGCGATCGATGCACTTTTGCATGCGCTGTGGCATTTGTTGTATACTCTTGTCATAGCACTCTCCTCCAAGTTGCGCAGGTAGCGCTGAACCTCGTTTTTCAAAACATTGTCGGTCTGGAAATGTGTTCCACCCAGGTGTGACTTCAACTCAGGAAACAGATGATAATCACTAGGTGCTTAGTCTGGACTCTAAGGGGGATGGGTGAGGACGTCCCATCCGAACTGGGACGAGCGTTGTCGTGATGAAAACTCACTCCCTTCGTCAGCATTCCCCTCCTTCGATTTTAAATGGCACGTCGCAATTTTTTTTAAAGTCTCACAGAAACTGGCGGCGTTTATTGTTGTGCCGGTAGGCATAAACTCGCACAGCAATACACCTTTTCTGTCCCAGAACACACTGGCAATCACTTTGCCGGCAGGAAATGTCTGTCTGAACTTTCCGCGGCTTCGGCGAATTCGAATGCCTCCACTGACTAGAACGTTCTTTAATTTCTGGTGTTGTGTAGTGGATCCAGGTTTCATCGCCAGTGACAGTTGAATCCAACAATTCCTCGCCCTGTTCTGCATAGCGCTCCAGGAATCGGTGGGCCGCTTCAACACGTTGCCGTTTATAGTCTTCGGTGAGTATTTTGGTGACCCACCTCTCACACACCTTGCGATAATGCAAATGTTCGGTCAAAATCTTGTCAATCGTAGTCTTACTGACTTCACGAATATGTTCGCACAGCTCGCGAACTCTCACACGCCGATCTTTAAGCATTTCTTGCTCCACTTTTGCAATTGTTTTAGCTGAAACCGAAGGCCGACCAGAACGCTGTTCGTCATGGACGTCTGTACGTCCGTCTTTGAACTCTCTGACCCACTTTCGCACGTTTTTGACTTCCATACACTGTGGCCCGTAGTCTTTGCCTAACTGACGATGAATTTCAGTGGGGATAGTGCCCTTGACACTCAAAAAAAAAAACTGATCACTGCACGCAACTCGCACTTGGCGGCGGAAGTGATAGGAAGCTCCAATGCAAACGGCTGCCCAGCCAATACTAATGGTTGAAACGAGGTCGTTGTACTGGGAATTTGAGGGGTGAAACCAGGTTACACGCCACTGTTGTCGGATCTCGCGTAATAGCGTTTTCACGGCTCCAGCGCCTTGGAGACCTAATTTTACGAACAAGCCTCGTATACCAATAGTTCGGTGGAAGCTGTGGTCTCAACATTCTTAGCAGAGAACATTCAAGATATCGTAATTCCAATGAAGATAATCAGCAATATACAACGAGCAACATTACTCCAAACGTCCACCTCGGTAGCGCAGATGGTAGCGTGTCTGTCTCACGTTCTAGAGGTCCCGAGTTCGAATCTCGGTTAGGGTGAGTTACATGGATAAAAATTTTCCGGGGTTTTCCCTCATCCCTAAAGACGAATGTCGGGTAGCTGTAAGCTCCATGGATCCCGGACTCATTTGAGCATCATTTCACCCATTTCATTTATTGTTCGATATGACTTAACGGCGGAGGACGTAAACAGAAAAAAATAAAAAAAAAACTACTCCAAACATGCCACATTGTGAGAAAGTTTTTGAGCTGCTGATTAAGATGAAATTCTTCTGAGCAGCATCAATGCCAACAAAAGTTGTGAAATAATAATAATAATAATAATAATAATAATAATAATAATAATAATAATAATAATAATAATAATAACAACAACAACAACAACAACAACAACAACAACAACAACAATAATAATAATAATAACAATGACGATGATGATACTAAAAGCTGGATGACTTAGGTGCTGGGATTCTGATCCCAAGGTTGCGAGTTCAGACCCGGTCTAGTTCGTTGGTTTCGACGTGAGGCTAAAAGTGAAATGCATCATATCAGTTTTACTGACATTTAAAGAACTCCTCGGTGAAACCTCCGACATGCCGGTGATGCTAATGTGATTTGGTATATGGAGTGTCAATATCAAACAAAACAATTATTTTATTTATTTCGTTGGTCGTTAAGTCATTTGGTGTCAAGTCATTTGGTAAACTTGGTAGCTGTATTAATTGTAGTAGTATATAAATATAATATGTTTATGAGAACTGTAACCAAGGAGATAATGTATTTATTTTCGGAACAAGATACACTTAATTTTAATTACCACGCAATCCTATATTATATTAACTATCGCTAACCTATGGAAGCTAAAAGTATTTCGCTCCAGATAAAACTACTACCTTGAGTATTGGAAATACACTTAAAAAGAAGAACGGGAGATTAAAATGGTTGAGGTATGTGTGTGCGAGAGAGAAAGAGAGAGAACATGACGTCAATAAGAAAAGGATCGATAAATACCTAAGTTGATACTGGAGAGTTGTATAAAACAACCTACGTTTCATGAGGCAAAATTGTGTTTATTTTCCTTTGAGGCTTAAATACCTGTGTGCCGGACTCGCTGGTCAGGAATAAGGAAACTGAATCGTCCTGGCGCAACTAACTGAAACCTGCCTCCCTCCCGTAGGTCAGTCTTGTCCGCATCGGAATACATTTGCTCGCGCTTGTACATAAGCTCTGTATAGTCGTTTCGCAGGCCGCCACATTAGCTCAGCCGTTTCACGCTCCCTTACGATTGGTTACTGTTTGTTTCCATTTACCGCTGTCACTGATATTGCATTGTTTTACATCGTGATATTAATGCTTAATTTCCATTGAGAAAGGTCCCGCTATACATTTTCGTGAAGAACTAAGTAGCGTATATTTTGCAATGAAGCATTAGCAAAACAAGTCTGGCCATGAACTATTTTTGTACCAAAGAAAGTTGCACCCTTGCTAACTAGCCTGTGCCCTCAAAAGCAAAGCGACGGAAACCAGACTAAGAATCGGTTTGTCACAAGACAAATGATCGGCCTTGTTACACAGGGGCAGCTCCACACCTGGATGTCTGTGTTTAGACACAAAGGAATTTTTCCGCCCCGTTCACTTCACCACCATTCCGAATAATATATCTGTTTTCTGTTGTGAATTCCTCTGCACCTGCTCGCCAGCTGACATTTTACTTAGGAACTGCTTCTGCAGCATTAATTTGGTATGGGATGTGGGGTTGGCTTTGGTTCAGATGTTCGATCTCCGTGTCTCTCAAGGGTAAAATTTACACATGATGTTTCGCGAATCCCTAATAGTTGCAATTATTGTACTGAGTGGGATGGCTCTGGCGGTTTCGTCTGTAGCCCACATGCTGGAGGTCCGGGTTCGATTCCTGTGGCCGACGCACCTGATCATTGGGTTTTTCGGGGGTTTTCCCGGGTTATCAAGCGAATGCTGTATAGGTTAATTACATCCCCCGAATTTCCTGTTTCTTCATTTCATCTCCATTATCATTTCACATCATCTGTCATCTGGTGGTCTCGTTCAGGGTAGAAGTGTCGGCGCCTTATCCGACACTGTCGTGACTCCTTGGGACCGCCACCCTGTGTCTCCTCTCGCCTCATCCTTCCTCCCGGGAATGTCCCACTTGGAGCTTAGGTACAATGAACCACAGGCTTCGGTGACGAATCCCTTCCGTATTAATCCTAATCTTTATGTGCATTTATCTGTAATCCAACAGTCATTTCTGAAAAGCTGTAATAAATATTAGTTTCTGCTTTACAAACTAGTAAACAATTAGAGAAAACAATGATTCTTAAGAATACTTGTATCTGTTTCAACAGAAATCTCCTATTACTATAAAATATTTAAATCTGAATAAATTTCATAAATGGGAGCAATAGTTTAGACACATTGTTAAATACTTTCATGTTTATTTAGCACCTAAGTTTTATTCAGTAGTAGTAAGTATACGTTAATTTTGTTTGCCTCTGTGTTGAGTGGTGAGGTTCTCTTTTCTTAAATGAGACGTGCCAGGTGTTTTCTCCAGGTGAGCGAAGGAGTTCATTTTTAGCGAGAACGAATTATTCCATATCTTCTCAGAATTTGAAAGCATTATTGTGAAAGTAAATATTTATTTCACGAAAATAGTAATAATAACACCAACATTAAGCAAACCTACAATTTGGCGAGTAAGATCACCATCAGTTGTTTTTAAGTCAGGCCCCAGAAATGACCGTAGGAATTAAATGGGCTGCATAAATGAAAATTATTTTAAAATACTAACTTTGAAAAAAGAAAGATAAATAAAATGATACGCCCTTTTCTGCACTTGTAATTCAGTTTTAGAAATGTGCTCTGTAGGTAGGCGGGAGCATTAAAAATCTTCTTCGCCTTCTCTTATTATAGGACACAGTATTGTTCATTTATGGCCCTCTACTCCTTATGCCATTTTAGGCGTCGTGTGAGGGAGCCACAGTTATAGATCAGAGAGAGAAATCCAAGGATGGGTGATCAGCCCGGTCCCCGGAATAAAAATGAGGGAGGTAGATGAACGAATGTGGGCAAAGTGGATGACAGGAAACATGATAATGGAGTAATTGGTGGAATGATGGTGGGGTAAATCGGCCTTGGTGAGAGTCAAGTGGTCTAACCGCTCGGCTACGGCGCGACCGGCATTCAAGATCTGATTCGTGAAATGCATATTTGAGTAAGGGCGGCGCAAGAAGGAAAGCCGAAGTCAACTTGCTGTCCTATAAGCTGCTTCTGGATTACTATGCAATTTTTAAACATATGATTGCTCGAGGCTGAAGTAGGCGGTAGCTTTCATGTGGTTTTATTTTTTATTTGTTTGTTTGTCCGTTCGTTTATTTATTGCAGTATAGAAGGTTTACAATGGACTGCCTGAGTATATCTAATAAAATATAAAGTCATTTATTTTCAGCTGCCTCTTGGAGGAACGCTTGAAATAGTCTGTCCTCCAAATGTGCGCAGAAATTTTGCAAGAGGAGCAATTTGAAGTGCAGAGAGTGGGCGCTGTGTACTGAAAACATCCTTGGGAGAGTGAATACACATTCCTAACCTATATACATACATAGTGCATAGGCATGCACTTTGGGACGACCTTCACCATCTAATTGGACCAAGTCCAGGACTACGGTCTTGTTTCTTTTTCTCTTGCACATTTCCTCCAAATGTTTTCTACTTTCCTCAGGGTTAACGCTTTGATTTCCAAGAATCCGTGTTAGACTCGAGGTGTTTTGACATGCCCTCGTTTCTTTTCAGGCCCTGTGATCAGTTTCCTTCACTTCTGAAATAAAAATATCTTGTCTTGATTCGGCTGTGGCCCACTATAGGAGCTTAAATACGCTTGCTGCTGAAAAATTTGTCATGGTACTGAATATTCTATTTTAGACATTTCGGAAACTGTCGCTCTTAAAAATTATTTATGTAAATCAGGACGCCCGCATCGGTAGCGTAAATGGTAGCGTGTCTGCCTTACGCTCAAGAGGTTCCGAGTTCGAATCTCGGTCAAGGTGAGCTACCTGGATAAGGTTTTCTTGCGGTTTTCCGTTATCCTTAAAGACGAATGTTGGATAGCACCTAAGCTCCATGGACACTGGACACATTTGAGCACCATTTCACCCATTTCATTCACCGTCCGATATTACTTAACGTTGGAGGACGTAAAATAAAAAAATAAAAAAAATTAGGACCCAATTGGCGAATTTGCCATTTCTGTAATAAAATACCAAATTCGACGTTTAAATCAATGAATATAAATAGCACGTGGCTATTTAAAACTTGACTGTCTCATAATCCTTTTTTAGTTTGTCTACCATGTGCATAGTAGGTAGAGAGGATATTGGAAACAAATATTGCTAGAAAAAGTTCCACTAGCGCGTCTGTCTCTGTCTGTCCGTCCGTCCGTCCGTCCGTCCGTCCGTCCGTCCGTCCGTCCGTCCGTCCGTCCGTCCTTCCCTTTGAACGATAGCTATAGGTAACTCAAACGTGAACAATCGGGTAATTACGAACTTGGTATTTAAGTTTTCCATCGAGCAAGAATACGAAACGAAGATTCACAAGAAACCGCTCGTCTGAAAGTACCATTTACATGGGAAATATTTTGAAAACGTTGATTTACTTAAAAATGGTTTAAACGATTTTAATTGAAATATAAGTTTGAGATATTTTTATAATAAATTAAATGCCTCTTGAATTTTCTGAGAATAGTTTGTAAAGTTTCCTTCATCCTGAATGATTCTTGCGTGATAGGTAAACAAAACTTCACAAAACTCTTTAAAGAACACAATTTATGTAAAACTCATTTTTTCGGGAGTTTTTTTCCCTCTGGGTTTGCAAAGAGAATGGCATTGCGGAACCATCACAAATAGTCGACTATCGCTAAAGTCTACCGCATTCCCATATTGCCGGTGTTACTAGTTAATGTGTAATAAAACCATTTCTACAAATGATTATCTCGATTAACACGAGGTGGATAGAAGTAAAAGATGTGTAAGACGAGGAATGGGTCAAGAAAGTTACGTAGACGTAACACACTACAATTTTTTGCGCTTCATTTATATGCTGCCTTTAGCATCTAAAGCCACACTGTTCGTCTTACCTTTGAAACATTTGTTCATCTGCCGTGATGTTCACTCGTTTGCTATTCTTTACCTTGGATTTCTTTGGTTTTCTTTAAGACACACACACACACACACACACACACACACACACACACACACACACACACACACACACACACACACACACACACACACACACACACAGACACACACAGACACACACACAGACACACACACACAGACACACACAGACACACAGACACACACACAGACACACACACAGACACACACACACAGACACACACACAGACACAGACACACAGACACAGACACACACACAGACACACACAGACACACACACAGACACACACACACAGACACACAAACAGACACACACACACACACACACACACACACACAATCTACACTCTGACCCATTCCTCCAGACTCTGGATGAATAATCCTGTGTAAAGAAAAATTCCTATTTCCAGCCGGACCACAGCCATCATTGTTTTCTCGCCCTTTTATCGCCTTTAAAAGCATTTTTTTTCTTCGAATTTTCAGTGTACATTTTTGGAAGGTGCATGAGATCTAAAGATATCAAGTATGGTTTTAAATTTTGGGTTTCAATAATTTACATTTAGATTGTTTATTACAATACAAAAAATTACACGCTGTTTTCCTCTAGACAAATTTTAATGTTACACAAAATCAAAAGATTTTAGGGTTGCAAATATTTATCAAGTGGAGCATTTCACACGGGACACGATTTTCATTTTGAAGAAAACAAAAAGGAACAAAATCTTAAGAGCTTAAGATACAATACCACAAAAATTAATTTTATGCAATATTTGGAAATAAAAACATAGGCTAATCTGGCTGAAATTTACAGATATTTACAATTTGAATACGGTGCGGTCTCGCAGTAATAGGGAAACTAGACTAAATGGTAGCTTACAGTTTTCGAAATAATAACACTTAGGTATGATATTGAGCAAGAAAGTTGATATTTCCCAGGTTATCCTCAGTCTTCATAACTGGCAAATACCTCAGAGGTGTAGTGTAAGACTTGAAGCTTTCGCGGCGAGCGTTATTGATTAAGGCTTCACGGGTGATCAGGAACTGATGAAGGCAATAAGAGTGTAAAATGGCCGAAAGCTCGATCTTCTTAAATTTGACGCGGCTGATCACCCGTGAAGCTTTAATTAATACATGGGAGGTATCTGAACTTAAACCCGAGACGTTTTCTGCCCAAAATTTCTTTATCAATTATAATTTCCAAATATTGACCACGTCTCCTCCCCGTATCGGTTGGATGATCGTCCACCTCTGCCGTGCGTAAGTGGGCGTGAGGCCGGCAGTCGGGTTGGTAGGCCTTGGCCCTTTAAGGCTTTAAGGGCTGTCGCGCCATGGGTTATTATTATTATTATTATTATTATTATTATTATTATTATTATTATTATTATTATTATTATTATTATTATTATTATTATTATTATTATTATTATTATTATTATTATTATTATTATTATTATTATTATTATTATTATTATTATTATTATTATTATTATTATTATTATTATTATTATTATTATTATTATTATTATTATTATTATTATTATTATTATTATTATTATTATTATTATTATTATTATTATTATTATTATTATAATTATTATTATTATTATTATAATTATTATTATAATTATTATTATAATTATTATAATTATTATTATAATTATTATTATTATAATTATTATTATTATTATTATAATTATTATAATTATTATTATAATTATTATAATTATTATTATAATTATTATAATTATTATTATAATTATTATAATTATTATAATTATTATTATAATTATTATAATTATTATTATAATTATTATAATTATTATTATAATTATTATAATTATTATTATAATTATTATAATTATTATTATTATTATTATTATAATTATTATAATTATTATAATTATTATAATTATTATAATTATTATAATTATTATAATTATTATTATTATTATAATTATTATAATTATTATAATTATTATAATTATTATAATTATTATTATTATTATTATTATTATTATTATTATTATTATAATTATTATTATTATTATTATCATTATCATTATCATTATTATTATCATTATTATTATTATTAGTGTCACCGCCTGTAGTGCCATATGTAGTAAGAACGTTCGCTAAACAAAACTAAAGTTTTATATATGACGACATAAAGTTTGTAACAGCTGACCGAACGGAATGGCTCAGGCAGTTTCATTTGTGGCCCGCATTCGCGAGGTGCGGGTTCGATTCCCGTGGCCGATCTAGCTAACCAATAGGTTTTTTTCGGGATTTTTCCGGGTCGCCAGGCGAATGGTGAGTAGGTTAATTACATCCCCCAAATTTCCTGTCTCTCCATTTCATCTTCATTATCATTTCATATCACCTCTCATCTGGTAATCTCTTTCAGGCTGGAAGTTTCGGTAGGTGTCTCGGTGGTCCATGGCGGGATTTGTGTCCTGAGTGAACCACTTCCTCCTCCGGTAGGACGGTTACCGGGGCCCGACCCAGGTCTCGTGGTGGGACTGTTGCCGAACCACAGTAGAGTGGTATGCCCGTTGTTCTGGCCTGCCGGGGGAAGTTTATATGTAAGTGAAATATAGGAAACCTTCCCTCTGCGCTGTCGTGACTCCTTTGGGAAGCCGTCCTTTATCTCTCACCTCAACCTTCCTCAACGGGGATGCCCCGCTTGGGGGCACAGGTACAATAAACAAATGTGGTTTCCGTGCCGAGTCACCTCCGAACTAATCCAGTCATCCAGTTGTCACAGCTGAGTAGTAGTGCTTTATTTGCTTCGCCAACTGTACTAGAAAGTGCTACTATAGGAAGCATCGTCCCAGTTTAAAGCATTATAACAGAGAATTAACTGTTTTAATATGTAGGAAGTAAAAATTGCATTCACTGTAGGTGTAGTGAACATTTTTTGAAGATTTTCTTTTAATTCCATTATATCGCAGACAGCAGTGTACTTTGCATCGCGGGTCCTTTGCTAAACGTTATCTTTCATTTGATTATGCGAAAACAGCACAGTTACCTAACAGTACATAGTTTCTTAGAAGTGATACAGTCTTCTTCTTTTTAATTTACGTCCTCCAACGTTAAGTGAAATAAAGCTCAAATGAGCCCACGGTCCACAGAGCTTAGAGTGACCCGGCAGTCATCATTTAGGATAAGGAAAAACTCCGGAAAAAGAAACTTATCCAGATAAGTCACTGGGACAGGAATTTGGGACTATTCTTCGTTAATTTGTCTCCATCTTAATCAGCCACACGTTCGGGCGAAATTTGGTACGGGTAATAAAAGTATAGTAAAAAGAATTTTATTTGAATAAAAGAATATTTCATTTGAAGCTAATCTTGTAGCTTTATTAAAAGGTGAATAATAATTTAATACATTAAATAGTAATAATATAATAGAAAAGAAAGAAAAAAGTATTAATCAATTTAAAGGTATTTCTATGTTTGAGATGGGATGCACGTTGACTTTTCGAAGATCCACGTCGAGAAGCCAGAAATAACAAATTCGTTGTATTTTGATTTGTTTCTTGATGATTGTACTTGATTACATAAGAGTCATGAGAATCCTGTTTTCAAGGCGTGGTTCGGAATAAAGTCTCGGAGAAATCAAATTTTGTAACTATTTAATTGTATTATTTAGATTACATTTTATTCGAACTTCCTTTCCCAGTCACTTCCAACATATCGATAAACTCTTACTTTTTTATATTCAAACAGATTCAAACTATTACTTAAATGTTCTTGATCTTGCACCACTATCACACTCACCATTACAAAACATTTTTACATATTAAGATTATTGATTTTTCGTAACTATCGTTACTCCTCTCTTAATTTTGTGATTGGCCGATTTGATTCCACGTCACAACATTACGTCATACAATTATTACTACGGCCAATCACGAATTGCATATATTTTTACATATTTAAAGAATTAAATATATTTATATAATCATTTTTTATAAATTTATAAAATTTTCATAATTTTTCTGGACATAACCCAAAACTACTGTTACATCACTCTCACCGATATTAGAACTCAGGATCTCTTGAACTTGAGGTGATACGGTCTGTCAGTCAATCTTGAGTTTTTGGTATATTTATAAGTAATCCTTAATATGAATTCATACAGTGCTTTTGAAGAATTCCACAAAGCTTTGGACTGTAAATGCAAAGGTGGCCAACCCTTCCTTATCGTCTGGGGTTATAGCCTTAGCATTTTCCTTGGTATTCTTGAATCTCGTTGTGTTCCAGAAGAAAGAACAGTGTTAAAGATGGACTAAGTCATGAAGTTGACGATGATCTCTGGCCTAGAAGGCTTGTATACTTGCTGAGCAGCGAAGCTATAGAAGTTACCGGCATAATCTAAGGGATTTAACAGTGGCATCTGGTCTGTAATTCCTACGGATCTAACGTCATTCCCGCCTTTACAGAGACGAATATTACCTAAAATATCTTCGCTCCAATAAAAAGTAAATTAACTATAACTGCAGCTGGAACAGTGGAAATACAGATTGAAATGGTAGGAACCTGCATCTACGTGAGGCGCAATTTTGCCAGAAAGGCCTTGGTTCCCCTCTCAGCATGCTCAGGATAGAGGAAGACACGTTGGAAGATGTTTCTATATATCTGATTGGCTAAATTTAGGTATGAATCGGTTCCTGGTGGATGGAAGTAGGATAGCAACGACCTCTACTTCAACCGGTGGTGGGTGCCGTCGATGTGGTTCAGTAGGAGTCGATCCATGTCTGCCGTTTGCCAATCAGAGACATCCAAGTCTCATTCCCCACCTGGAGGTCGCGCTGTGGCTGAGTGGTTAGACCGCTCGACTCTCACCAAGGCGACCCGGGTTCCTTCCCAGGCGACCGCAAAGTGAGATTTGTGGTGGACAACACGGTACGGGCGGGTTCTCCCGCCATCTCATTCCACCGGTACTCCAACTTCATCTCATGTTATCATCAGTGTCACCGCCTGCGTTGCCATATGTAGTAAAAGTGGGCATTAAACACTACACATTTCTTTTCACTCCCAACCTGGAGTAAATCACGTGACAGGAGTTCCGTTTTATGGTTGTGAACACCATAATAATGATATCATTCGGATTATAAAATAAAGTATAGAGCCAAGCAGCATAACATTCATAATAAATGGACTTTTTGATGTACGTTGCTGAGATTGTGGGGCCTTTCCTTCCGAAAGAAGCTACGTATTTGAACCCCCGACATCAAGGATTAAATTCCCTGTACATAAACATAAAGCAACAATATTGACTACCAGATAATATTTGTAAGTCCAGAGCTAATTGTGTATATTCCGGGTATTCTTGCTCCACTCTACATCAAAGCATGTTCATCGTTGCAACTATTCAGTCATTTATACTACAGAACGCGTAACATCCATTCATGTATCAGGATTCAGATAACAGATTGCTGTGCCACAGAGAGGATCTCTTTTCCAATTACCCTCCACGAATTTTCTAAGCAAGGTAGTGCTTGGAACATAATGCCGCATTTTCAGAGGTTTGGATACTGTACATTGAGGTATGCAGTTCTTTTAGAATGAAATCTTTCTTGTTAGTGATCTTTGAATGTAAAAGGGAATTTGTCTAAAAGTGGTTGAGATATAAAACTTCTTTAAAGAATCGTTTTAGTGTCAAACTCTCCCCACAGATATTTTCCATACTGAGCTATGAGACTAACATTTTCAGCCCACGAATAAGTATTGAGAACTGTGTTTCCAAAAAGTACGAATTGCACAATAGCAATCGACTTGTCACTTATTTTTTAATTTGTTCTTCTAAACTAGGGAAGCCACAGGAGGGAACACGAAGTTAAACGCACCCCCATTTTCGTTTCCAGTTTACCTACTACATAAGGAGCTTTATTCAGTTAGCACTGTGTTGCAGTAAAGTCCGATCACCCCCTAAATTGGAGGAAGAGCGTGTCAGAACATCCAGTCTGTATGCCTTTTAGCGACTTTCAGTAGCTGACTGAATTTGTTATGTTTTTGTATCAAAACTATGAAGAATTTGATCTATTAAACTGAATGTTTATTGGTTGTCAAACGTGGAATGTGATAACTCTTAATATTCAAGACGTAACTAGAGTTATACTCCAGAAAGCCTCGCGATCTATTTTCTTAAATATATATTTAGATAAATATTTATTTAGTATAATAAAGTACAATTGATTTCTAATAAAAAAGTCTAATCTTTGAAATTTTTGGAGCTATTATGTTTTGGAAATGAGGTTCTCAATTATTTATAAAAATATTTTTTTAAGCTTCCTCTTCCCTTAAAGATGTTAAGTAGCTGCTTGCTGTAGTCGTTCTTACTGTGATCAAGGTGAATGTCCGAATTGCATGTCAAGAGATGCTTTTACTGTCCCTGTTTTAAACATCCCACGAGCTATTTGGTATCGGGAGGAAAGGCGTCTCCCATATATTAGCGGATAATCAGGTGGTAATTGTCCAGACCCAGAGCAAGGCAACTAACTCTGTGATTATGAAACCTCCGAAAGCTTTCAAAACTAAAGGCCCTGGGGTCAACAAAGTATTGGAAGTGGGATGGTACATGCATTGTTAAGGCTTTTGAAATGTACGGAACTATTTTTTCTCCCTTCTAGGTGTGTCATGTCGGATATACAGTACATGAAGTTTTAGTTTACCTAACTAAAGTTTAGTTCAATTTTAATTTTACCATTTATCAAAAATTGTTTCACTATCTATTTTGAAAAATCAAAGACCCCCTTCAGTTAACCTAGTAATGCTAGCACATCTGCGGCTACCTATGATAGTAATTTGTAATTTAATTGGCACCCAGTCATATTACATAATTTTATTTGTTCTTTTGCTAGTGCATACTGAGCGAGAATTAAAAAAAGAAGTGGTATTAAGCATATCTGCAGACAAACTCGTTTAAGGCTGCATCAGATGCCATTTCTGCCCAATATTATATTTACCTAGTTTATGAACCATTGTCTGTGGAATACTGGAGTTATATCTCAATCAAATGTTCTTTTAATATGCTTTATTTTTAAAATGTGTAATCTACTTTTATTATTGTTTCTTTTAGCCATTGAAACACGATTTAAAATGCATTATTTACTTTTAATGTTATTTAAGCTTAAAATTGTTGAGTAGATGTATGAGTAGGCCACTCATGACGCCTTGGACAGAAGTGGGTATCGCAGTTGCCGGGCGGTTAGCAATGGCTTGGGAACGACTGTTGCTACTGAAAATATGAGTCATATCTCAATCGTTGTGAATATAGGTGTACAGACAGCAGTGTGACATGAATATGTGTGTGGGTGGGTGTGGGTGTGTGTAAAAATGATGTTCTAGCAGGAAAGTCTTGAGAGAATGTATAAAGGTTAAATTTTCCTTTCAGATTAGCATTTTAAATATTAACGCACAGAACCACATCTTTCTGCAGCAAATAATTCCTCAGACACTATATTTAACTGAACAAGTGCACAGGAGCTAAATAATTAATCGTGTAGAAAATAATTCAGCATATTTTAAATGCACGTTTAATCAACCTAACAGTGTAAGTTACAGTAAGATATATACAACCGGTATAGAGCAGTCCAGCTTTAAAAAGTTATTTTGAATGTTTGACACAACGAACAATCATATAAACAGTCTGTTATGGATGTTTGTTCTACATTATAAGCCTGTTGTTAGCATATTAATTAGATTATACCTACATAAATATATCTTAAGCATTATTGCGTGGTTGTAAATAATGTTTCCTACCTGACAGTGTCATACCATTAACATTGTCGATCGTTACGGCACTAACAAATCTAATCAGTAAAATAATTCAAATACGTCATTTAAATTGATGATCCCGTACTAATTTACACACAACTTGCATCAAGCACATTAAAATTTAAACCATCAGATCCGGCCATTTGTTGTTTATTACATCCCATTGGGGAGGCAATAGAGCCAATCTGTAGCTTAATGGCGTCTATGCATGCTGTGGACACAATTAGGATAAAAACTGGCTTATACGGGAATGTCGGCAGAATATTTTCGGTATACGCTTTGAAATGTATTGTCAGACATACCCCAACAATTTAGCTATGTTTACAGGGTTATTTTCTGTTTGAAAATATGTATTTTTATTTCAGTACCTACATGAGCTGGCATTCGGAGAAAAATAGTGAGTGAACTGAATGTGCCCCTTAATACCCAATCAGCAGCTGGACCACGTATTGAGAAGCGACTGAGTAATTAATTACCCATATGTCTACCAAGCCGTCATAAGTAGGGGTGTTGAATACATGAGAGTCGGGGAGCTTGAATGTTGTATGTGATTAAAGTCAATTTAGTAACGGGATTAGAAGATATTCTCATAGTTTTCTTTCCTTCTTAAGACAAAGCTCTGAGAAAGAAATTGGTACCCATGGATCTCCCATTTTGAATAAGTGTATCGTGTATTTGAATTCCAAATATGAGAAGAATTTTAATATTATTAGCATACATGACAACTTGGTTTGCCATTTTTCACACGGAAATGGTAAAACGTGAAATGTTATTAACAATATGCTGTAACTTACGATTACAAACTGAATGTATCGCGCTATGACAGGCCAGAACTTATCTGTGTCTCTCGCGATTGTGGTCCTGCAACTAATACTTAAAGTGAGTTTGATATTTGATTATACAACTAGAGACCTTTACTAAGCAGAAGTAACTAATTAAGTGCGAACTTTCAGCGGTGGGCGATCAATTGTAACTTTTTTTTTCTTATTGACGTTCAAGACTGCATTCAGTTTAAAATGTTTGTGATAGCTTGTGTAGATACACATAGTTCATATTATAAAGCATAGAGCACGCGGGTAGTGGAGGTGTTAGTGTGTTATGGTGCTAGGAAACATTTCAGAATGCCAACGGAAAGAAGCAGTACTATCAGGTTTTCAATGATCCGTATAAAACGGAATTCCCATTTGTTTTATAAATAGCTTTTGTACAATTATTTCACTGAACATTGAAGTAAACATTTCGCAGCGCTTTGGGGAGGCTCAGCAATATGTACCTATTGTTGCAAAATCCTCATTAAGGTCTTTCATCAAAGACACATCTATTTCTTTCTGGGAAACATTTGCTGGCCAGAATGTTGTGTTAACTTAGAGACTTGTTATTACCGATTGAGTTTACTTTAATGTCCAACGATATTACGCTCCTCTTGAAGAACATCCATCGTGGCAATTCCATTCCAACTCCAAGTGTGTAAGTATACTTAATTCGCAAGGAAGTTCCTTAGACACATTATATAGCCATTAGTGTCTAAGAAGGCACGAGGTTTTGAAAAATGTTTTATTATGTGATACTTTGCACATTAAACTCCTAACCACTCCACATTTTGAGAAGCGGAAACATAATAATTATTCGGACGCTTGTGTTTACCTTTAGCTTCCATTTTTACGTCCACAAATCGCTCATCAATGGGAATAGAAGAAGCAAACGAAACCATTAACCGCAGAGAGTACGGGTCCAAATGACCTAGCTGTCGACGGACCCTTAAACCCCACACACTTATTCACTCCCTACAGACGAAAGAAGAAATAACATTTATTTTGTGGGCATTCTGTTCAAATAAACCGTTCCTCCCTGTTGCCTTGATTGAGTGTTGCCGAAAGTTTGGTCTCTCTTTAAAAATGCTGCTACTAATAGTCGAAAAGTTCCGAGAGGCGAATTTGGAAGTATAAATATTGCCCCTCACATGTAAAACTGTTGAAGTAGTGACGTTGTTTACATATTATGATGGTTTGCTCTAGATGTGCTTTAAGTCGTGGAAATGTTCAATAGATCTAACGTTTCAACATTATGTATGCTGCCTATATTTCGTGAGAGCAACCAGAAAGAAAAAATATCCCTTCTGAAGGCTTTCTCACTAATAACATAGGTTGAAACTTCATAAAGTATGTCCTTAATTAAGCAGGTATTTTTACCTTAAAGTGGTTTAAAATAAAGTTTGTTTATCCATCGTCGACGCAAAAATACAGAAATAGAATTGTAAATTTTCAGCCATTTCTACTAATATATCGATATATGCATTCTTATAAATTTCTAAGTTTCTGTTTCTCATATTAGGTACATTGCTCACAATTGTAATTGTATTCATTTTTGCAATATTTTTGTTTTTCTGCTTAATATAATTTATTTTAAAAGCCCAACTTCTTGAAAGGCAATAAATAAATTAGAATCAATTTTCCAAATAAAGTAACGGATACTTATTCATTAGAAGCCAAAATATTGTCAAGTGATTGTATTTAATTTGGACAATATAGGTAAAATCAGGAGCTCAATGAGAAACTTCAACCCAGGCCCTAACCAATACTATCACAGAAACCTTTTATTTAACGGTGTTTAATGAATAAAATGTCAGACTAAAAACCAAAGCTTGTTTTATCTGAAGTTAACTAACTCATATTTAATCTGGTTATTCCTCTTCCCTTTGTTGTTGACGCATGAAATCGGTGACAGTGACTATATAGCAGTATTTATTGTTAACTTGGAGTATATGATTGATGAGCTCTCTGGTGCCAACATTTTAACTGTATATGTTCACATGTGTTTAGCACATAATTTTGTGTTAAAAAGGTAAACAAAATCAACCTGGATAAATAAAAAAAATTGGATTAATTTGGGCTGACTAAATGAGGTTCTTATATAAAGCAAACATCCTAATGCTCATTCGTGGGAGTGTGTATCTTCATTATGGGCCGCAAAGTTTGATAGCAACTGTATCGAAGTTACCTGTCAAATTACCCTTTCGGAATATTAGCCAAACTTTCCCTGTAGTTTTCAGCTCTTAGAGGTGATACTTGGAACGTGACGAGTTAAGTTTGGGCATGCCAGAGCCGGTGGAAATTCCTCTCGCCGTTGTTTATTATTCTTTCTGAGGGGAGCCTCGCTGCACCAAATACCATCAATGAGGCTCAACCTCGCGGTCGCTACACGTGCCCCACTTCCTGTGTACAATATCACTCTCAGCTGTTTCTGTGAAATCACAAATCTCTTGAGACTGGCTACAAATTATAGGGACGACTGCCGGGGAAGAGCGGAAGCCAAAAGAATTCTTTGAGTTGACACTGGTACTCGACAAAGAATGACAATACAAAGGACGAAATGCTGAAATATTTGCAGTCTGGTTCTAGGTTCATGGCGGAAACATAAAGTTACTTTCTTGTCCTCCTTGTTTCTATACTTCTTCCTTAAGTGCTTTCATTTCTTGCAGTTCATCTTTTAGGGCATTCATGTTACACCTTCAGCGATATAGCCAATTTATTTAATGTAATCAAATATGCTGAAAGTAGAGAGATGCGTTCAGAGTCTTTCCCCCTGGATCCGCATTTTGTGTTCTTTTTAACAGCTGTGATTTGTAATAAAGGTGAATGAACTTGATAGAATAAACCTGAATGAGTATGAAGTTGTTTGAGTTGGAAAATAGTCTACAATGATCTTATTATAAGGAAACCGTGTATATATAGGCGCCGCTTGTCCTAACCAAGTAACTTGGACGGAGGTGGATGTTCCTTGACCCTGTTTTGTCATAAAATGTTTAGTGAAGCTGCGAAACACCTCATCACAGTTTGGAGCGATATTCATCACAACGCACACCTGTTTGGTCAAGAGAACCTCGAAAGGCTCACGGTTTAGTAAGTAAAGAATACTAACACTTGGCTACCGTTAAGACCAGTTGTCATTAGTCATAGATCACGGGTTCAATTTACAGTAGGGCAGGTAATTATTATTCTTTAATGAGAATTATTTCCTACCTTCCGCGAAGTACATATAACCTCTAATCAAACATATCGTGGTGGTATAATGTGGTAGTGCGTGGGTATCTGCGACTGTTTAGTTGTAAAAGATTAATAGAACATATTCAGAAACATCATCAGTTGGTTTTCGGATCAAAGCATCCTATATGACCATAGAATGTAAAGGAACTTCAGGAATGAGAAGTGTACATGTATTCCTACTACAGAAGTAAAGCTCAGATTATGGAAGACAGCTCATGGGTCATGCGCTGGTAGATTTCATGATAATTTTAATAGTGCGCAGAATGGGATTGAATAGCCATTGCCTACACCGTGCATCACCAGAATACTTTGCTGGAAAGCACGAAGTGAGGATACATAATAACCAAATGGTACATGAGATATAGCAGAATTTGTACTAACAGGATATAGGGTTTCAGAGTTAAAAAGCCCTATTTCAGGCAACGAAGGATGTGTTCCTTAACCCCTACCGTACCTAGTAGGAATCTATATTGCCGCGGAGGCTTTGCGAATCGCCGTGACAAGCCGGTGCCGGACGCGTGCGAAAGAGACAAATAGTGAGGAGCGCGAGCGCTGAACGCTTGCCGACAGTGAAAGAGACAGTTTGAGTCCAGAGGCTCTACTCCCATTAGCCTTGAACCCGTAGGAACAAGACCCGGGCCTCCTTCAACCTGGGAGTATCCGAGCTGTCCCAAAGGGCGCTCGGCGTCCTCCGAGGGGATTTCCATAGGGCAAGACCTAGAGACTAACAAGCCCCCCCCCCCATCTGATCCTAGGGACACAAGACGGGAGACAGTGAAAGAGACAGATAGTTTGGAATTTCCCGCTGCATCATAATTGTTATCGGGCGTTCCACTGATTTCTAGAAACAGTGACTGTAGGTATAAAAGCGCCGCAGCTGTCAGAACGGAGTTGCGAGTTGCAGTCTTTACGACATTCTGCTGCTGTCAGGGTTGTACAAAGCGTGTTTTTACTCGAAATAAAGAACATTTTAAATTTCTGCAAACCAGACTTTTAATTCTGCGAACCCACAAAGTCACAATATTTAACTTCAACCAATCACAGACATATCTTCCGTATTTGTAGTAAATCACGTGAGAGGGGCTGGTTTCACTTTACTGCTATGAACACCTTAGTTGCGATGCCAGTCTAATTATAAAATTCACTATATCTGTAGATTTAATCATTTTTGTGTTAATATGCTGTATTTTAATATTTACCATCCCGTATTTAATACAAATGGCAAAAACTATGTTCACTCTGATTCACAAATGCTTGGACCTCTTCAAGCTTAAATCAGAATTATCTACATCTCTCGTTTTACATCTTCATGGTTCAACATGCCAGGTTAATTAATTGGTTTCTTCATTGTAATTCTAAATGTATAAAATGTGAGGCATACATAAACATCTGAGCGTTTTTGTGATTTATCATTCCCTTCTAACAGCTTTCCTTTTGTTTTGCAGGTAAGGGGAACGTATACTTTGGCTTCCATTTTTCTGGCATCTTGGGTAAGTGTAGTTCATATACACTTTAAATGACACATAAAATCTCAGAAAGAATTCCTGATGTAGAATGTTAACGTGGGTTTGTAATGTACTTTTAATTAGCATATAACACTTGGTATAAAAGTGTTTTATGCCGTATGTACGATTTGTAATCTACATCTACAAACGACATCATTAAACCATTTATTAATTTGCATTGTCAAGCACCAATTATCCATAATATACAGTAAAAAATAAATTATTAGAAATTATTATTAAAATTAATCAATTATTAAGTTGTAAATTTTAGGATACCCGAAGTTTGAACGATTTTAATGATAAAAGCGAGGTTCTGAATTTTCACATTCTGTTTGTATCAGAAAGTTGAATTCTCGATTTATCAAAACAGGTAGGATACATTTAAACAACTTCTTTGAAATATAAAAAGGTTAGTTTATTAAGAAGACAGGAAAAATTATAATTGTAACTACAGGTTATATATGCACTTAAGTTTGATACAGAAATTCGGAATAAGTATAAAACATTTAATTTTATAACAACTGGAATTTGAGTTTCCCCGTGTATTTAAAAAGGAATAGCCCATTTGGAAAAGTGGCAATGTATGTAGATAGAATTAGTGTCTTACATGATAATTTGTCCGAAGCATTTTACTAAAATTCCAACACATGACCAATAGTTTGTCACACTTTTCGGGATGACTGCAGAATAACGTCGTAGTTTTCTTCCAGAGATGGTTATTTATATCTACATGGCTATATTAGAGATGGGCTTCCTACGTTTACCACTAGCTGTTTAATACAGAATACTGAAAAGAAAGTAATATTTTGAGAATTTCGCGCAGCTATATGATGCATACCAGGAATTCTATCGAAGCCTTATATAGAATTTCTTGATTTGTTGCACATCCCTCTTGATCGAAGAAAACCGGATCATGAGACGAGGTATATGTGATTAACATAGTGAATTTGTTTTTATTGCAGCTGAAATATAATATATTTCATAAAAAGATGTATTAATTGTGTAAGAGAGGTTGGTAGGTACTAAATCATCGCTTTTTCACAGGAAAACTTAAATACAACTTCTAACATTTGTATCGTAAATAACTATTCTGAACCAGAAGATGCTTGTTCTGAAATAAAACAAAAGAAAATAACATAAGCAAAGAAGAAATATAAGAACAAGATAGTAATAGAAAAGTTACAAAAAAAAAAAAAAAAAACATTTTCTCTCTCTACTGTAATGCATTTCGGTTCTCGAGTTACTCATCCAGCTTTCTCGTATCTTCTTTCTGCTGTAATGAAGACGGATTTGAGCAGATTAACCACTTATGTAGCATTCTCACTGTTAAAATAAATGATAGCAATATTTCGTGTGGTTCCCCAGCGGGCCAGGCAGGGGTTTCTTTCCTCCAAGTTTTTATCGTAGCATCCTACGCACGATCAAGTCCACAGGCAATAAGGTTAATCCTCAGGAACACGGTGCAGTCTGATTAATTAGATGAGAGGCTCATTTGACCGCAGAACATTCTGGAAGTAATGGGATCGTAAAGATGTTTTAGTGGTTACACGTTCCCGAGGGAATATCTGTAAGCTAGTGATTTCTCGTCTGATCTTATGGTTTATAGACCTGAAGGGTGTATGTGAAGAACATAAGCATTGTAATGTTGGCCACTAATTGCTTTATTCCTCTTATCATTTCCTGTCTGTAACATCGCACAATTTTGCTGGAAGGAAATCGAAGATTAGTTTCTTCAATTGCATCACAACATAACACAGTACAGTTAAACAAGGGAAATCCTAAGAATACTTATTCCAAACGAAGATAAACCTTGCTCCCTTATTTTAATGAGCTTAATTCCACTGCCACAGAAATAGTAATTGAAGAAAGTCGAGATGTAAAATTGATGCTTTTTCTGCCACCGTCATATGATAAAGTATTGTATTTCACCGGAAATTTAATTTAAATACATTATTTATCTAAAGTAAACATCTCTGTGTCATTACATTTACGAGATATTCGTATTAACTTCAGAGTACTAAGTCAGACACTTATTAGAAACACTAAGCCGCCATTCTTTTGTTTGCGAAATGAAGCAAAGCGTTTGTAATTTCAAAGCCAGCATATAGTGTCCAGCGTTCTTTATCCTCTGTATCCTTCAGTGTACTGCGCAAAATGTACATTTACGAAATTATTTCGGGCAATATTTATCATGCGTGACACAGGCAGAAAAGATGTTTTAAGTAATAAATTCATAGAAATGCTATGACAATTGTGTGCGATTGTAATAGATCCGTTCATTTCTTTTACTCCGCTCTCTCCCTCCCTGTAACATGCCCCTAAAGCAGAGGATGTAGAGCATTAGAACAAAACCATTCAATATTCATTGTACTTTTTGTGCTTTTTTGTGTTTTTAATGTGCTATTCCTTTTTCTATATTTTTCTTGCTTAATTGTTACATCCAGGCTCTATTTATAAATAAAATATACATTTTTTATTAGAATGTTTAAAACAACTATAGCTGTAAGAAAAAGTCATATTGTAAATACAAAAACTATTTACTGATTTCTCAGTCTTTGTGCTATTGGGGTTGTAGAAAATACATTGTTGTAGAAAATACATGGGAAACATGAATTATTTATAAACGTATATTACAGAAACTAAATGCTACAGCCACAGCACAGTTGTTAGAATGATAAACATACAGAAAACTGACCCCATTCCAGTTATATAAAACAGCACATAACGGGTAAATAAAACTATCTTTGTACACTATTGTGATGTCAACGGCAGTAGCGATTCAGCAAACACGATGATGATAGTGAATGAATGGCATTGCGATGATATTTCTTGTTCAGTTACTCATTTCTAATTAATACTCACCATAATCATAATCTCCATAGTAATCGTCATCTTCCCGATGATTATTCAGCATTTGTGCTCATGAGATATGATCTCCTTGGTCAGGCTCCACCTCAGCTTCTTCTTCAAATTCATCATCTGCATAAGGCTCTGAAGCAGGTTATGCTTCATCAACTTTTGTTGGCTCCTCTTCCTCTTCATTTGATTTCGTTGCGGCAAGTGGTGAAGCAGGTTCTGTAATTGAAGTTCTGTTCTTTCTAGGACTGGCATCAGTTTTTGGAGCAGTTAGTACTGCTGGTTTCTTTGAAGATCTTAATGTCTCCATCAGCAGATCATTGGTTTTCCTTGAATCCAAAGTAGCCTTGAGAGTTTTGGAACTCGGCCGTGCTCTAAGAAGTGACGGCTTGCTGTTTGCTGACTCCTTTACTAACGAAGAAGGTGACGTCTCCAACGACTGCACACTCAAACTCTTTAATACTTCATTATTTATTTTTGTTGATATTTTCTTCTCTTGAAGCATTTTTTCTATGGCTTCACCAGCGCTGTTTGCTGCACCAATGGACGACTTTTTTCTTGTCATTGTTTTCCTTTTCTTTTTCTCTGGTTTTCCTTCCTCTTTTTCTCTCTCTCACTCTAGCTTTTCCTGTTTTTCTTTCTGATTTTTCAGATATTGTTCACTCATTTTCATCCATATAGCATCCTTATGGCGAGATTCTCGTTCACTCATGATATAAGAATCAATTTCTTCTTCGTCTATCCCAGAGAGGCCAATTTCTCCATCTCATTGTTCTTCCTCACCTGACTGATGATCTTTTTCAGTTTCTGGACAGTCATCCATAGAAGTAGCCAAGCTCGTGCTTACAATATCAGGACCTAGTCCTTGAGGTATTGCCTTTGGCAAACATCGTTCAGAAAGCCAGATGAATTAATAGGATCAGGGTCATCCGTCACATATTCCCCTATTGTGCCCAGAGTAGACTGTACTATAAATCTGCCTGCTTCCTCATTTTCTTGACTCTCTTGATCTGCTTCCAAATCAGATGTTATGATTTTCCTGCTCCTCTTTCTTTTTGCCTGGGCCCCAAAGCTGTGTAAATCTCTTTTTGAAGCTCGTTGAAAATAGTGGAATATTCTTCTTCCTCGATCAGTTTTTGTAATCGTCCCTTGTCCTTCTGGCGAGCAGCTTTGAATGATGGTGGATCCTGCTCCTCTTCTAAGTCTACAGTCATAAATTCATCTAAAATTAAAGCACTTGAAGATGTGTCGCCAAACTCTATTAACCTTTTC